>CAUJRU010000233.1:600000-1143439 GCA_963277665.1 Viscum album
CTACTGATCCATTAGTTGCTGAACAATGGATTAGTACTACTAAAAAGATATTTTCAGTTCTTCAATGTTCTGAACATGATAAAGTCATCCTAGCAGTGTATCGTTTAGAAGGAGATGCTGATCAATGGTGGAATCTTGTTAAGAATACGAGGCAAAGGGATGAAATTGAGTCTATGGAATGGGACGAGTTCAAGAACTTATTTTTCAATAAGTACTTCCCTCGTATTCTCCGAACAAAGATGGAGAAAGAGTTCCTTGAACTGAAGCAAAGGGATGATGAATCTGTTAGTACCTATGAAGCAAATTTTACAAGACTTGCAAGGTACGCTTCTGGTATTATTATCCAACCTGAGAGTAAGATCGATCGATTCTTTAGTGGCTTAAAACCAAGTCTTCGAAGGGCGTTAGCCATAAGGGACTTCAATAGCTATGAGGAAATCGTTCGATGTGCTCTCAAAGTCGAGATGGAGATTGGAGTAACCCATCAGTCACATGGGTTTGATAAGAAGAGGAAGATGGAATTCAAAGAAAAATCTAAAGAGCACACGGAAAAGAAGATGAGCTTTTCCTTATGATCAAAGTGTGGAAAGAAACATGGAGGGAGTTGTCTTAAAGGGACAAGTAAATGTTTTAAATGTGGAAAAGAAGGTCATCGGGCATTTCAATGCCGTGATAATGGGAAGAAGATGTCTAATGATGCAAACAAAGGAAGGGATACACAGAATGATCCTACTACACTTCAATGTTTCAAGTGCAAGGAGATGGGGAATTATGCCAATCAATGCCCAAATCCAAGGGTTGATGATGATGGTCGACGTCAACAAACTCTTAAGGCTAAAGACAAAGGAAAGTCACATGCAATTTCTATCAGCGATGTGGAGTACGATAACGATGTGGTGAAAGGTACACTTACCATCCACTCTAAAGTAGCAAATGTTTTATTTGATTCTGGATCCACCCACTCTTTTATTTCTGAAGACTTTTCTAAGGGTATCACCGTATTACCTCAACAATTAGATGTTGAGTTAGCTGTGACAACACCTAATGGCACATCAATCGCATCAAAAGTTTATAATTCTTCTCCGTTCGAAGTTTGTGGGAAGGTGCTTCCTGCAAATCTTGTGATCCTTCCTTTAGTGGAATTTGATGTGATTCTTGGTATGGATTGGCTTTCTCTACATGGAGCTCATATCAATTGCCAAAGAAGGGAAGTCACATTTCATAATCCAGATCATTCTACGATCGTCTATCAATGCAAGGATGAACATAACCTTCCAGTGGAAATTCCTTCCATCTTATGGGTCATGATTCCACTAAATGAAGGTTATTTATCTCAAATGGTTGGAGAGAAACTTACGATTAAGAATATGCCCATTGTATGGGAGTTTGATGATGTCTTTCCGGAGGAATTACCGGGTCTTCCACCAAATCGTGAAGTTGAGTTTTCAATAGAACTCGTACCGGGTGCTTTGCCTATTTCAAAGACACCTTATAGAATGGCCCCAATTGAGTTGCAGGAATTGAAGAAGCAACTCCAAGAGAATCTTGATAAGGGATTCATACGCCCTAGTGCGTCACCTTGGGGAGCACCTGTTCTATTTGTTAAGAAGAAAGATGGATCAATGAGACTCTGCATTGATTATCGAGAACTTAACAAGATCACTATCAAGAACAAATATCCTCTCCCACGCATTGATGACTTATTTGACCAACTACGCGGAGCTCAATACTTTTCCAAGATTGATCTTCATTCAGGGTATCATCAATTAAGGGTCAAAAGGGAGGATATACCAAAGACGGCTTTCCGTACAAGGTATGGACACTATGAATTTATAGTGATGCCATTTGGTCTTACTAATGCCCCTTCTATCTTCATGGATCTAATGAATAGAGTCTTTAGAGACTATCTTGATCAATTTGTGGTAGTCTTTATAGACGAGATTCTTGTCTATTCAAAGAGCAAGGAAGAGCATGAAGATCACTTGAGAATTATATTGAAGACCCTGAGAAAGGAGAAGCTTTATGCCAAATTTACTAAGTGTGAATTTTGGCTTCAAAAGGTTGCATTTTTGGGTCACATAATCTCAAAAGAGGGGATATCTGTGGATCCAGCAAAAACAGAGGTTATCGAAAGATGGTCGAGACCAACAACAGTAACTGAGATCCGAAGTTTTCTTGGTTTGGCTGGATATTATCGACGTTTTGTAAAAGATTTTTCACGATTATCTAATCCACTCACCAAGTTGACTCGGAAAGGAGTTAAGTTTGTTTGGACAGAGGAATGTGAAGAGAATTTCAAGGAGTTGAAAAGAAGGTTATCCAGTGCACCTGTGCTCACACTGCCTTGTAGTGGAGAAAGGTTTGTGATCTACAGTGATGCATCCAAGAAGGGATTGGGGTGTGTTGTTATGCAAAATGATATGGTGATAGCTTATGCCTCACGACAGTTGAAAATCCATGAGCAAAATTACCCAACACATGATTTGGAGTTGGCTGCGGTAATCTTTGCATTAAAGATTTGGAGGCATTACCTTTATGGTGAAAGGTGTGATATTTATACTGATCATAAAAGTTTAAAGTATATTTTCACACAAAAGGAGCTGAATATGCGTCAAAGAAGATGGTTGGAGCTGATTAAGGATTACGACTGCTCAATCCATTACCACCCTGGGAAAGCAAACAAGGTGGCAGATGCATTAAGTCGACAAGACCATGCTAGTTTATCCATGATGAGGATCACAAATGATCCAATATTTATGGATTTACAAAGGATGGATCTTGGAGTTATAATGGAAGGGGAAAAATCTTATCTTTCTCAAATGAATGTTCAACCATCTATACATGTGAAGATTAAAGAGGCACAGAAAGAAAATGTCGAGTTACAAAAGAAGGTGAGAAATGTTCCTGAATTCAACCTTGATTGTGATGGGATAATAAAGTTTAGGAATCGGGTTTGTGTTCCTCCCATCCCCGAATTAAAGAAGGAGCTGCTGGATGAGGCTCATAGTTCATCATTCTCTATTCATCCTGGAAGTACGAAGATGTATAGGGACCTGAAAGAGTACTTCTGGTGGGATGGCATGAAAAGAGATGTTTCTGAATATGTCTCTCGATACTTGGTTTGTCAACAAGTTAAAGCTGAGAGACAAAAGTCTAAGGGGATGTTACAACCATTACCCATACCCGAATGGAAATGGGAAAACATCACTATGGACTTTGTCACAGGACTTCCTAAAACATCCAAAGGCAATAATGCTATCTGGGTCATAGTTGATCGTCTTACAAAGTCCGCACACTTCATTGCTATTAGAGAGGATTTTCCTCTAGATCATCTTGCCAGGATATATGTAAAGGAAGTGGTAAGATTGCATGGAGTACCACTTTCTATTATATCTGATCGGGATCCGAGATTTACCTCGAAGTTCTGGCGAAGTCTTCAGCATACTCTGGATACAGAGTTGAGTTTCAGCACTGCTTATCATCCCCAGACAGACGGTCAGTCTGAGAGAACAATTCAAACCCTAGAAGATATGTTGAGAGCTTGCTCTATGGATTTCAAAGGAGGTTGGGATCAACACCTACCTTTGGTGGAATTTTCTTATAATAATAGCTTTCACTCCAGTATTCAGATGGCTCCTTATGAAGCTCTCTATGGAAAGAAATGCAGGACTCCAACTTGCTGGGATGAAGTTGGGGAAAGAAAGCTGTTAGGACATGATCTCGTTAATGAAATGGCAGAAAAGGTCAGAACTATTCAACAACACATAAGAGCAGCTCAGAGTCGACAGAAAAGTTATGCCGACAACCGAAGAAAAGACCTAGAGTTTGAAGTGGGCGATAAAGTGTTCTTACGAATATCTCCCTGGAAGAGGGTTATGAGATTTGGAAAGAAGGGGAAGTTGAGTCCTAGATATATCGTTCCTTTCGAAATACTGGATCGTGTTGGGAAGGTAGCTTACCGATTGGCGCTTCCACCGAATCTCTCTCAAGTTCACGATGTGTTCCATGTATCTCTCCTGAGAAAGTATATACCAGATCCTTCACATGTACTCAGCTCAGAAGTTGTACCGCTGGAGCAAGATCTTTCTTATGAAGAACAGCCGATAGAGATTCTGGATCGTAGCGAAAAAGTCCTACGAAACAAGACCACTCGCTTGGTGAAAGTTTTATGGAGGAACCACCAACTTGAAGAAGCTACATGGGAGCTTGAGGATATGATGAGGGAGAAGTATCCTCATCTGTTTGTTACAAAGTGACGAATTTCGAGGGCGAAATTCTTTTTAAGGGGGGTAGAATGTAACACCCGAGACTTTTATGTTATATAAATCATCACATGAATCTTTTTCTACACAACACTTACTTGGATTGCTTTACACGCAATCGCGACCTTCCTCGATAGCTTGCGTCGTACGCAATACCGAGTTTCACTAAACAACAATATGCTATTAAAACTAGCCGTTATGAATATTAATAACCACTTTTTGAAATTTTATAAATTTTATTTTTCAAAATGGACTTCATTTTTGGACTCAGAATATCGAAATTAGCCTAAGGTGATATTTTGGTATTTTTCTGAAAACTTTCAATTTTTGATGAATAGTGAAACCACTAAGTGGTAGGTTAAAAACTGAATTTTCCATAAAACTTAATTTTACCGCTTCTGTGAATGGAATTTCAAAAATCCGACAGACACGGTTAATATCAAGGACTAAAATGTGGTTCAATGAGATGAAAATAATTTTTGGTGAATAGTAACTTTTTACTTTTTTTTACCACGGTTAATAGTAAATAGGGTAACTAAGGGTAAATATGATATTACTATTACCCTAACACGTGTCCTAATCCTATTGGACAAGTGTATTTCGACCAAAAACAAACTTAGGAATAAAATATGACCATTTAGGCCCACTTGGGTTAGATTAGGACATTTATTATTAATTTATTTAAAGAAGGGTTAAAAGAGTTAAAATCAAAGTTTATTTACTAAAACATTTTTAATATGGGGTTATACATAAGATAAATTCGATTGTAAATATTCATTAGAAATCTAAAAGGATTTCCTACATGATGGTATTTTATTTGTAATTTTTAGACATCAAATAATTTAATTTATTTATGACACAAAGATGATGCAGTAATTATCTTGTTAACGAAATATTGACATAATTGATGTTATAAACACCAAAATAAATGTAATTTGAGACTTTTTATGAATTCCACTAATTTTATAGGTTACTATGATATATTAGTGTTGATTTAATCAACTTGGTTCGAACATATAATTCTGTTATGACTTTTACAAAAAATCATATATCAAATAGTGTCAACATTGACACAAAATAGTTTTTAAATCAAATATTATATTATTAATTGTTATTTTATTCCTAAAAATCTAAGGTTCGGCCAAATGACTTAGATAAGGATATATATATTAATAATAAACAATTTGGGGTTCGTTTGGCATGTTATAGTAAGTGTATTAACCATATAGTGAAAGAAAAAAAAAGACATGGTAAAAGTTAAATTATTTAACTTAGAGTTAAATCTAATTGATAAGGTTAAAATAATATCCTAAACTTGTCTAAATTCTATTGGTTGATAGGATTTCGACCCATCCCCACTTTAGCTTCGAAATAAGACCCTTTGGTACCATTATAAACCGATTTTGACTTTAATATAAAATAATATTTTGAGATATTCCTAAGGTGCCCCTCTCCTCCCTTATAAAAGGGCACCTTCTCCCCCTCCTCCTCACACCAAATTGAGCACTCAAGCTCGGCCAACCCCTGCCATTTTCTCCTCTCCACTTCCCTAGAATAATCCTAGAGGTCCTGGTCTTCTCCAAAGACCAATCTTAGCTCCTTAAGTGGAGGATTCAAAGAGGCGTTCCAAAGAAAAGGTAATATCCATTACCGATCTTTTCAATTTCTTTCTTCTTCAACTTCTTCTTCTTTAGTTGTTTCATGATAAAGTAATAACATCAGTATTACTTACATACTGATATGTTATTATAAATATGAAACAACCCTAATTCACCTTCTATCCATCCTACGGAAAAATGAAATCACCGCGCGTGCGTACATACGGAATACCGTCTCCACGCCGTGGTGTAATCTATTTTCCACCATCACCTTACAAGGATGGGTATAATGGTGTAATGAGTAACTATATATGATTATTATGAAGTAATATTGATACTGAAATAATATATATATATATATACTCCAATACAATTACACGATCATAGGAACGATATCATCACTCGTGCGTACGAACGGAATACCGTCTCCACGATGTGATGCGACTCGTTCTACATGATCTTCATTTCATAATGATTATATAAATGAATTGAATGAATGAATATGGTATATACTACACTAATACCATTCTGGAAATGAATTATCTATAACCTAAAGATAAGAATAAGAATTTATTCAACAAAACACGCATAAGAACAAAAAGTTATAAAGACCCGAGTAACAAGTAACAATGAAATATTACTAACAAGAAGCTAATAATATATGATATCATATCAATATGTATGATTCTGGAATAAGTCAATAAAATTATTTAAACCATTATACAGGAGCTTCGGACACGAACAAAGCAAATCAGACCTAAGGTAAGGGAAATATCACAATCTCATTTTTATCCGAGATTGTTTATTCGTAAGTATTTACTGGGGTGTATTTTATCATCCACATCCATGTTTCCTCAATATGTAATATTATTTCCATCCACCTACAATTGTTTAAATCCAATTTTACCCCTCGGTGAATTTTTAGTAAAGGATATGAAAGGAATCTTTTGTCGTTTTTCGTACGAGGTACTTTTTTGACTTTTCCGACAAAAGTACGAAGAATGTTTTTTTAACTTATACGGCACAAACGGATTTTTACGGTTTTATAAAGCCTTATTTTCATGAAGCTTCCTCCAAAAGATTTCATGAATATTTTCAATAAAATCTCTTTCTTTTAAAATTGCATGATGTTTTGTGAAAAGAAATTGATTTTGAAGAAGAAAGGATATTTTCCTCAAGAATTCATTTCAAGTGTTTTATCAAAATTATTTTCCATCTAAGATAATAAAGGGTTCTGTTCCTATCCATATTTTTACATTTATTTGACTATGTTGTGATGGAATTATGTTTATGAATTCCTTTATCTTATATGAATGGTTTTATGATGTCATGTTGTTTAAGAATCCCATTTTTATTACATGGGTTATGCAATGATGTATGATTTATGGTTTTTTGGCACACATAAGAAAGGATTCATTATAAGATGGGTGGGACCTATATCTCCCTCCAATGCATTGGGTAAAGATTTTATATCTCATGAGATAGACATGGCTGGAATGGAAGGTTATTTCGGTTCAGTGATACAGGACTGAAACGAGGAGTGAACTCGGTTCAGAAAGGGACTTTGTCCACTAAGATAGTCTTGGCAATAAGTCATGACTAACAAGAAATGATTTTCCATGATTATGTGTGCATGCCACAAAGTTTCAAGTTTCATGTTATGATTATGGGGATCTCATTTTCACTTCTATGATTTATTAAGATTTTATGATCTCTTTTGCAGGTTATGATTTTAAAAAAAGATATGATATGATTTTTATTTCCTTTATTGCCCTTGCTGAGCATTTGAGCTCACACTTTTATGTTTTCTTTTCCCCAGGTCAGGAAGATGGATATTAAGTAGAATATGCTAAAAGGGATCCTAGATATGATGAAATAAATGGGAGACACTGTAGAAGATTTATGAACCAGTTGTTTATGTTTCCCAGTTTCTAAAGACACTATACCTACACGGTCCTTTGTGGTTTTATCATATGTTGTAATAAGTGTGCTTCAATTTTGAAGTATTAAAAATGTATGTAAAGTATGGGTCGTTATATATAAGGTGTGAGGAGATGGGGTTGTGTTGGGTGGTATTTTTAGTTGGAGGAGAGGGGTGTTTTTTGTTTTAATATTCATTGGTTTGTTATTTTGGCACAAGACTATAAATACTGTTGATTATTGTGACTATAAACATTGACTAGTGAATGTTATTTCAAAATAATTGTTTCTTACATCATGTATCACTCAAAAATTCATGTATTTGTATTAAAATGATAAAATCGTAAATTAAATAATCTCACTATTTACCAAAAATTAAACTATTTTAGAAAAAACAATAAATTTAACCAAACAATTTTTTACATTTATATTTAATAAAATAATACATTTTATGAAAATAACTTTCTATACATGATAAATTAAATTTAAAAAAAATATTCATTTATTCAAAAAATACAAATTTTAATATTATATTAAATTTTATAACCCTTTGGGAATTTATTTATGGTCTCATAAAATTATATTATCACTAAAATAAAACAAAATATTAAGTTATAAACAAATTTTATATAAAAAAAATATTTTAAATCATTATATTTATTATAAATGTACGATTAAAATATTTATGATTTATTAAAATACAAAAAAAAACTAAGCAATTATTTTCCTCTACCATGATTTAAATATATCATATTTTCAATTTAAAAGATACCTAAATATTATTTTACATTATCTTATGTGATGATATTATTCTAATAGTCAGATTACTATTATAAACTACCAGTTTACCATTCCAAGGGTTAGGTTACTATTTCAACAATCATATTACTATTCCAATAGTTAGATTTATAATAATCATATTACTATAAATACCTCTTATTTCATTATTTATTCATTCACTTCTAGTTTATATAATGTTTATATATACATTCATATTCAGAATTAATATTTTATTATTAAAAATCTTTTTTATTTTAACAACTTTAGAAGTTGTCCTAGATGCATGACCAGAAATGTAACAACTAGGGTCATGAATTAATAACCCTATAACGAACCAATTCTGGTCCTTGTAACATTAATATAATTAAAAAACATGCCTCAATAAATTTCATCGGACAATATGGGTTCTAATTCTCTTCACTAGGGTTCGCAAGAATCCGATTTTAGGTTCCTGATCCCCCCATCAATATACCTCTTCCCTTATTTCACAAGAGTCCAATGCCAACTTATATGGGTATAAATGTAATAGTTACTTTTTATACTTAATTAAAAAATAAAGTAATTAGATATTTGGATCAAATGAAATACATTATAATTTTCATGTACAATGTCTCTTTAAATCCCTTTTTTAATTGATCGAATTTAGTAAATGGATAACTAGTATTATTACTAAGAAGTATTTCATTAACATATTTTAAATATATAAGAGATTTATAAACTACAAAACAAGACCCTTCATAATATTAGTCAACCTCATATCCTATTGTTTAAAAAAAGGCGATAACATCACCACCCCATGTGATCAAGAGGCTACTCACCTTTCAATACAGAGAAAATCACATGAGCTCCAAAATAATCAAAACAATCTATCAAGAGTAAATATTATGGAAAAACATTTAATGGGGTTTTTGGGTAGGTATATATTATATTATATTCTTTTTTATTTTGTGATTTGGTACAAAATCACCCCTACAGAAATCACCACCCATGTAAAAGTAGTATATGTGTAACCTAACTATTATTTAGTGCACGGTTTTTTTTGAAAATAAAATAAAAAGACCTTTACCCTCACCCCACATATGGTTATATATATTATTTTTAGGGTTATGGTATATGATATAACTTTCAATGGGTGGTGATTAGACATGTGATGTAAGGAGAAGGTTACTAGTGTGGTGTGGTGTGATTTATGAGGGGTATTATTTTATGATGTTTTAGTAGAATACATTATATAATATATATGAGATTTATATTTTAGTAATATGATTTCGGTGTCCTATGGTGTTTTTTAGGGGGTTTAGATACTACTAAGAAGTGGGTTAGATTTTTGTAATAATTTTTACACTAACAGATACATTGGTATGATCTGATTACACAAGCATAACTAGTCGATAATGGGGGAAACTATTAATTCTCTTTATAATCTACCATAGTTCTTATAAATATATATATATATATATATATGAGACTGTTAATAGTTTTGGGAAATGTTATCTCTATAGTTGGTGGAAAGCATTAATATGAGTTGAGTGGACGAATATCATTGTTGAGGTATGCTTGAGTTTTTTTTCTATTTCTGTTTTTTATATATTTTTCCATTTTATTTTATCATTTATAGTTTATTAATATAATGTTTTTTATTATATTCTCTCAAAATATTATATTAAATTTACATTGAATTTTTCATTACAAGAAATATTATATTATATTTTCCCCTTAAATCCTAGTTAATTATTGAAATGTCTCCGTTGTTTGTGTGATTTATACCATTTTTTTAATGTAAAAATTTTCCACATTGAATATGATCATGGGGTGTCACACTCAATTTCATTTTTGACCTAGGGTGAGTCTTAGTATGGTTTATTCGTGATAGAGATAAAATGAAATCTATAATAAAAAATCACACATACATTATATCTCAATCACAAAAGATTCATCACTTGGTGAATAAATATAAACAATGTGAATATATCACCAATAAAAATAAAACATATCTTTCCATATACAATCTAAAAAACTGATCTTAATAGTCTTTAAACTCATAAAATGATCTATCAAATAAATGATTCACCATAACATTATAGTTGTAGTAACAATGACTTCAGTTTATTATAGTTTTGTATCTGGCTCTCACCATGGCACGAAACCCTAACATGGTAGAATTTTTATATTTTTTATATATATGTCCTTGATAGATTATTAATCAAAAAATTATTTTCTTATAGTCACACCCTTTAAAATATTGGATAACAAAGTTATGGGTGTTTTTACCAAAACGTGTTATTCTTTATCCTTACTACCTATAATAAAATATTAATTCTGGGTAAAAAACAAGTATTATCTAAACGAAAATATAGTAATACTTTTATCTATAAAAAATAGTTTTGTTGAATGAATGTTATATGTTTTCTATGTCATGAACCAGCTTGGATACCCTAGTATCATGATACTCAAGCAAACACCAAAATGGCCCAAAATGTGTTCTGGATCCCCTTGGGCTGGATACTAGCACCTGACACTAAACAAGAAACCTGAGGGGTTGTTTTTTTCTATAAAATAGTGGAATAAAAAAAATAAAAGTCATTTTCTCAACACTCCAAAGGGATAAAACACCGGGATTAGACATTTAAAATAGTGAGAAAATATTACATCAACTCAAGAAACAACATCATCCAAGAAAAATACTAATGATAAAACCATGTAATAGGTTGATCACAAATCCATTGGTAACCTCCATCACTTCATGTCCCAAGGATAAATAATATCCACCACCTTAAAGTTAATCTTTTCCTCTACTTGGATGTGGTATAATGTAATCTACAAACACCTGAAGGAAAATGTAGGGTGTGAGATTTATATCCTAAAAGGGAATCACAAAGTATTCCATAATTAATTCCACAACTATTAAATAAAAATTGACATCAATTTAAATAAAAAATAATTAAATTTCATTCTCATACATTCAACAAAACATGCTTCTTTAATCAAAATATGGAAGATATAAAAAACTATCTTGAATGAACATTTTATATAAATCATTTATATAATGAAGTTGTCATTAATAATGTAGTTCTATAAATCAATGTAATGCAATCATTAAATAAATTATATCATAATAATATATATAAATCCTTATAGCATGCTTTATTATGGTAATACGATCCTCACTCTACTCATCGGTCATCTTAGCTTAATGTTTCACACAACCCACAACTCAGGCCACCTAGAATCAACTCTCTGATGAGGAAGAAATCATACTATGGTTTGTTTAAGTCAGTGTTTTCAACATCAATCCAGTGTTAAGGGGTCTGATCGTAGTGTTTATATACTTATTAAAAACTAACTACATAGTTTCATATGTGATTTAGTTAATCAATCAATCATTCACGGTAAAATAATTCATTCTAGACCGGTTAATATAAGACCATTTCCCACTCTCAGTTTTCTACATTCCTTTCCCATTTCAAAACCAAATCATATATTTTCATCAATTCATGAATTTTTAAATCATATTTCAATTAAATCCATTTAAAATCAGTTGATAAAATAAATTTATAAATCACACCATCAATTTTCTCAAATAATCCAAATATTCCAATTCCAATGAAATTGTGGTTATTCATAATATCCATGGATTTTTAAAAAATCATTCATCAATCATATCATATATGATTTCTAAATACTTTAATAACTCATTTTTAGTAACTAAATAAATTAATGGTTTTAATTTTAGGTAGAAATATCATATAACAACCAACCTTTAATCATTGATCAAGTCAACACCCACAATAAGAAAAACCAATGAAGAGTGAAAGTAAAGGAAACCAAAAATAAAATCCTACATCACAAATCATAAAGCTCAACTTTTATTACATCGCAAAACCTATGATAAATATGCTTCCAAAGATGGGTAGTAGGGGGAGGAGAAACAAAATAAAAGAAACTTGATGGGGATCCAAAACTAAAGAAGGCGCCAGAAAGAGAATCAATTTCCCCAAAACACCTTGGAGTTTCCCTAGGTATGTAGAGAAGAGACTATATGACAAATTATATATTTCATGGACTTCACTATCTAAAAACCTTCTCACCTGGAGTAAATAATGATCCAAATCCAATATTCATGATTTGAATATCCTGAGTGGAAGAAACACTCAAAATTGAATCACCTAAGGTTAAAAATAATTATCCTGACTATTTAACTTCATGAAATAATTTGATATATTTTACTACATTCATACTCTAAAACTATTTCGCAAATTTTTATAGTATATTAATTCATTTACTGAAATAAATTCACATCATGAATTTATCTTGTAGACAATACACAACTAAAACATGATAAAATATCTCAGAAATACCTACTACTCCACATAGACACAAAGAGTACCCTCTGAAGCCATTAGCACATTTCTACCTAGACTCCATCAACCCAAACAAACTTACATACCTAAAATTTAGGTCATTTCCCCCAAATAAATGTTTTCCACCCCCAAATATCACTAAAATCATCTAAACAAAAAGGGAATCAAAATAATAACTAAGGAATATAAGAAATTTTGTAATGAGATGTTACAACCTCCCCATCATAAAAACGTTTTGTCCATAGAAATCATATTAATAAGATTCCATGTCAAAGAAATGATGACACTTATTTATGATAAGTGACTTATGTTAATAAGTCTCATGATAATAAAAAACATGCTTCAATAAAACATAGACCAAAAGTATTGAATTTTCATAAAGAAACTTTATTTGAAAATCAACAATCCCTACTAGATTCCCAGTCATGTATAAATCAGAATCAACATCAAGAACACCCCAAATCTGATCCTGATAAGGGTTAGAAAGATATTTCCAAAGCTATGATACATGAAACATGTTGTGAATCAATGTTAAATGTGGTGGAACTTCCAAAAAATATGTCACATTCCCCACTCACTCAATTATATCAGACGGACCCAAAAACCTTGACACAAGCTTTGCCTATTTTCTAAAACATCAGTGACCCAATCGAAGATAAAATATTTATAACTCATGGTCACCAATATAAATCTTATAAAATCATTGATGATAATCGAAATAGAATTTATACCAGCTATGGGCTATCAGAATCCTCTGATAAGTCAACTGAATCTGTACCATCATATTTTTGACCAAAATCAGTCCCAAAACGGAACTTTAATCAATCTATAACAAAATAAAAAATATATCAACAAGGTTTTATATAAAAGGCCTCAAAATATTCTTTGATGATAGTGGACTGGTATCAATTTTTGTTGATAACTCAACTAGCCCAAAATGGTCACCTCGAGCTCTACCAATGTTAATAATACAATAATGTCACATGTCCTCAATAATCTATATTGATCGCTCTATTTATCCATCCATCTATTTATTATATGAACTTTTCATGGGTACCATAGATCACATAGCCTCCTAGAGGACTATTTAGAAGAGGGAAGTGAAATGGGGATCCCTATCAGAAACTATAATAGATGGAACACCATTCAATCTAACAATATTATTCACATTGAGGCATCGCAATTACTCAAATTAGGTTTTATCTCAAATGAGTATACCGTTATATTATTAAGTCATTCTAATGATAAAAAACCATATTATGTTATTTACTTGATTGTTAAATGTATAACCAACTAAAATATTTTTATAAACCTTTTCTCACTTCCAAGTCGACACAAGAAGTGGCTGAAGAAAACAAGATGGTCTCTGGTGCTTGAATTTTTATTTTTGTAAGGTATAAAAATGAGATAAAAATCCCTTAATATACCTGTTTATGTGAGCCAAATGAATGTCAGAAAAATTATAATTTATGAATTTTCCAAAGTATAGTTATTATTTTACCTATAAATGAAATAAAGGAGACACATGGCTATATGTGTATTAGAAACATTGTTCATATGAATCACATGACTTTAAGAATATCAAATGATGTGGTTTTGTGATTCACATGATCTATTCATGATCACATGAATTTTTTCGGACAGGCCCTCCTAATCTCGTGATGGCTTTTATAAGAGAATTAATTATTATATGATGGATCCCAGGTGAGTTCATCCCATCATGAATCTTGTCAATTAAATGATTCCATAAAATAACCAAATCTATTTATAAATAATAGTTGAAAAACATTGTACCTTTATGTGAAGAAGAGTTATTCTATTTTTCATGAAAAGGGGATATGCACTTCATGTGATCAATTTACTGATCATACAAAGGCCCTCTTACATGATATATTGATCTCACAAAGTGCCCTAGACATACGGGTTTGGTATTATGAAGGCCCCTTGACATGTTAGTTTAAATATGTGAAATCCTATCTAAAATCTGTGGGATCAAAAAATATGGAACCAACCGAGTAATCTTATGATAGTTTTTTATAATGCAACAAAATTATGAAATCATGGATGAATCCAAGATATATCACATGGAATTTTTTATGTGAAACTCCCCCCTCAGACTTAAGCCCATATATATGATTTAATTTTCAATAAAGGAGGTGTATATTTTGGACGGTGATACCTACAAGTCTCCCCCACCACAAAAGTAAGTAGGCATAAACAATTGAAGATTTTTTAGAGTGGATAACTATTAAATCAAAAAATTCTTCCACCAATTAAGCCCATGGAATGAGATAATGGATTAAATGACATGATTATACTCTTTGAGTGACCACTCTATTGATCACCCGTGGGAATTTCGACATGTCGTATGGATCATGAAATGAAGTTTACACATGTCGAATTGATCATGAGAGGCCTCAATAGGCCAATTACTGATGAGTATTTTATTATTTATGTAATAAATGTGGAAAATGGTGAATTCTTCCTGTAAATATAGATTTAAAGATTTTAATGTCATCGGGTCATGTTCTTTATGTGATTTGTTTTTCGATCACTCGATGACCACTATACATGTCATCCATGTCACAAATAGTCCTATAAATATGTTAGGAAGATCATGTCATGAAACCTAGACTTGTCAACTCATCCACATGATGACCTCTAAACATGTCATCCAAATCGTACAAATTCCTCTGGACATGTCATCCTGATCACGTGACACCCCTAGACATGTCTGCTGGTTCACACGACAATCCTTAGACATGTTTTCCAAATCATGTGACAACCCTCAGACAAGTCAGCGAATTCACATCAAGACCCTTGGATATGTCATCTTTATCATGTGATAACCTTTATATATATCATGAAAGTCACATGAATTCCTCCAAAAATGTCATCCAGATCATGTTAAGTCTTCCATACATATCTACCATATCATGCAATGTTCTCTAGACATGTAATCCATGATCATGAGAAGAATCTTGTACATGTAAACATCTATCATCTAAATAAACTTGGAAATATCATCTCTAATTATGCAGAGACCCCTTGACGTTTTGGACTTATCAGGAAGACCACTAAGATATGCCCCGTAGACATTCATCCATGTTAGGAAGACATCCTCAAACCTATTAGGCATACACTCTATGCTCATCATGAAGACCCCTTGAACATTTTAGGTAAAAATTTATCATTTATATGAAGAAATACTCAGATGTGTTAGGAATACAATCTAGATGTGTTTGACATACACACTCAGAAATTTCATCATTTTCCTACAATAATACTTGTTCATGTAGCCTTGAATTGTGTGAGCACCCACCAATGGGTCTTTTGTTGAGCACACCCCTTCATATGGGAAGTGTCTATAATGGGATATGTATGGGAACTCATGAAATATTTTGTGTATTATGGGATCCTCATTCTATCCAATCATGATTGGTCAGCTACTCATTTCCAAAACTCTTTATCCGTCAGAGGGTAAGGTTGGGACATCTTGCAATGGGAATCCTCCATATTGTAAATTCTTCCACATCCAAAACACTCTGACTCATGGTATGAAAATAATCCAATGATTCTATCAACCTTCCCTATTGATCATCATATGAGATATATTATTATACATCAGCATCATCTTAAGTGTAAGCCCCAACTATACACTCAATAACTAAAACCTATCAGGGGGTTTGGGAAGAAATTGAACTTTGATGAATTCAATTCCTGAAATATGTAGGATACATAGGACACCTTTCTAACGCCTAATCTCTATATCAAGAACTCTATTAGGGGTGACCAGGGCATAAATAATACATCCATATGTAGTGTGTCTGATTAGTTTATATCTCTTTTTTTCCATACCATGTATGCCACACATGAGTTTTGGTATTTGCAAGGATTATACCACTCTAACAATAAAATTTCCCTAATCAGGGAAACTAATGTGTATAAAACTCATTCGATTAAATGATATAAATTCCTCATTATATAAGGATCCACCTTGGTGCAAGTCTAAAATAAATTCTCATATTTGTAAAATCTAAGGCAATAACTATCAGGAGTAATAATTATCAATCCCTTCCCATTTTTGGATTGAAAGGAAACTGAACTGTGAGGACTATGATTCTTATTATAAGATGGATATGTAGTATGCTTTTCTTAGTCTTGAGATCCATTCTCAATGCCTAAGTTGCCTCATATCTATAATTTGTTTATGACATTAAAAACCACATCTTGGACCTAAAAAAACCAAGTTTTTTATTATTTCTATTATAAACATGATACAAAGGATGTCTCGTGAATGTTAAATCCCATTATCAAAACATCAATTTCCTCCTTGGATAGATGTAAACCCTATAGAGCATAATTATATGGCTTCCAGATACAAACACATACACATTGTTAAGAAATTATGGGAATGATATGGGGAAACCCTAGTATATGTGGAATAAATCATTTATACAACCCCAATTACATATTTAAGGATTCAACTCCCGATTGATTTCATAGGGTAACCATCTATGTATTTGTATTTCAAATAGATTAATGATCATATATTATATTTAAAATAGATTCTCAGAGGAGGGAATAATCCCTCCCAAAAGTGTGTGATGAGTCCAACCTACCATCCTCTTAATCGATGTGAGTTTCTAAGATTCATTAGGTCTGAAACCCCAAATGACTTCCTCCCTTTGGAAATTCGGCTCATGGAAAGCATTGGGTGTTTCTAAAGATAAATCCTACAAAAATTATTGATTCTGAAAATATAATGATCCCCTGACATCAACAATCATACCATAAGATCTAAACGAAACTAAAATGATGAACATGATATGAATATCTCAAATAATAAGAATGATTGGTTGACAACATTTTGGGCCATTTTTTGTATCTATGATGAAAAAATGGTGAACCCGATGTAAATCTCTAAAATAATAAAAATGATTGGTTTACCACACACAAGATAATTTTGTTTTGTGTCCCCTAGAAAAAACAAATGGTGAACCTGCTGATAAAACATAATCGATGTTCCCCAGAGAGATGCCATTTTTTGATGAACATTTCACACATGAAATTTTTTTGAACTAATAAAAATAAATAATGATTATGTTACCCATGCATAGATAATTGAGAATCTTTCATAATCACAATTATGAATTTCTTAGATGATTGGTTCCTTGTTGTCATTGTGACTGGACATACTAATTTCACAAACAACCCATTTCACTGAGATTATTTCTTCATTAAGAAACGCTTTTGGGACCTAGGATACTATAGAAACATCCACAGGTCAGAAAAAAACATCTCTCACCTAACTCTTCCATATTTTAGTGGTGAATGCGATGCTTCAAGATTACCACTGTTAAGGTCTGATCATGACCCATGAGGTTTTATGTAGTTGTATCCAGACCCATAATCCTACAAGTACATGTCATTATAGGAAAACTAAAATGATACCAGTGGTACCTATCACCACCACTAACTAATCAAAATTTTATCCTTGGAGATTTGTAACTAGTACATTCCTTACCTTAGAAAGGAGGATCAAGGTTTTGTCTTGAACTCTATTTTTTTTCAGAAGTTGCCTAGGAGAGATCCTATCAACTATTGTCACCAGTGCCATCCTGTCAGTTCCCCTCAGTCACCAATGAAGGGAACCGGCTAATAGGTTTCCACTCTAGACACTCAGGAAAGAGTACCAAGGATATGTTTTTGGGCCTAGAAAGTTACTTACAAATAGGATTGAGATCGTATGCCCACTTATACTAATGAAGCCCATCGGTATATTCTAAAAGTGGCCAGTGATCAGTCTCATATCCCTTATCACTCAGACAATGTCTACCTATATATTCCTAAAATAATCATGAGGAAGGTATATATCTCTGCCCAATACATGAATTGCATTAGCATATTCTAATGTCACATGGAGGCTAGGAGTGGTATTACATCCCCAACACAATCAAATACATTTGAATGTATATCTTGAAGAGTGATAATAGAAAAAAATTCGTTCCTAATTTTTTTCCAAATGTAACCACATTCTGGAAATAGAAAAAGACCTCTGTTGGCATATTAAAATACTGGTATAGATACAGGTACAAGAACGTATCCCCACCCCAATAGCCATAGTAGCTCATCACCATTATGAGTACAAGAAGGTGGCTACTCCTAAGAAATAACATATTATTTCTATCATCTAGAAGGATTACTGACATATTCTCATAAAGGATAAGGAATATGAACATACTCATATTCCCATTCCAACTGGGGATCACTGAACTAGTTTGTAACATGCTATCACAAACCAAGTCATGATGACATCCAACCCGACACCCGAACTGATCTGAGACATGGCTTGAAGGGAGTCCCTGATCACCACAAGCCGGAATCTAGTGATGGGAATAAAATTAATCATAATTGAAATTATTTTTTCCAAAAAAACAGAGATCAAAATACCGAAATCCGAACATATAGACAAATCCAACTACAGAACACTAATAAATATACAAGCTGGTCTAGATTCAACAAATATTGAACAAATTGAAACTAAACATAGAACTTAATAACAAACTAAGAACACAACCTGCTAAATGATCTCCATGTGACCTTCTGATCACCAACATCCACAAGACTAACCTACTCTAAAGTAGAGTACATGAACTAGAAATGTAAAACTATAAAACAATTTGGGTCTTCTGATGCAGAGTTGTAGAAGTAAGGTGTGATATTAAAAAACCAATAGGGAATCACCATATTTTACATGTATTTCCTATCCTGAAAGAGTACAAAAAAAACTAGTTTGAAAATACACATAGAAAATATGATTTTAAAACAATTTTCACAATTAGACAACCAGAGATAGCATTCATCAAGTTCTATTTGAAAAACAACACACACAACATTCCTTTTCAAAATGGTCTGAATTTTCACAACCCATTTCAAAAACCAAACCTAAATACAAATAAAAACTATGTAACCAAAAATAATGTGAAGAAATTAATGGAAACAAAAAAATCATGTAAAATAATAAAACCCAACAGGAAAAATGCACCAGAAAATGAACGAAACATAATGATAGCGACTCATGATCATATACTGAACATATCTAGAGGAAATCCCTTGATGTACTCAATTCGGAATCACCTATCGGCTTATGGTTAAATTCAATAGTCTATTTCCAACTGAATGCCCTTAAATAGCCAAACCATTAGTATTTCCAACCATTCCAAATCAAGTCAGGGGGTGCCAACATGTTTAATTGGGGCCAAGAAGAAACTATCACTCAATCCTCTATATGATGCAAATGAATCCCTTGACAATAATAATAACTATAATAAAACTTGGTAAAATAAGGTATAGTAACCATAACCAAAAACATCCTCATGCGCAAGCCATTATAGAGGAAACACATTCCAAGTACTAATAGAATCAATAAAAACAATGTTTATATGAATGATCCTGTAGAGAGGATCTCATCCCATGTTTCTAGTGGTTTTCAAAACATAAGATATATATAAAAAAATACAAGAAAATATATTTCTTTCTTTCATTAAACATAAGGTTCATATGAAAACCACCATTTCAATAATCAAATTCACTTTACCAACATTATTAAACACCAACTGGGCCTTCAATCCACCCAAGATTTCAAACATTTTTCAAAACATTCTAAGATGACAACTGGGATTTCACATCACATCAAATTAAAACCAACAATTCAAGACAACATAGAGTTCCAACCGAGACTTTAACATTTTAAATCCGATTACATTCACAAATCCATTTCCATATCATTTTCTAAAGTCAATATAAAACACTAATATCCCATATACAGTGATAAATGGGCCTTTACATAATTTATAATGCATGCAGTACATCAAAATGCCAAATGAGCCTTTACATAATTTAGAATCCAAGATATATCTCAAAATTCCAAACAAGAATTTTTTCCAACCATTCAATAAAACATATATAAAAATTAAATACATTCCATGTTTCAAGGAACACATTTGAAACCACTTTTAAATTCACCCAAAACACCACATCCATTTGAATACACATTTTACGCCACTTACACAACTAATAAAACCAATTTGGAAATACAAAAATATAAACACACATAAAACCCAACCATATACATAGTAAAATTTGTTTTCCATTCATAATCACACCAAATCCTTTTTAGAAACATGTTTCAAAACACTTTCACCATTCACACAATTCATTGAACACTTTTACAAAGCACGACAAAGTGTCATACCTGAAACTAAATCAATTTTTATTTTTCAAAACAAACATCCCACAAATGCACAATTTAAATTGATTTTAAACACCATGTTAAAGAAACACCACTTTACATTAAATTACACAACAAGACACACATAAGGGTCACACCATAAAGGTTACCCAATTTGAAATATAACACCCAACTCATAATCCAACAACATTTTGAGAGCATAACCAAGGGAAAGTACCACACAAAGCACCCAAAATCACTATCAAATTTCAATTGGCATTTTATCAATGACTTTTCACGCATTACACATATACCTATTTAAATAGACATTTGGGAAAAGCCATTATTTACAACTTTCCATCATAAAATAAAAAAAAATCATTCAAATAAAACCAAAGAAATAAAATCAAATTTATAAACCATTTAGGAAAGTTCAAGAATATAATGGAATGTGACAGAAAGGAAATGGATGGAAACACCGACCTCAATGATGTTCAAACACACAAAAAATTTGGAGGAAGAATATCCAAGCATGAGGGAAAATCCTCACACCATAAAATAAAACTAAAAGACCCACACATCATCCCTTTCCTTTAGGGTTTGTCTAACAGATAACGCTAACTAAAAAAACCATGAAACCTAGAGAGGAGGATGGGAATAAAGGGAAATAAACCAAATACTAAAGAAATTTAGCTAGGAACCTTTAAGGGGTTTTAAAAATGGAAGGATAGAAAGAGAAGAAGTTACTGGAGTTTCCCATGGTGCACCTAGGACAAGAAAGGGGAGTGAGTCTAGAAATAGTGTTAAATCACTGGAGGGGGACACTAGGAATTTCAAATTTTTAATGAGATGGGAAACTCAGATTATTTTTCTGAACTATTTGAAAAATTGTACACCAATATTATTCCATCTATGGTTCAAAAGGATCATCCCGCATGACTTCCCAAACCATACATCAACCATTATAAATTCCCCTTCCAACTTCCAAAACCTCAGTGCATGTTTTCCACATGGTTTACCTACCCGTGGATAGGTCATGCGCCATTCCCATGAAACCAACACAAGAGCCGCAAAATTTCCTTGATGAAGGCACATAGATTCCCCAAATAGTGCACCAACCATGTGCCACTAACTGTTAACATCAAAAAATCCACTTTTGAACAAAAAAATCACATGAAGGCTTCCAAAACTCAAACATTAAAACCAGTAATTGTCCTGAACCTAAAATGAATGATCCAAATGCATGAGAATAATAAAATAAAATAATTTTAATGTTTTGGGTGTGGAAATTATCCCCACCAAAAATAATATCTTCCCCCAAATAACCACCTAGCCAAATGATAAACAAAACATGATCCCAAAACTGAACAAATCCGAACAAAGACACAGACCTCAGGGGGACCATTCACCTCATAGTCACACACAACGAATTATAGAAGAATTCACATCATAAAGAAAAAGTAGAGAAACAATAGGTTTCTCCCAACCATTATAAATCAACTAACACTACTGTTATTGATGCTTCCACTGGATGACACTGAAATGGGAAACCCACTTCAAGGGAGCTTGGTAAACTATGAACTCCTAACCCAAACCAAAATTCCTCCAGTCTTGGGTGATCCGACCAGAATTACTCAAACAAAACAGGGAATCAAAACACAATTCATCAGCTCTATAAAAGATAAACATCTTCAAATGAGCACAACTGAAGACCAAGACCAATCCCAAAAAGGATTAACATACACAAGATATAAAAAATAATCAAGAGATCACATTTAAAATGGCACCACTACTAGAATTCCAAAAATAAAAAAATCACTAGGATTATTAAAAAAAGAGATCTCACAAAAAAATAAATTCCAAAATGAGGAACTTAAACTACCTACACTCCAAATGGGAGACAAAAAATAATCCAAGGTTCCTCATACCCCTAGTAATTCCCTGACTACATGCAAGATTCACTCCATGGCCTATGGTTGGAGCCTAAATGTCTAAAGCATCCACTACATCATGGTTAGAATCTATCATCCTCTTATCAAGACCACTTCTTTAAGAAATGATTCTTATAAAACTTCTCTATATGGCCCAAAAAGCAGCAATGACAACATGTATTCTGGGGATTATGACAAGAAAATTTTGATAGAATGAACCGAACACACTGAAAGTATATGATAGAAATCATAGATGAACTAGAATATGAAACCAATAAAATAGGATTCTCAAAAATAGGTTCCTCTAGAACACATTTCTTTCTTTATATGGAACCTTCGTGTGCAACACCTACCACCAACTACATCCCAAAAAATATTTCATCTATGAAATCCTCATCCAAAAATTTCATGAAATTAATATCCTTGGATGAGAGGGATCCATCCTTTATATTTGTACAAAGACCCAAAATGAAAAATTGAGCCTCCAACTATTTCTATGACGCTACCTCTTGATAAAAGGAAACTAGCTCCATGAAGTGATTAACATAGGCCTTCAGTATCTGCAAGACTTAATGAATAATCATTAGCTCTTCCAATTTATTATTCTTTATCTCCCCTGATACAAACCATCATATTAAAGTGGTTTTAAACACTTCCTATATCATCCCAACATGCAGAAATGACAGAGAAATCACCTTCCACTAATCCAAAGCTAGACCTTAAAACAAACCCATAACAACACACACTCTGACAGCTCTAAGAGTTTCCTACAATCTGAAGACACAATCAACTTTCTCAAGCCAATTCACTACTTATAATGGAACTCTATAACCATGAATGAAAGGAAAAACTGATATTAACTAGAAACTAGGAAAGGCTCATTTTTAATTTTGGGGACCATTCTAGGTGGAATATTCAAAAAAAAAACACCCGAAACAAAAAATCAAAATCAAAATCATCCAAAAACATAGTTAGAAAGAACATTTTGACCCAAAACAACAGGCTCACAAGCCAAACACATACAAGAAAAACTCAAAATAATCTTTTAAAAACCAACCCTTTTCATCTCGATTTAAGAATATCCTTCTTCCCTGGCCACTATTCAAATTCCAAAATCCATTTTCCACAAAAAAGAACCCACTTTTTATAGAAAGGAAAATTCCCAAAACTATTTTCCCCTTTAGAAACCCATTTAAGAAAAACAGGAAAAACCTTTGATTCTAAATAAAAACCCATGTAATTCTATGAACCGTCACAAATATGTCCATCCCATATCCATATATATCATACATGCACACATTTGAACATTAATTTTTCACAGATACCCACACATATGAGAACATTTATAAGAAATACCAAGGGTCACACATACCACGTTATCATCCAACCCATGAGTTTACCAAATTTTCAATCCCAATCATTTTTTATTTTAAAACCAATTTCACATTCAATCCAAAACCAATCGAAAGAAACCATATCCATTTAAAAGAATTTATCATTTTAAAAGATCACAAACATCAACTGAATCAAAAACAAAACACAACTCTCAAAAAACTAAAAAAATGAGGAACTAGTGGCCATAAATAACCTAGTGACATGGTTAGTGGGACATGCCCCAATTAAGCATTAACTCTATAGAGTACCATGAACCATGTAATCGAACTACACAAGGGTCACTACACCCTGTTAAATAATAAAATAAGATTGAATCACCTCTATTTTCATTACTCATCCATAAAAACTCAAAACAAAAAAAAGACTCAAATCTAGAAGAACCCCTTGAAACTGAAGGATGAGAATGAGAAAGTGTTCATGATGTCCTTCTCGTGCCTTCCTACTAAGTCTCGACAGTCCTAATCTCCAATACCTAACACCGCCAAAATAGTGGCCTACTATAATACCATTTTTTATGAATTAATCTAGGATGTCATCTAACGAGACACCCAATCTGATATGGGAGATGGCCTGAAGTTCATTATTGATTACCACAGATAAAAAACTACTGAAGGGAACCAAAGTAATAACAACAGGAATAATTTTTTCCCAATAAACCAAGATGAAAATACTGAAAACTGAACATGAAGTAAAATACAGCAAATGAACATTAATAAATATGCAACCTTATCTAGATACAAAAAATTCTAAAAAAACAGAACTTAAAAATAGATCTAAAAAATTGAGGCCACACCATGGTACATGATCCCCATGTGACCTATTGGTCACCACCAACCACAAAACTAACCTGATCCAAAGGCAAGAAACAAAAAATAATCATCGACCTGTAAAACTAATTTGGTCTAGGGATGTTAAGTGGAATAAGTAGGGTGTGCGCTTAAACAACCTAATAGGTAACCACCATAGAGCCCAAGCATTTCCTTTCCAAAATAGTCCACAAACACTAGTTTGAAAATACACTTAGAAAATAGGATTTTAAAAAATTTCCATCATGTAAACAATCAAAAACAGATTTCCAACATTTCAATTTTTAAAACAAATGACAAAACTCTCCTTTTCAAAAAAAAATATCACTTTCCAAAACCATTATCAAGAACAAAAACCAAATACAGATACAGACTAGGTAACCAGAAAGGGATGTGTAGAAAGTAATGGAAACAAAATATGCACAACTAGAAAATTCAACATCCAAAATATAGAAAAAAATAATCAAAACATATATATAGTGACTCATGAGCATTTCAGCGACATATTTAGAGGTAATATGTTGATGTACTTAGCTCATAATCACCTACGAACAAGTGGTGAAAATTCATTGTCAATAGCCAATTGGATGATCAAAACAAGAAAAACCAGTGGTTTGTCCCACCTAGACCCATCAATTCAAGGGGGGTAAAAACCCATCTAATCGAGGTCAACATGTAAACATCATGAATCCCTCTAGATGTTACACAATAGTCCCACAATAGTAATAATAAAAATAATAACACTTGGAGAAACAAGACAAAAAACCATAACCAACAGTGTCCTCATGCATGATCCATTAGAGGGGAAACACATAACACGTTTTAATGGACTTAATACCAAATATGTTCCCATGCATGAGCCACTATAAAGGATCTCATCCCAAGATCCCAATGGGTTTCTTAAAAATAATCCAAGTTTCAAAAAAATATAAGAAAATACATTTCCCTTTTTTATTCAAAAAAATAATAATATAAAAACCATAGGTTCAATAATCAAGACAACATTAAAAAAATTATAAAGAACCACCTGGGCCTTCAAGACTCTAAAGATTTCAACCATTTTACAAAACATGCCAGGATATCAACTGATCTTTCACATCACATAACATTAAAACCAACCATTCAAGACAACATAAATATCTAATCACTCCTTTATCATTTAAAATCCATTTACATTCACCAATCCATTTCTATATCATTTGTGAGAGTTGAAATAAAACACCACCTTCACATACACAATTCCAAATGGGCCTTTCCATCATTTAGAAAACAATCTTTATCTCAAAATCCCAATCAATCCTTAACAACATTTAGAACCTAGGCCATATCTCAAAATTACAAAGGAGCCTGTATTCCAACCATTCACCAAATATTATCTCAAAATTAAAAATATGTCAAGTTTCAAGGAACACATTTAAAATCAATTTTATATTAAACCAAATCACCAAGGTTATTTGAAAACACATTTCATGATAGTTGCACAACTCACAAAATCCATTTGTAAATACAAAAATAGAATCACATATAAAACCCAACCATTCTCATAGAAAAATCCCATTTCAATTCATACTCACACCGAATCCTTTTTAGAAAAATGTTTCACAAAACATTCACAATTCACAAAATTCATCGAATACTTTTACCAAGAACAAAATAGATGCATAGTTGAAAATATATCAATTTCTCTTTTTGAAAACTAGCTTTCTACAGATTGGAATTTTAAACCTTTTTGAAGTACATTTTTAAAGAAACAAAACTTTCCTCTAAATCCCACAACAATCCAAACATAAGGGGCACACCATAATGGTCAGAGAAATCCACATATAACAACTAACTCATAATCTAACAATAGTTACAAAACATATCTAATGTAAAACATCACCAAAAGCACCTAACATCACATTAAAAGTCTAGTTGTCATCTTATCAAACACCTTAAATTCATTACACATAGGAATAATTAAATAACCCTTTAAAAAACCATTTCACACCCATTTTCCATCATAAAAACACAAAAACATTTCATTTTAATACATAATAATCAAGAAAATAAAATTTATAAACCATTTTTGAAAGCTCAAGAATCAAATAGAATGTGATGGAAAAGAAATGGATAGAAAAAACTACCTCAATGATGTTAGAATGTAACCAAAATCATGTATGAGGTAGGTCAAATCCTAAGAGACAATTCACACACCATAACACCCTAGAAAACAACCGACACATCGTCCCTTGCATCTAGGGTTCTTCGAATAGAAAACCCTCACCAAGAAAAACCATGAAACAAATATAGGAGGAAGGGAAGAGTGGAAAATAAACAAAAAACCAACGAAACATTCTAGGAACCTTAAAGGGGCTTGAAAAATTGAAGCGGTAAAAGAGAGGAGGAGATTGGAGGCTTCCATGGTGAACTTGGGTTAAGAAATGGGTTGAAATACTGAAATAGTGTTAAAACATAGAAGGGTAAAAAAATTTATTTCACATTTTTAATGACCTATGAAACATTAATGGTTTGACCTCATGATTTGGAAAATTGAGTGCCCAAAACATGAAAAAGGGGTACCGCACACGGTTTCCCAAACCATGTTCCAACCATTCTAAACACATCTACGGACTTCTAGAACCTCACATTATGCTTTCCACATTGTTTACCTAATCGTGGGTAGGTCATGAACCATTCCCCTAACACCAACTCATGAGCCTCAAGGTTTCTCAAGTGAAGGCACAAGTTTTTCCCAAACCATGAACCACTTGATTCAAATATTAAAAAACCATCTTTTTAATAGAAACTCACCCTGAGGCTTCCAAAACACAAAAATTTATACTAGGACTCAATGAGAACCTCAAGCAAAGGATCCACATTGATGAAAAGAATAAAAAAATAATTCCCAAGGTTGGGGTGTGACAAATGTATTTGGATAGGTGCACATTCTTATTGAATAAATCTATTAGAATAATCCAATGTTATAGTACTTGGATCATACCCCCACTTTAACTGAGTTTCATCAATAAAATATGTCTATCACTTCATAGTGGGAACATATCAATGTTTATGAAGCTAGTTGGAATATATTAGTAGCTTACAGAAACCAGGCTCATATCCCCATATCTGTCGATGAATGACTGCACCAGCATCCTTTAGAGGATATATAAGTTGACTCTAACATAGGTTGTCATATTTGTGAGGCCTTTTAGTATATTCTGATGGGGAATGTATATTTGAACTTGGTTCATACCCCCACTTCAACTAGGGTTGATCAAAATATTTTGAAAACCGCTCACTAGTAGGCTCACATTCCCACAAATGATATAGAATCTCACCCACATACAAAAACAAATTCTTAGCAGTGGGATCATATCCCCATAAAAATAGATGGTCATAAATACATTTCAGTGACTTTCATGTAGCAAGATCATATTGCTTATTTACCCTAAAATTCTAGTTATCACATTCTCTTCACAACATTATATGAGGCTCATATCCAATATCTACTCAGTAATAGTTTCCTTGAGGCTATAGAATACATATCTGTGATACCTCAAGGGTCCATAGAATCATAAAATAAATTAGAAGTTAATAAATACCTTGATTTTCCACCTCATGATAGTACTGGGATAGACCATCGTGGATTTACTTCTAACATACTCTGTGGAAAACCTCCCCATTGTAATATCATGTCAGGAAAAAGAAATCATCCATTTCACCATAATCCTTTGTATAGAGATGTTCTCAAAACACAAGGTTTAAATATATAAAATTCCCCATTATCTATTATAAACTCATCAACGTGGTTATCAGGAGACCCAAAGAAGAAATATTTGTTCTCTGACCAAGTAGAGGCATATAACCCCAAGGAAGAAGGAGACAATTTGGATATAAGGATGGTGTTATCCAGAAACGACCTCTAAATCATTTTCTGTAGCATCTCCAATTTTGTTAAGGGGATTATAGATGATCTAGAGGAGGAGTGGATGACTTACTTACATGAGAATATATGGGAGACTCATTAGTGGTTAAAGGTTATACACCTCCCTTATCAAGGATATGCAGTTCACCTTCAAATTATAAACACCCATTGTTGTTAGATGGACAATGTCACTTTCTCCGTATCTTAGAACCCATTATTGAAAGAGTATAATAAGCACATATGTCATGTTATCATGAATATCATGACAAATCTTTAGGGACTAATTTCCAAAGCCTCATTGGACATTTATATCCAATTATGGGTAAAGCATGGAGTTTTCACTTTACCCATTCTCCTAGGTAGTAATTCTACTCTGATACAACATACTGTATTATCATATCCATAAGAGAGATTAGGGGACAAGGTAACTCATGGTCCAGTTAGTCTATAAAACTATGCTTCTCTATTTTGAGGATGTAAAAATGTTTCCAATAGAGATAGGGATGTTTTCCAAAAGACTCCTAAGTTGGACCTGTCAACAAAATGGGAACACACCTCACAGAGAGAACATGAATTCATGGATCACTCAGTAGTTTCTCATAGGAAGTGACTCCCATCACAATTATCCAGTGCATTTGGATCATACATGAATGAGATTATTCCAAATGAAGAAAATAATAATAGTGGTTACTATGAATAATTTCTAGGAGAATCCCAGTATACAAGGATAGGGGTGTTTTTATCTCAATCACCACCACTAGGTTTATCACACCCCAAGAGCGTTATGAAGAAATAAATGGTAGTTCAAGATCAACCCCAGACTATAGGGATGGGGGAATTTATATCTAAAGTTTCATCACAGGAGCCATCATATTATCGAATGAAGTCTTAAAATCCTCATCAATAGGATCAGAAAGTACCAATAATGTTCCGAAAGTATTCCCATCCCAGCAGGAATTGTGAGTTTTTGTCATAATACTTTTTCTAAAAGAAATCATTCTTCTCTTGGCTGGGAGGTCAAATATTTATGGCTAACATCCCAATCATTCCTCCCTCCACAAAAGGCATCTTTTTCATTTGGGACCACCTTAATATGTAAATCCGGAAACTGACATAAAGTCAATATTCCTAGAACAAAATAAGGGGAATGTATGGAAAAGGAAGTAAAGCCTCATATTTTTCATATTCCAATATAATCCAATTTCACCAAGGGTTATATATATAACCAAGAAAAAAACTCAAAATAGGAGAAAGTGGCACATAATCACTGAATTGCAGGGAGGGTGATGAGAAAACTACCATTGAAAAATACACCTTAATAAATTTCACCACCATCAATCAAAAAAATATGTGGACCGAAATTTAAATGTGGAGGGATGAAACATATAAACTATAATATGAGAGACAATAAACTAGGATGCATAAACGGAGGCTATATGTACAAAAAATTAGAGAAGGATCTAAAATCTGGCTCCTACAAATGACGATTTTCAACCACTTCAACAGAACTATGAAAAGGATAAAGGGAAATGTGTGGCTACACCACACTCACCACCCAGAGGATCCAAAACCCCCTTCATAGAGAAATGAATGGAACAATATGGGAATGAGATACAAAATCTCAGACAACTCAATGAGGAACAGAATAGGGGTAATATTCTTGCTTGTATCATCTTCAAACAAAAGTACATATCCATCTTCATACATATCAATAAAGAGATAATCCTCATATAAGAGTGGAATTTTTTGATATGGATAGCTCTAGATCTATGAAATGGGTCTTTGCAAATGAGTAAGTTTTGGATGATCGTGACCTTCCTCTATTATGATGATAGCCTCACCGCCATCGATGTGATAATTTGTTCTAGGAATGGATCAAGAATCAATGTGATATGCAAGTGTGGAAAACTCATTAAGTCTTTACAATACTCTCTATATGGGAGGTGTTCTAGAAAATGATACCATCAGAACTCATCATATCCATTTAATCCTTATCTACTTGAATGAAATCCATGGAAGGGTAGAATGGCCCTATGCAGTCTAAAAGGATTCCACATCCTGGATGAGTGGATTTAACTTTTCCTCAAACCAATTTTAAAAATCCTATATTCTAAAACATTGATTGTGTGTGAGATCCAATAAAACATCTCATGCACTTCATATCTAAATACATCTTGATAATTGGCCCTCAAGACTAGGAGTAGGTGACAAAACTGAGAAACCTCATATATACACTGGTATTGGAAGCCTTTATTTTTTACAAGATCCTTCCAGCAACAATATTTCGGGGTTGGGAGGAATTTTTTTTCCAATTATATTATCATTTTATCTTCTCATTAAGTAAAATAATGATCATTGAACTCAAAAATTTAAAAAAACATGAAAATGATACGGTTTTGGACTTCATCAATAGATTGAATGGTTTAACCAACACACTCAATATTCTTATCTCATAAGAGAAATTGTTGGAAATATATTCCAAGATTCTTTTTGATGAGCTATAAACACCTTTGATCCTAATAAAGTGTCCATGTAGATTCCATTAGTTCAAAGAAATGGTAAAATTTTTAGAAGATCCCATTTAGTGATCTGTGGATAAATATTATCCCATTACCACACCATAATGCAAAAGAAATGGTATGTTAGTTGCTATTAATATTACACTCAACCAGTTTTAGTGTCTAATCATGAACTAAGGTAGGTCTCAAATTGTCTGGCACCTCGTGTCTAGTGTCATCAAAAACAAAATCTCCCTCAACCATAAGAAAAAAGATATCACGGTTACTCTTGATTTGAGGACTGGATGAAAAAATTTATTCTTTATGAAATGAAAAACTACCTAGTTATATACTTATAGAACTAAAAAATAACCTGATCAAGATACCAGAGGCCAAGAATCCTAATGTGGTCATCCTCACTGACACTCCCAAATACTTCTGTTTTCATTGGAGATTGAACCACAGCATCCAGGACTACATTCTCTTCAAATAAATCATCTAGATCATGGTTTATAATAGAATGGCGATACATGGAATCTCCCCACATATGTTACTTGTGTAACAATCATCGGAAAAGAGGAAAATGTTGACTAGTAATAATATTTTTCTAGGTTTGGAAAAAAGTTTGATAACTAGATGACTCGAAAGATGGTTTACCAAGATCATGACACCATACAAGCACAACTAAGAAAACCATTAACTATCAAATCAAATAAGGATGAATCATTGAATATTAATCCTAAATGTATACATAATAATCATACATAATAAATAACCCAGGAGAATTAATCATATCTGACCCCCACATGAACTCTGACAAATAAAAATTTCCTTCCATCGATATCTGGAGCACTGGAACCAACCCACCAAATGGGACCCTCATCAGATGAAGAGATTATATTGGGTTTTATTGTTCGATTTCACTTAACATATCACTCCTCTAATGATTAATGTGAACCTGAGTAAGAGTTCTTTTTTACTTGATGAAGGAGTCTGAGGGAGAAGATGCATAAGATGAGCTTAAAGTGGTCGATGTGTGCTTGGTCTAACCCAATATGTCGGTCACATCCCTACATAAATAATATACACAACTAAGAACCATGGGAGAGCATTCCATCAAGCCTAATAGACACATAAAGATTCCTCATAGGCCCTTAGTAGTTATTCAAGCCCAATATTTATAAATTACTGAATGGTAGGGGTGCAATTATCTGATAATACTAGAAAGGGGTTGGCCAGTAAAATCTATGTCACATGCAATAGATTCTCCCCCAATATCTTCCAAACCCCCATGCCTATCTACCTCAAACACATGATCTACTAATTCATCTGGTATGGAGAACCCCCACCTCTTAAATCAAAAACCACTAGAATAAAATTAAAAAATTTAGGAATATTTGGTTGTTATCCTAGAAAAACACACAATCGTATATAATCTCCATATTTCAAAAAAACATAATGAGACACTCATCTGGGACCTCTAAAGCCCACGGGAATTTGAGGAAGAATTTTCTTCAGCTGAGGTTTACCAAATCGATAATATTTCATTATAATGCCATACCACAATCTCCATCATTGAACAAGACTCGAAAGAGGTCTTCTATTGACACATCATAACATTGTATATTTTAGAAAAACTCTATAATATCAACATATGAAGGTATCTAGATTAAAAAAATTTTGGGATCTAACTCATCATGATTTAGGTAACCCAATGTTTGGGATATATAAAGGGTGATTACATCAGACTAATATTACTATTCAAGGATATGACACAAGTGAAAAATGACACTCAAGAAGATCAATCTCATAGGATAGTTTGGGGATCTCACATCTAATACCGAGTTCATTATTATCCCGGAAGATATAAAAAATAGTGTCCTAATTGGAAGACCCTTTCTCCATTGCCATGTGGAGGAACCTTCAACATTTCATATAAATACCCTATTTATGGAATGTTAGACATACTAAATGGTCATAACTCCCCCTTCGAGTCTTTCCAAGCCAAATATGATGTGGTATGTTTCTAAATTAGCGTAGGAAAATACCAATGGTGAAGGATGATATGTAGGTTTGCATTCACAATGGATTGGGTAACGCCCCTCGGAACCCCTGCACATGATTGAAAGTGATTATGTGCTACCAATAAACTTGAACTATATAGAAGATTCAATCCCAGCAAGCTATCATGATCCAAAAACTTCACTCGCTTGTGTCTATGTGATAGAAACTATGTCAGTGGAATTGGATTCATCATAAGAGAGTCAAACTAGTTATCTATTTAAATCCAATAATTCCCTTTCACCATTATTAAAAACTAAAAATTACTCCATGAAATTCATTGTAACTCATAGTGCCCAAACCTCTTTTTCCCATAGTATTAGTTTAAAAGAAGATAAAAATCCCTAAAAAATCTATGTGATGACTATGGTAGTTCAGGATGTTAATGCATCTTCCCCTAGCCTCTCTTACCACAAAATGGATGAATATGACCCCAAATTATTGACCATTAATTAGAAGTCCCTCACAAAAATAGAAATGGAGTAAGTAGAAGATAAACATAGGAACACACCTCCTGTATTTGAGTAAGGTTTATCCACCAACATTGGTGATCATAGGTAGGTGAATATGGGGAAAAAATAAGACGCATGAACTACATTCATTAGTTCTTCCACGCTTCTCGAGAAGAAGGATATGTACACATCATTACTAAAGCTGCATCAACATGTGTTCGCTTGGAATTATACAGAGATTCCCAGGCTAAAATCCAATGTGGGTAGTCATCACTTAGGATTAATGAATGAACATAGAGGTTTTAAGTAGGAACACTAGACAATGAGACCCTCTCATGATTATAAAATAGAAAAATAGATAAGGAAATTGATCAAATATAAATTTTTCTGAGAGGTGTTGTACCCAAAATAACATGCCAACATCATCTCCATAAAGAAAAAGAACAGGAAAATCAAGGACTATATTTATTTCAATGACCTTAATTGACACTACCCAATGGATTATTTCTCATTTTCAATCAAAATTTTTTTTATAAAAATATTGGCCTCCTTGATCTTTCCTTTATGGATTTATATTCAAGGTATAATCTGATACATACGTCCCCTAAAATCGAGGATTCCACTACATTAGATCAACTTAGAAGATCTTTTACAACAAGGTTATCCATGTTGGATGAAATATCATGGGATATATTTACCAATGTCCCATGAATCATATCTTTTAAACTTTCTCAAGTAGATTCATGGAATCTTACATATGGTTTCCTGGTGTTTAAATCTAGACAACGTTGTTTTCAAGTGACCAATTTTCAATCAATTTTCAGAAAAATGTGGTAGAATAGATTAAATATTAGTCCATTTAAGTATGTTTTTAGAGTAAAATTATGCGAATTCATTGGATTATTGGTATGACATCACGTTATGGAGGTTGATATATAAATTACTAGTGAAATCCAAACAATTAAACCTCATATAATCTTAATGAACTATGGAGGATCTAGGGGAAACATGATTATATTAATTGTTTTAGGGAATCATAGTTAAAAAAACCCACCCCTTCCCTAATTTAATTAATAAGGGAGTCACCTACTAATGGGATGATGACTACCAAGAAATTTTCTAGAATATAAAATAGTACTTACTTCACCCACCAGTTTGGATTCCATTATTAGAGGTAAATCCAATTATTCTATAGGTAGACACCATGGAAGGATTTATTGGTTCCCTCCTCGAACAAAAAATGATGTGGGGAAAGAAGAAAACCCTTTCAATCTCCATTGGATAATGTTATATAATGAGACATAATATTTCAATATCGAGATAAACTTTCTCACAATCATCTTATCTATGAAATAACAGATGGACTACTTGAAGCATCATGAAGGACACTTGGTCTCTCATATTAACTCACTCAAGGAAATAATTTCCCACCCTATGTTTACTTTGTGTTTAGCCTGGTGGAAGGATATCCTGAAATAGCATGACATACAATTTGTGTCAAATAAAGGTAGTTAAAGATAAATCCCATGATGTATTCCTTATAGAACATATCACTCTAGAAAACACTCTAGTAGACATTGAAAATGTAGATGAAGAAGCGTTCTATGAACATGAAAATCCCTGATCATGGGAGATATATTTTCATAGTGCCTCTCAAAGTACAAGAAGAAAGAGGATGGAAAAAATAAATCTCAATTGGGTTTTTCTATGGATTTTATTTATTTTCCTAATCCAATAAAATGTTCTCTACGTTTTCTCATTGTTTAAACCCTATACTAATAATGAGGTAGAATGCCACGCCTTTAGCTCCATTTTAGAGCTAGCACTGTAGTTTTTTATAGTCCACCTAAATATCAATGGGGAATCAAAGATAGTAATCCAATATATTTATTATGATTTTTCTATAAAGAAAGAATAATTGACCCCTCATTGATTCGGTCATAGGAGGGATGGAAGAATTCTATTTTGAACAAAAATTCCATTATATCCCTTGATCAAAAAAAATTTATGCTGACACACATGATAATAAAACCACAATCTTGGGTGATTATTTTATTATGAATTGGATTTTTCACATCACACATAAAAGGGTGGTCTCACAAGTCATCATCTATGATATGAATGAAATAAATCAGGTGAACACTGCCTCACTGGCGAGACCTTGACTAAGGGCCTCACAAGACACTTAGCTAGGACCAAGAGTGCCTGACTAACCATAAAGTGCCCATGGGAAGGCCTGACCAGTGGGTATGAGGCCGCACAGGGGAACCGTTCCCTTGTAGAGTAAAGCTAGGCCAAGGCCCTTTTGAGTGTTTATGTGTGTTGTTCAACCCACGAAAAGATGGGAGGAGGGTCTTTCTGGGAAGAAGTGGTCTAAGATTGTGGTTAGGGTTTTCTGACCACTATCTAACTTCATTTCCAAGTGAAAGTCATGAGTTAATATTTAAATAAGTGTGGATCACTACCTCACTTACGATGTGGGTAATTTTTCATTTTCTTACTATTCATTTCAACTCAAACGACCCTATTTCGCCTCACCTACACCTCAACCATGCTTGGACACTCCCCTATTCAACTCCTCACTGCTACCAATTCTCAACACTAGCACATCACTTTCTGAAAACATGGGATCAACCATCACCAACCACCATGGAGATCGAGCTAGAGCTCTTTCACATATCTGATGCCAATGATCAACATGTATCATCCTTGGTGTCGTGGTCAAAAACATTGAAGCCTTATTATAAGAAATAAAATCCTATAATTGATATTTGGATCTCCTTATGGCCACATGAAGGCCGAAGGGCTTGAGGAACAACCTAGCACCACTTCATCACATTTTTATAGGAAAAAGGTTTTATTGAAGAAGCACTAGAATACTGACATACTCTCATACGGGAGCATGCACACCATGCATGTCGAAGAGGATGATTCTCTAACAAGTACCATAACTAAAGAAGCGAGATGTTCACATGCACATAAGACCACCACTGTGTAGAATAATATCCATTGTGATAATGGTATATGTGATCTACCATTGATACAAAAGTTGATTTGATACACTATTTAGATAATGATAGATTATATCTACCATTTAGAAAATGGTGGATTTGGATGATACCTTCTCCTATGATATTTCTCACTACCACAACTTTCATTCATAATCCCAGGAAACTTAATTGACAACCCCTAGGAAGTATGGGATGGAACTGATGAACAATTGAATCTATGGGACAACAAATGAATCCCTCGATTTTTAATAGAAGCCACCCAAGCCATGTATATAATAGGGATCTCTATCCGACCACTATGAGGGCCTGATGGGAATTGTGATGCCACCTTCACATTTTCCTTCACCAATTACTAACTTTTCAAGCACCACAAAGATGTGATTTTTCACCAAGACCATGTACTATGTAATGGTACATGTGATCTAGCTTTGTTTAAATGATATATTTGAAATGGTATAAGGGAAATTGTAGATATGATCTACCCTTTGACAATGGTTGATGCCCAATGGTAGATCCTATTACTATCACTATGTAATTACAACTCATTGCTACATTTTGGAAACACTCAAGAATATATTAGATTCGACACAATATATCTTTAAAAAACGTTCAATGTATGTGAATATAGAGGAAGATATAAATGAGCGAGATAAATATGTTATACCCCTATATAAAAAAAATATGTTGCTCCTCTAGGAAGGATGTGTGGATTGGGAATGGTCTACAACTAGATTCTCTATTGTGCTGATTTTTTGTTTTTCTTCTAAAATTTAGTTCATTTTTATGTAATCCATCATGTCACATTTAATTTAATGTTCCCCATAATCTATTTTATTCCACTGTATCAAATTATTTCTTACATTCTCTCATTCTCTTCTTATCATCACTTCCACCATGAACTATTTCACATGACAATGGGTTAATAACACAATGATTTCCCTTTAGGGAGGATTGGACATACTTAAATTATATTCTTAAATTCAAATATTTATTTGCGTTTTTTTGGTGTGTAAGAGTATTGTGTATGAGTTTTGTGGCTTCCCACCATGAAATGGAATTAAAACTCACTTCTATTTATTTATTTAAAAACATTTCCTTCATTACATTGAACATAATATATTCGTACGATTTATTTGAGACATTCAAGGAATGAAATAGAATATGATGGAGCTGGGTCTCAGAAGATGTCACACTCTCAATTTAGGTGTTCCATAAGACTTTATTATAAAATAAAGAGGAATCTAGTTTTATTATCTGTTGAATATTTTAAAATCACTAAATAAATGAGTAGTAATCTAAGAGTGATATTTCATAATTAGGTTATCAAAATAAATTTAATGAATCTACATAAATAATGTAAGGGGACCAAATCCAAACCCTATAAGGCTAAGTAATTTATGTTTTATATTTTGCATTGAATATTAATATATATTTTCAATATTTTCTCTATTCTCGGAAATAAAAATTTTCATAAAATAAAGAAATAAAAAATTAATAGTTTAGGTGAATTATACTAATTAAGTAAAAAAACTGTGACACTCCTCAAGTGAAATAACCCTAGTCATCCTCTGTTCTAGAGTTGAAAAAATTTAAAAAATTTATTTTTCTAAAACATATGATAGACATGCTCTGAAATTGGAATTGTTTATTGGTATACAATTATAATTTTTTTACTTCTTCTTTCCACATTGTTAATAGTTTTCCAGTGATTTCTAAAAAAAATAAAAACAATTATACTATATTTACATGATGTGCCAAAACATACCATATCTTTATGCATGGAATAATTAATCAGGGGTGTAGGATGAAGGGAGAGTGTTTTATGATGCTAAATAATTCCTCCAGTAAATACATAAAAATTTCAGTTACCTAATCAAGAAGATAATAACTGATCGAGAGACTTGATTTTCACATCAAGAATTGATGGACATGGCCAATAAAGTACACGTTTATTATCAAATAATGAATTCCATAAGGAAGGTACCACTGGAGCTCACCACTTTTTCCAAATACATACAACATGTTGAAGCTAGAATCTATAAATATTAGTCGGCCAATCATTTTATAAGAAAAATCTACAATGACCATGTTAAGCTAGAGTGGGTTTATAATGAGGAATATCTTCCTAATGAGCTATGTGTGGGAGATCAACATGATTTAAACTACTTCTGGAATGAGTATTAGGTAAAACATGAACTTTAAATTCTTTAAAAATTACAATATCTAGAACCATTTCATATTTCCTTATATATGTAAGTGGGGAAATCCATCTAAATGGTGAAATTTGATGAAGAAAGGGTGGATCCCATATACCTTCCTCTATCCAATGGGATTCACTTTCAAGTGGCCCTTATAACTGAGAAAGAGATTGAGCCAAAACCAAGAAATGGAGATTATATTAATTTAATGTATTTCTTGTCAAATTCTACTCAATCTAACATATTTATCATTCATAAATACATTTAATTCTCAGATTTTTTTCTATCCATGTTATGATTTACTTAAAGATATAGAAACAAAACTTTCTCTCACTGAGGAATACATGGATCACCTTAATTTTCATGAAAATATATTTGAGGATACCCATGAAGAATTAAAAGTGGATAATCTTGAGGGAAAAAATAAACTGGTTGCTAACTTTGGAAGGGAAACATTTAATTTGATTTAAAAATTTTTAGGTATAGTTACCTGATCACATTCCCTTTAAAAATTCATTCCATATATCCCTTAAAGAGATAGAACTAGACATGGAGGAGTTTTCACAAGTAAAAACCAGGAATGTGGATGATCTATAAATATTCCTACCCAAACCATGCAGAAAATACCTACTTTTTAATAGGGAAAATCTAACATACTCAATCCATGGAATATTCCTCAACAAAAAAGAAGAATTAGTAGCCGGGAGAAGCAACATTTGGCAATTCAAGTACAAGAATATCCATTCACCAAATGAAAATAGATGATATCTTTTACTTAAATATTAATGTATTAAAAATATATTACCACTTTGGGATTATATCAAGATTTATCTTTTTCACTTTATTTATATGAATTTAAATTGAATTTTTAAGACTAATTTAGCATGCAACCCCACTCCCTCTATCATTTTGATAATTAATGTCATATTCCTTGAGTTTTAATTATTTATTATCTTTAATAGGTCTATGATGTCACAAGGAAATACCCAAGAACATTTTAAAGAGTTAGGAGTGAAGTTCCATTTCAAAGTGGAGTTCACTAATTTTTTATCTCTTAAACTTTCTATATTTTGGCCAAACAATTAGTTTAGAGCCTTAAAATGGAAAATTTCCTGCCCTTTATTGAATTCATGATTTAAATGACTTATCTAGGAAATGAGTTTATGAGGAACCCTATGATTAAATATTTTATATTTAAATGATAATGATATTTAATGGAAAAATTAGAGAATTTAAGGATTATAGTGAATCATATAGATTATAATGAAAACTCATGATTTGAGGGAATTATTTGATTCATGTAAATGAAATTTCCTTACCATTTTGACACATAAAATTTATGAAATTTATGTGAATTGATTAATTATTATTATTCATGCCATGAGTTATTTTACAATACTATATTTCCAAATATTGATATTTTTTCTAGAACAAATAATTTCAATATTACCTAAAGCATATTTCTTGGGTGATATTGGGACATTTCACCTAGTAGAACTTGAATTTGAACTTGTCAAATCCATAGACTATGAAAATCCATATTTTAAATGGTTGAAGAATATTATGATAATCCTTTATCATTGAGACCAATGTATACATTAATTCTTGTTTATCTCATAGATACCATGAATGAACTTGTAAGGGATGAGCTATATTTCAAACCATTTTTATCCATTCCAACCCTCCTATTAGTATTTTTTGTGATATTGTGTTGTTTAATTGTGGGTGTTGGGGATTTCATGGTAAAAGGAGTGAAATATATTGTAAGGAAATAGTGTGGTGGTTCTAATTTTGGGTGTGGAGAATGGTTGTTAATTCGTTTATTATAGTTTATTGTTTTCCATTATATGAAAAAAAATTAAAAAAAATTGGAATGGGTTGTGACTTGGAAGAATAAAAAATAACCATTACTAGATTTTTTTGTTTTTACCATATGTGGTTAGGTGGTGGATTTGATGTTCATTCCAAGAATATATTTTTAAAAAGTAATGAATAATATAAAAATGAAGTTATAAACTGTAAAAGTAGATAAAAATTAAAGAAGGACAACATCATTAATTATTCTTTCGTAATTAATGATTTTAAGTTGAGCATGGCAAGTAGTTGTTATCAAAATTTTATGGGGAGATTTTCATTAAGCATTGAATTTTGATTTCATTCAATGTAAATTATAGAGAAACCTATTCATTGAGCATTTATTTTTAAAAATTAATTCCTACCAAACATAACTTTCGGAGTTATTTGAACCTTTATTTCAATCCCCCGTGATTTCATATTCATTTTTTATTTTCAAAGTTAAGAATGTAGTTCCATTACAGGACTAAGGAAAAGGGGAATATTTTTATGATATGAGCATAAATATAGTTTAATTATTTGATGAGTTATGAGAGATATGGTTCAATGGTGAGGTAAATCATGATTTGTAGTGTTTAATGATAATAGAGTGAGAAAAATTAATAAATAAAAGTATAAGTTCCATCATTCTTCAATGGGAAAAATTAAAATTCTTGGAGTATTTTATATCATTTCAAATTGAGTTATGAAATTGATATTTTTTGTAAATTTATGAAAGTTTGATTTAACATTTATTTTTTTAAATAAAATATTTTTAGATTTGAATAATACTAAAATTGGTGACTTTCTTATCTAATTTTGAGATTTAATGATTAAGGAATATCATAGTCAAAGTGTTGGTTTATTTGACCTAGTAATATTTCTTGTGTATTTTTAAACATAATTTAAGGAATTTTGAAGGACTCTAATGAATAATTCCCATGAATTTCAATGTTTTTAAAAAATATATGAAATTTTAAATGTGAAATTATAATGATTTTAATGAATAATTTATTATGTATTTGAAGTTTATTATTTATTTTTACATTATGTTGAAATTTTAGAGTGTTTAGTATATTTGAATGATTCCCCTGTAAAAATAATATACCCATTGGCTAGCCCTCAATCAAGGGACCCACATGCCACTTAGCTAAGGCTTAGAGGGACCGGATAGCCATGTAGAGACAAAGGGAAGGACTAACAAGTGGGTATGAGACCGTACTGGGGAATCAGGCCCAAGTGGAGAATAGCTGGGCCAATTCCCTTTTGTGGGACAATGTCTAGGGGGTAAGCCCACATGATAAAGGGATGAGAGTATTACTTGGAAAAATCAATATACAATGACAGTGGGGGTCCTCCGACTCCCATATGACACCATTTCCATGTGAAAGTCACAACTTGATATTTAAATTAACGTGGAGCACTATCTCACTTACAATATGAAAAAAAAATTAATTCAAAAATTATTCATTATAACTAAAATGATTCCACTTCACCTCACCAGTTCCTCGTCCATGCAAAGGAAGCTCACTCTACCACTCCTGACGGCTTCCGATATTCGACATCAGCCTATCAACTTTTGAAAATTTGTGAAATATCATGGTCGGCCACTAGGGATATTGAGTTCAAGTCCATACACACATTCAATACCCATGATCACTATGGATCATCTTTAGGTATATGTTTGACTACACTGAAGCATTTTAGAAGAAATATGATGCCATTATCAATAAGCGGAGATCCCTCAAGCCCCATGAAGGCTGGAGGGCTTGATTAATAGTCAAACATCACTTTCAGTACATATATTAAGTCCTGAGGGCTTATTATAGAAGGGATGGAATGCTTCCATACCCCCATAAACAAGCCATGCATTCCATTCATGTATAATAGGAGGATTATCTCACCGGTACCTTCAATGAAGAAGCGAGATGCTACTATGAACAAACGACTGCCTCTGTGAACAAGAATCACCATTATGACAAGGGTTTATGTGATCTAAAATTGATAAAATGGTATATGTGATCAACCATTGGTATAACGGTAGATTTTATCAATCATTGAAGAAATGGTATATTTGGAATATACCTTCACCATTGCTGCTTCTTACCCCACCCTTTCCCCTGCTACTTCTATGAAATTTCCTGGATGGCCCCCAAGATTAATAGGTTTGACCTGATAAACCACTAGACCTGTGGGGCCTCAAATGAATCTAATGAAATTTAAATTGAGCCTCCTGATCCATGAATATAATCGGGAGTGCCATCTAGACACTTTGAATGCCATATGGGAATCGTGAGGCCACCTTCATCTTCAACTTCACCATTTCCTATCTTTCCAAGAAACCCTAAGAGACCACATTTCACCAAGACGATGAACCATGAAACATTATATGTGATATACCATTATGAAAACTATAAATGTGAAATGATAGATATGATCTACCATCATTAAAATGGTATATGCTACGACCATAACTGAGTAATTTCATCTCAGTGCTATAATTTTTCAGAACAATAAAATTTATAACATTCAATGAAAAATATCATTAAAAAGATAAATTACACATTTGGGAAGATATAAAAAGAAAAAGAAATGAATGAGATAAAGAGGAAACCTCTATTTATAAATTCATAGATGTTGTGAAACTGGGAAGGATGGGTGGTTTGGGAGTGGACTGGTACTAGATGATCTATTTGGATACTTTTTATTTTTTTAATTTAATTTAATTTAATTTTATGTAATTCATTCTATATCCCTTAATTAATATTTACATATTCTTTAATTTATTTAAATATATCACTTTTTTCTTACTTTATCTCATGTTATTCCTCTCATCTCTTCCATTAGGACCTCTAGTAATCGATAATGAGTGACTAGCCTGAGTATTAGCCTCAGAGGATGATTGGATGTGCTTTAATTCTATTATTTAATTCATATGTATTTTTCACATTTTTTGTAAGAATGATTAATGTGTACAAGTGTGGTGGTTTCCCATCATGAACCGGAACTCAATATCACAAATATTTATTTATTTAAATCTTTTATATTCCTTCCTTTGAACACGATAACTTCAGATGATCGATGTGAGATGTTCAAGCGATGAAATTTCATAAGATGTAGTCGAGTCCTAGATGGTCTCACATTCTCTCGATTGAGGTGTGACATCAACATTGATTATAGGAGGATTTTAACTTTATTATTCTTAGGCATTCAATGTTTCAAAATAACAGAATAAAAGAGTATTAATCCAAGATATAGATTTCATAATTGGGTTATAAAGCTGAATTTAATCAATCTTCATGAATAATGTAACGATACCAATCCCAAATCCTAAAAGTCCAAGTACTCTCTATATTCTGATTTTCATTGGATGTTAATCTATATTTTCATTTTTTTCTATGATTTAAAAAAATTATAGTTTTCATAAAATAAAAAAAACGTTTATGGTAATTTGATTAAGTACACAAACTATAAATCTCCCCAAGTGAGATGAACATGTATAACCTCTATGCTACAATAGAAAATTTTTAGATATTTTTCTTTTACCATGCCCCATGATAAGAATGTGCCACTTTAAATCATACATAAGGTATATTTGAATAGATATTAATCATTAGACACAATGGATGGGTATCACATTACAACCCCACTTATGTGAGGATTCTCAATAATAAATTTTCATAGATGCCAGTTTCATTCCAAGTCATTGAAACAAGACTCTAAACTATGTTGCATCATAAACACTTATTTTTTTATGTTAAAATACATAGAAGACAACATAACACTTGATTTTATCTTATACAGAGGACATTACATGATGAATGATCCGCTGTATGTGAGTTAGATCAGTGTTGAGAAAAAGAGCTATACAACCATCCCTATGTTCAATTCATATATGCACAAAGAACTTTTATAAGATCTACATGTGTCTTTATTCCTTTGTTCATTGGAAACATAGAGATTCCTAGATCTCCATATCTTGGGTCCAACCATAATATAATAGATAAAAAACCTCTCTCTGTTTATAGGTTATAAGTTTTCAAGAGATTTAATATTCAATAACTATATGTGGATTAATTCCAATCATTATAGGATACATAATGATTTCCATATATCCAAATCATGTGTCTAGTCTCAATAAAAATGGATAAGACGTGTCCTCTATCCATATGGGTTATACCAATGCAGGTAAATTTCTATTCAATAACTACTTGTGTACTGATTCCTATTATTTAAGAATATGTAGTGATAACCAGATCTCAAATCCTAGGTTCATCCATAATTAATTTTTAAAAAACATTCTCCCCTTTTAATGGGTCAAACCTATGCATGGAAATTTTCATTTGAGAACAACATGTGTCTTGATTTCTGATTATCAAAGGATATGTAGTGACACACATATCTCAAACCGTGGGCCCGTACACAACATATATAAAAATTCAAAATTCATTGTATATGGGTAAGACCTATTCATACAACTTTCTCAAGAACTATATATTTATTTCTTTCCATTACCAAATGATATGTAGTGATTTTTGACCTTCCTAATACAGAACCCATTTTTATGGAATAGGGTAAGAATATACAATTTCAAAAATTATTCTTCAACCACAAAAATATGATGAAAATTCCACCATATGTATCCTCAGTATCAAAATTCCATGTATATAAGAGTTTTTAAACCCCACAATCTATTTCAAAATAAAATCATAAAAATATCCAATAGTTGGGTAGAAAGTGAAAATATGCTTGAAACGACTACATCCTAACAAGGTTATTCATTGATAGTATGGGCTAAAATGTTAATATGTATAGTTGGGTTTCAGGATAACTGGATCAACATAGATTTTTTTAATCACTTTAATAGTATATTTATTAATTGACATATATAATAAAATTAAAATTCATGTTCTAATAGGATTACATGCCCCATTTATCTCTTAAAAAAATTTATAAGAGAATATGACAATGACAATATATAATCCTCTTGGGAATGAAAATAGGGAAAAAATAGTAATCAATCATGGAATAGTATCTAGTAATAATTCAGTAAAAATAAATTTCAATAATCTATAATTATAATTAAATTAGCCAACTTAGCAATCATGAAATAAATTCAAAATAATAATAAAAATATGTTCAAAAAATCTACAACCAAAAATTATCTTTTCTTTAAACGGGTTCGATGATATTTTAAATTAAATGATGATTTCAATGAAAATTTATTATAGACTAATTAAAAAAATATTAACCCATGTGTATAGAAAATTAAGATCAAGAAATAAACCCACACATAATATAACATATTTTCTACACTATTCTAGACTGTGAAATGGAAGAGATATGAATAGAGTAATAGAAATATGGAAATGGGAATTATGAATATAGAATTAGGGAATTTTGATCTCTATGTATTAAAAGTCATTCCATGGGGAAGGTTTTTGGATGGTGATGGTAAAATGGGATACCTACAAATATTTCTAGAAATAAATTATACAAGCACTAGATAATCCATTAGTATGTAGGGGTTAATCAATGTATAAGAACAAAAATAAAAGTTCCTCATAGTTAATAGTTTATAAAAACTCATATTAATGCATGAAGTGGATATAAATAATCATGGACATCTGAAAAACATAAAGTTCTAGAATGGTGAAAAATGGTCTTAAACACACAATGAAAATATAGAAATAAATATGGGTTACATCAAATAAGGAACTAAAAATGATGTCATCCTCCTGATGAAAGAACAAAAGATCATATGAAGTTTAAATAAAGGGAACGCCAATCATGAAATGATACTGCATAAACTTTTTGTCTCTATCCACTGAACATGAAGGGTTGTCCTTCACCTTTTTCAATTTAAATTTCCCCATAGAGGAATAATTTGAAAACTATATAGGGTCCCGACCATAAAGGTTTCAACTTCTTAGGGAATTGTTTCAGTTTGAAATTAAAAACTATAAATCTATCCCCTTATGTGAATATTCCTCATGCAATGCATTGGTTATTCCATTTCATTGTTTTCTATTTATAAATACAAGAATTATAACTTTCCTAGATTTTTTATAATACAAATTTAGTTTCTTAATTTATCAACAAGGGTGATGATTTCACTCAACTGGAAAGTGACATGGATTACCCTCAAAAAGTTTGAGAATAGTTGTGTAGATATGAGTTTTTTACACTATGTGATATTCCCAAATTGCGTCATCTAATATGAGACTATAGTCTTTTATAGTTGTAGACACTATATTTTATAGAATCTGTTAGATCTCCCTATTAAAAATATTAATATTTCCCTCTTTTCTATGGGTTGTAAGGAGTTACATTGTTATAATGGATTCCATACTTTCCTATTGATCCTTTCAAAATATTAATTGCCTTGTGAGTTCCCCAATCTCTAATAAGCAATTGAGGAAATATAAATGTTGGAAAAAAGTTTCCCATTTAAAATTTGATGTCCACTAGAGCTGTGTCATAGGTGGTGGCCTCATCTTCCACAAAATTTGAAACATAATCCATGCCGAACAAGATGTAAAATATCACATTTGCATTTTGGAATAGACCAATGAAATTGATTCCCCACACTTCTGAGATTTAGACCTCAATAATGGAATTATGTGGAGTTTTTTTCTTTTTCTAATTGTGCTTATTCACTGGCATCAATCATAGCATTAAATGAAACTCATCATCTCCTAATGGATCATGGTATAGAAGAGTCTTATTTGTAGAATTTTAGCTAGAGAGATCTCAAGACTGTGATGTCCTCTAGCTGGGGATGTGTCACACATCACAAGTATGTTTTTAACTTCTAATTCTAGGATACAATGTCACATTAATCCATCATCACAATGCTTAAATAGTAGTACATCATCCCAGAAATAGTGTAAGGCCACGATCCATAATTTATTATTTTTTTGGTTGGATAATTAGGGGTAGAGTTTTCTAATGGAAAAATAGTATGCAATATCATAAAAACCATGGTTATTCTTGTGTATTTATATAAAAAATCATTTCATTAAGAAAGTTCTCCTCAATATATAGATTATAATCATCCTTAATTCTAGTCAGTGGGAATCTTTATAGGTGATTAAAAATTACATTCTTATACCATTTTTAACATTTATTATTATTTTATATTCTTGTAGCAATAGCATACACCCTATTATCTATGATTTGGAATCATTTTTACTCAGTATGTATTTTATTACAGCATGATCAGCACATACCACTATAGATAACGAGAGGTACAATCCAAAATTTTCAAACACATTAATGACATTGGGTATTTCATTTTCTATGTTTGTATAATTACCCTAAGCCACATTTAATGTATGGATGAAATAATAAATGGTACATAATATATGTTCAACCCAATTTCTTAAATCTACTCTTACAATAAAGTCATTGGTGCTAAACATCAGTTCAAAATCTTTTTCCCAATATGGTGATATCGTAATAGGGGTGACCACCTAGTATTCCTTAGATTTTTGAACTCCCATTGACACTCTATATTGAAATTGAAATGAGTATCATAAGGTAAAATTTTCATTATTTGGAGGGATATTATTGAAATGTCTTGAAAAAAGTGGCGATAAAATATTTCTTGGCCCAGAAAAATCCTTAGGCTGTTAACTTTTATAGGTTCATGTAAATATATAATAACTTTGAAATTAATTAGATCAGATTCAATGACTTTATTTTATATTTTTTGTCTGGGGAATATATCTACTTGGAACAAGAAATGTTACTTTCCTTAATTTAGTACTAATAATTTATATTCACAATATTATAGGACTCTGTACATATTTACTAGGAATTATACAAAGGATAATCCATAAACAATGATATCATCCATGAAAATTTAAAAAACCTCTTCTACTATATCATTATTTATATATGTCATACACTTATAGAAGGTTTTCGTTATGTTGTACATTAAAATATACATCCGTCTATAGTATAATGATCCAAAAGTATAATTAAAAATATATTTAATGTTTTCTATTGGGTGAAATGAAATTTTATTGTTGGAGGAATATCCATCCCGAAAACAATATAGTTGATACCTTTCAGGTCTATCAATCATTTGATACATGAATGGGAGTATAAGATGATCCTTTCAAGTCATTGTGTTGAGATTTTAATATTAAATTTTTAATTTCAACCAAATCATAGTTTAATTTAAAATTAGATCAGTTTCATTGATTTTAAGAATATTTAAGCATCCTTTCATTATGAAAACTTACAATGGGCTCGCTGACTTGTTTTTAGATATTTAAAATATTATTCCAATGATGAGAAGTTTTAAAAAAATCCTTTTTGACTACCTCTTTCATTGGTTGGGAGATTCACCTTTGGGTTGAAATCTGGCTTTAACAATTCTCCCAACAAAATATTATTGGTATATACTATGGGGCTTATTCAATTAATGTGAGCCTCTCTTAGGATAATTTAATTTTTGGGCCTTTTCAAGAGTTTAATGCATTTTTATTCTTGTACTTGACTCATTTTTCAATAGATAATGACTCGAATTATAGAATCCACTTTTGAAAACAAATACTTTAGTGTGATCAATAGAGTTTTCTATTACAACATCATCTATTAGATGACTGAGTGTATAAATGGTGGTATGATATCCCTTATCAGAGGTTACATTTAATTTATATCCTTGTAGTAACCACATTAATCTTCATCTACAGATTGGGTCTCTATTTTATCCTTAGTGGTTATATAATCATCTTTCTCTTCTGTATGAAAGATGTCCTGATAGTCAAATGAGTCATCTCTTTTATTTGAGGCCATTCCTAAGTCAAACATTACATGTTCTTCACCAACTATGAATATCATTCATCCTTTAATTACTTTAATAAATGACTTCCTCATTGTGAGAAATGTTCTCCATTGAATAATAGGAATGTATCCATTGTCCTACATGAACATGATAAGGAAATCCACATGAAATATGAATTTACCAACATTGACTAAGATATCCTTGATAAGTCTTCAAGGGTACATGAAAGATCAATCATCCAGATTAAGTGATACTATTATTGGTTTTAACTCTTCAGGACCTATTTTTTGGAATAAACTTATAGGCATGATATTGATACTCTTACCAAGATCATAGAATTATATTCTAGAATTTTATGTCCCAATAGTGTAGGTAATAAAAATACATCTGGGATCTCATATATTTGGAGTTATCTTCTTCTAAAAAACATTAGTGCATTCATAATTTTAATGATGAATCATAAAACATCCATTTTCCTTTTACTTGAGATAAATTATTTCAAAAAAATTTAATACGCATGCATTTGAGCAGTCACTTCTGTAAGGTAAATGTTGATGTAAAATTGTTTACTCATTTCTAAAGAAAATTATATTTCCCATATCTTTTGGATTGTATCATCCTCTATGGAAAGGGGAAATGGGGTTCGTATGGTGGAAATTCCATAAAGACTTCTTATTTTTCATGGTTATGTTGAACAATATCTTTTTTTATTTCCTTATGATTATATATTTGTATCATGAAAAACTTTATTTTCTCTAGTATCATCATATTCACTGATGAATAAAGAACATTTTTCAGGAACTTTTGGTTACTTTTCCTCATATTTTCATGGATACTAAAAATATAATATTTTTTAACATCTTTGAATCGTAACTTTAGCCTCCTTAGTTGGATGACTTTTTTTATTGATGTAAAAAAGTACCCGATAATTTGTATGATGGGGTCTTTGAGACTTTGTCAACTTTGAGCTCATGTTTTTAGAGGGTATCCACTTTTTTTTTCATTTTAACGAATTTATTAGTAATCCTTTGATTTATTTTTTTACATGAACATAGTGATCAAGTTCTCCAAAAGTTATTTTATAGGTGAGGATTGATGTGGTGGTCTTAGTGGAGCATATTGATACTGCTGTTGTTGTATAGTTAGAATCTATTGAGATCTAATAAAAGGTTCTTGTTGGAACTATTTTATGGTCTAGGATATATATTATATGGTGGGTACCTAGGCTGTCCCCAATTATAGGGTGGATCATGACCACTCTTCTATTGATAATAAGCTTGATTTTCCTGTTTTGGAAGCTGATCTAGCCTTTTCTCATATTACCATTGTAGAAACTTTTTGGGTTATTAAAACTACTAAATTTTTTGATTTTAATTGACATAATTAATGTCCAATCATTTGATTTCTTCCATCCCTATAATACAATCATGATATCGGTGCAAGCTTCTGCACATTTCACATGGTTGTATCTTCATAACAGGGGAAGAATGAGTTCGTGGTGGAGTAAGCAACTAAAAATACTCATGATTAATCATGAGAGTTTCAACTCGTGCTGGTAGGTGTAAATTGTCTTCCACTTTATGGTTTTCATGATTGGGACGTCCTCCCATGCTCTTCCTTATAGTATCATTGTGGGACATCTCATCTAAAGATAATCTACTAACTATAGGTTTCCTGATTATTATCCCACCTTCGTTAGTGGCATATAATATTATGATAGAAGAATAATGTAGTCCTTGATAGAATGTTTTCAATTGTATCCACACATCATGTCTGTAATGCAGACACTTACAGGTCAGTTCCTTGAAACAATCCCAGGTTTCCAAATATGATACTTCATCCACCGGTTTCAAATTTTGTATCTTATTTATGAGATTATAGGTTTAGTTCAGTTGAAATTATTTATCCAAAAACATCATTTCTAAATTTTACCACATCATAATGGACTCTGGAGATTAAATTTTAAGACAATACATGGTGTAGTGATACAAGTAAAAGGGAAATACTCATAGTTTGATGAAATTAGATGACATTCCTTTTTTGTTAATGGTGTCCCAAACTTTAGATAAATTAGAATTGTGTTCATAGGGGTATTCATTTTTACGACTATAAATTTTCACTATGTTATGGATCATTGGAATTAGTCTTGGTTTGATATAAAATGAATGTAACTGAGTAGGAAGACACACAATTCTAGACATAGTACCACTAATGGATGGAAAGTCATATTCCATGATTGTGCATTTTTTCAATGTTTTTCTCACACCCTGATGTTTAGGGAGTTAATATTGGAGGTTTGGTGGTGCAAGATTATTGCGTTAATCCGTAATTCTGAGTTGGAAGGTAGCTAAAATTCTATGGATATCAAGATAAAAAACATGGGGTTTCTGAGTTTCAAAGCTCCTCAAATGAGTCATAGGGACCTGAATCACGCACTTGGATGAGGATAACTAGATGTAGGTGTTAGTTAATGTGTGATAATTTGTTAAAAGGTAAAGGGGAATAAAGGGGGTGATGAAGTAATCCTAGGTTCATACCATAGATCACTATTCTAGGGCACTAATGTCCCCAACAACAATTCAAAAATTTGACATTGCCACAAAATTTTGGTGATTATGAACATTCATTGACAAGATTGAGATTTATATTTCCCAAAATACACTTAGATATTAAGCCACGATGTGTAAATGGTTTATATTGTGTATGTTATTTAAATGGATTCTTCATCGAGGCTTGCATGAAATGTAATTGTTTCATGTTGTTCACATTAGATCTAATAATTTCTCTAAAGATAATATATCTCTGTATTTCATCGATTTTATATTCTACAAAAATTATGTTTGATCTTTTCATGTCATGTACTGAAATTACATCATGTATCTCACCGGGTTTGAAATTAAATTCTTTTATGATGTGTAATATAGATTATAATAACCCTACTCTTTATTACAAACTTAATCATGCTCGATTACATTAAATTTCACTTAATACAACTCAGAAGATCGAGAGTTATATATTCTTTGTGGATTATGAACATTTCATAACAACTTAGATCATCAAACACATCATCTTTGTTGAAAACTTCTTTTACATGACCACAAGATTCCTTCGTACTTAGTATTGCATGGGATAACCTGAGGACATGCATAAGAAAACTGGTGAGCTATAAAGCCCGGTATGGGAGTAAACAGGGCATAACATGGAAAATATATTACATGTTATGAAATAGTAATATCAATGGAGAACAAGAGAAATATGAACATAAAGGCATTATATAGCATGATTATCTTAACATGGAAATGTGGCAACAATATTTTACATGATATTATCCTGAGAAAAGTCTCATTGCACATGGAGCATGAGTAAACCCTAATTTCACTTGAATTAGAATGAGTAAACCCGCATTAAACATGAATTATAATTAAAAAACCCTCATTTCACACAGCATATCATGATACTATTCTTTATCCAATGCATTGAAGCGCTATTAGGGAACACCCTTTCTAATAATTTCATTTCATGCATAAGTGTGCCACATAGATCATACAATATAGATTCATTAACCATCATAATTTATTCCATGAATAAGTGATGTGTAATAAAAAAAATTAAGTCATCAATCATCAAGTACATGTGAATAATGGTGAAAACCCTTGATTGAGAAATTTGTATTGTATTTATTTACACGATGATTTTGGCATGGAAGTTTCTGTGTAACTTCAGCAGCATAACAACATCAAATAGAAATAATAAAATGGCTTTATGAGAGAGAAAGAGGTATCTCGTCATTTATACATTAAATGTGTATTAATGGGGTCAAGGAACATAATATCCTAACATATTTAATGTAATTCATATGTATAATATAAAATAATTTCTTGAATTTAAATGAGAAGAGAGAAATTCCTTACGAAATTTCGGTATGGTAACAAGTGTACATGGGAGGCATTAATAAGAGATAAAGAGGTCTCTCATCATTTAAAAATAATGAGTGAAGTATGGGGGAGTTGATAAATCATACTCCAACATTTTTAATTGAAAATAAAAGGGTTTAACATCATAAATAAATTTGGACAAAAATGAGAAAGAAAGAAATACCTTACTTGGAAGTGTGATCCCAAAGGCTTGGGAGAGGCCTGATAGAGGATTATAAGGAGCTTTGGGTGCCTTGGGAGAATTATAGAGAGTATAGAAGAGTTTGGTTAAGCTCCAAAGGATTTTAGTGAAGAGGATTGGGAGATTGAGTGGGTTTATATATGAAAGGAGAGGGAATTATTTATTATTTAGGTTTTGGAAACAACACATTAAACTAATCAAATAAATAAACCATCCCATGGTTTTATCCCAAGGATAGTGTAAAATATTACTTTATAAGGCCAGTGTATGGAAATATTAAAATATTAGTCTTTCTTATGTGGAGGCGAGTCACACTCTCAAGGAAAACATTTTATAACATTAAAATACTTTATAGGTCTTCGAGGGTCCACTAAGGCACCATAAAATTAATCAAACAAAAATTAAATCACATTATTTTAAAGGTAATACATATATTGGATAAAAAAACGTTTAACAGTATTTTATTTCATCACTAATGGGTCATTTTGATGTCATAAAACACATAAACTATTTAAGCGGTATTTAATTTTTACCTGAACATTTGATCGTCTCAGAAAATTTTGAAAAATTCACCGTCATATAATTTTGACATCATGATTCCAAAAATGATACTGATTTTATATAAATAATTTTCCAAATATTTAAATTGTAACTTTTAAAACAAAAACGGAATTTATATGAAATTCTTCGGTTTTGAAAAAAGTAGCTTTCAAACCTTAATAAAAATTACAATTATATTCAAAAGAATTATATGATCATTTATATTTAATAAAAATATATTTAGTAATAATATTTTATTAAAATAATATTTAATTAAAAAATCCACTAATCCATTAAAATAGATTTCTTATTCTAATATTAACCAAAAATGCTATTTATTATTTAAAACCCATTAAAAAGATAAAATAATAAAATTAATGTATATTATTTTTACAGAAAATAAATCACAAAATCATAGTGATAAGGTCTTGTAACATAACCCATTATAACTCCCGCATATGACCAAAGGGTAAGGTGTCCGATGGTGACAGACTCCTAGGGAGACTAGGATAACATCGCTCAGGTGGTAATCTCTTTTAACATCCAATTCTTGCATAGGAAAATCTATTCAAGCATAACGTGTTGAGGCTCGACTTGAAATTCATCAAGAGCAAAACCCAGTGACACTACCACATTTTCTAGTTCCGAAAAAATGGGCTTTGTATGGAGAAATTCTACTGGATTAGGCCATCGCATCCTTTGTCTGAATAAATTTGATTTGTTAAATCCCTATATTTTTACTAATCATGTGATCACTGTTCAATAGCTATATTTTCAATGGTTACAATTGTTAATGGTATATTAAAATAAAAAAATATAACCAAGGATGTTCATATGTCTTATATAACCACTGTACATAATTGTACATTTAATTAGATCAAGAGGAATTTTCATTAATATAATTTTTGGTCATTACAATCTTCCCATCTTAAGAAATTTCACTGTAGAAATTTTCTCTTCCTACACTAATATAGATGAGGGTAACTCTGCTTCATCACATCCTACAATTCCCATGTTGCTTCTTCAAACATGTGGTTTCACCACAAGTCCTTGACGAGGGGAATTATCTTATTTAGTATAAATTTTTCCCTATGATCTAATATCTTCACAGAATTATATTCATAGATGAGGTAATTCTCCAATGGTACCACCTCTAGATTGAGTACATGTGATGGGTCATGTATTTACTTTCTAAAGAGTGATAAATGGAATACATCATCTACTTGATATAGGTTCGGTGAGAGTGCTAGTGAATAGTCCACTGATCTAATGCGATTAATGATCTCAAAAGGGACAACGTACCTTGGAATAAGCTTTCCCTTATTGAAAAATCTCATAAATATCTTCCACGTTGATATAAGAAGGAATACCTTCCTCCAACACAAAACACTATGTCTCATCGATGAATATCATCATAGCTCTTTTTTTTGACTCTGAGAATCTTTAATGTTCTGGTGGATGGTCTTAACCTTCTACACCATTTCATCAACCATTTCTGGACCTAGGAGTTCTCGCTTCCCAACTTCATCCCAACATGCCAATGTTTTGCACCTCTTCCAATAAGGGGCTTCATAAGGAGTCATTTGGATGCTTGAGTGGAAACTATTATTGTAAGAGAACTCAATCATGGGAAGATGTTGATCCCATCCTCCTTTCAGGTCCATTGATCATGCTCTCAACATATCCTCAAGTGTTTGGAAAGTCCACTCAGATTGGCCATCAATTAGAGGATGATAATCCGTACTGAATTTCAGCTCAGTATTCAAAGAATGTTAGAGACTCTTCTAGGACTTAGGGGTGAATCTTGGATCTCGATCAGATACAATCGATAGAGGTACTCTATGCATCCTTAACACTTATTTGATGTATATCCTTTCCAGTTGATCCAATGAGAAATCATGTTGAATTTCAATGAAGTGTGGTGTATTGGTAAGAAGATCCACAACAACCCATATAGCATTGTTTCCTTCGGATGTCTTCTGAAATCCCATATCAAATTCTATTGTTATGTTATCCCATTAACATGTTGGTATGGGTAATGATTTCATCATCCCATAAGAGTTCTTCTTATCAGCCATCACTTGATGACATACCAGTAACTTTGATGTATACTCAGAGATCTCCCCCTTCATGTTATCCCACCAATAAATCTACCAGATATCTCAATAAATTTTTTTGTTTCTTGGGTGAGTGGAGAAAATCAAACTATGTTCATCATCCACAATTTAATTCCTTAACTCTGTATTTGATGGAACACATAGTCTTTTCCCAAATCTCACAATTCATTATTCATTAACATTGAACTCTGAGGATTTACCTTTTATGATAGTTTCCACTTTCTTCAGAATTCTAACATCATCCTTTTGATAATCCTTTATGCTTTCTGAAAGAGACGTTTGAGAAATAATTTGTGAATGGATTTATGATGTTCACTTCTTTATGATTCCAATATCTATATTTATCAAATATAATAAGATTTGATCCTTTTCAATTCTCATCAATGAAAGACTTGTTGGATTCTTTCTACTTGGACCATCCTCCACCTTGTTTTCCTTCCTAGGGTGGTAGTGGACTGAGCATTCATAGGCTTTGATCAGCTATAAGAAACTTCATTTGGAGATGTTTAACTCTTTTTGTGTGATTATATACTTTATGATATTGTGAAATGTGAATATTTCACACTTCTCCCCAAAAAGGTAATATACCCAAAACTTTTAAGTGAAGGTTACTAAAACCAACTACAGATCATGTGTTGGGAATTTTTTATCACAAGCTTTGATTTTCCATAAAGAATAGGCAATGAATTTGTCATTTTTCATCAACACAAAACCCATGACCTTCTTCGAAGTATCACTAAATACCACAAAAACTCTTACACTAGTGGGTAGGGTGAGAATGAGCACAGGGATAAGCCTCATTTTCATCTCCTTGAAGATATCTTCACATTCATCACTCCAAGAATACTTGAATCCCTTCTGATTTATCTTGGAAATAGGATTTTACAATCGTGAGAAATATCTCACAACCCAGCAATAATATCCAGCTAACCCAAGGATGCTTCGAATATCCATCACATATGTTGGACTCGTCCATCCCTCAATTGAATTTATCTTGGAGGTATCCACATATATCACATTTCTTATGATGATATGACCTAAGCATGAGACCGCTTTAAACCAGAACATAGAATTTCTGTACATTTCATAGAGATTATCCTTTCACAAGGTCTATAGTTCAATGCTTAGATGCTCCTCATGCTCCTCCTTCTTTTTAGAGTATATTAGAATATCATTTATAAATACGACAACAAAGTTTTTGAGGTAATCCGTAAAGACTCTATTAATCATGTACATGCAGATTTATGGAGAATTAGTGATTCTGAAAGGAATTACTATGAATTCCTAGTGTTCGTACCTTGGACGAAAAGAAATCCTGGGGATATGCTCCTCCTTCACCCTCACTTGGTAATACCCTGACAGAAAATCCACCTTGGAGAATTATTGTGCTCCACATAGCTGATCAAACTAGTCAACAATCTGTGGAAGAGGATACATGTTTTTTATCATGATTTTTTTGAGCTCATTATAATCAATGAAAAGGCACATTGACTCATCCTTCTTCATCATGAAGAGGATTGGTGAACCCCATGGTGATGCACTTTGCATATAATCCATGTATCTAGATTCTCATATAGTTGGTTCTTTATCTCCCTAAGCTCCAAAAAATCCATTCTAGACAGAGTTTCGGATATTAGCAAAGCCCCAGTTATAAGATCAATTAATAATTCAATAACTTTTCTAGGAGTAAGATCAGGTAATTCCTTGAGAAACACTTCAGAGAATTCCTTCACAATAGGCATGCCTTCAAGGATGGTTTCTTCCATAAACTCAATCATCTAAGCACAATACATTTTCTTATAGGGAAGTAATATAAACTCTTGAGATGATAGTGCTAAATAAAACTCATCCTCCTCCTGGAACATGTATATAATCGAGGATCAATTCTCCATATAGAGAGTGATTTCCCTCTAACAAAAATTTATGTTGGCTCTATATAGGGAATGATAATCCATGCTTAGAGTCGCATAAAATTCCACCAGTGGGATAATGACGAGGTTCTCCAGGAATTTCAATACACAATTTGTGACAAGGGTGGAGTTATATTCATGGGATGCAATAATTTTCCCATCTTTCTTTCTCACTGACATCTTTACTTCCCGAATTTGTGGTGGTGTTGGGATTTTTCAGCTAAACATTCTGGATATAAAATAATACATAATTCTAGAATCAAAATGTACATTCTATATTCATGAATGAATAACTAGCATACCTATCACCACTTTGTTTTTGGTTTTTGCTTCAATGGTAGTAATGTGATGCATGCCTATCGGGGGGCATGGACAAAAATAATTTACTTTTTTCTAGTTCAGCACAATGGCTGACCAGGGTTGTCTCTCTTGAGGAGGCTTTCAGTTTGGTTCACTTACATTATTCTAATTCACCGAAACTATTTCTTTTTGTTGTTTTCTATTTAAATGAAATTGATGATAATATTTTTGTGTTTTTGATTATTTAAAAAATATGAACTATCGTGCACTGCAAATATATTGACTTTATGAAGAAAGAACATGGTTTTGAGGTCTAGTATTAGGTTCAATCATTATTCTCTTATATATGTTGATTTTAGATTGATAATCCAAACATGAAATCTCATGTTTCAATCAATACAATTTTCTAGAATATAAATAGTTTAAGTAACATGCCATTGGGGGTCGTCACCCAATTGGGGACATTTTACTCACCAGTGCATGCTACTCAAATCTACCACAAACTTAAAATAAACATTAAATAAAATTAAAGAACATATTGACCTCCCCCCGAGCCAAGTCTCGGGGTGAGCCTCTCATTTCCGAGAGCAGGAGATCATAATGGTGGATGAATGAGAGATAGAGAGATAGAGAGATAGATATAGGAGAATAAATAATTTATAATTTTTGTTAAAATAATAATAATAACAATATTAAGTAACAATATTATTATTATAATTAATAAAATACATTTTGAAAAAGTAGATGGAGAAAATATAATAGCTTTAAAATAAGAATGTAATAATTACAATAATGATAAGGATAATAATATTGAAAATAATAATATTATTATTATTAATATTAATACAAATAATATCTACTATTAAAATAAGTTAATTGATAAAAAATAACTGTGGGATGGATGGAGAAACAAAAATGCATGGACAAATTAAAATAAAATTTTAATTATAATTGAAATTAAACTAAGACAAAACTAAAATAAAATAAAATAAAATGAAGAAATTAGGGGGGTGGGAGAGGATAAGTAGTGGCACATGCCCCAATTTGATCCCTCATTAGCTGTGGGTGTCGAGCTGATGATTTGAGAAGGAGGTGATGGCCTCTTTTTTAGGCAGAATTCTGTCCTCTAAAAGTTTTCACATTTTTTGCCCAATAAATGGTCAACTCCCATGTAGACCCCTTCTTCAACGTTGTTCATAAATGTTTTGGTCATTCACCCTCAAACTTTCAGCTCCTTTGGACCCCAGATGAATGAGGTAGGAATTTTTCATTGGCGGTTTATTTTTCTGGACGAAGCTTCCAGGAAGGTTCTCCAAAATTATAACATTCAACATCATCATTAATGACTTCAAAACTCTCTAAAAATTTTTTAAGTGCCGGATCTATCTTTCCTCGTGCTATCTCAGGTGGACGTACCTCAATTGGATGTGTTTTGGACGATTTGTGATTCCGTTACAGCGGTGGGGTCCACACTGTCCACCCTAAAAAATGATAAAATTCACTGATTTTTTTAAGCCTTTTGGATGGCCGAATCAGCTCCTGGTTCAGAAAAAAAAAAGTAGAAGGAAATACAATCATGATTCTAAAATAAGTATATTTAAATTTGGAATTATATTTTTTAGAAAATGAAAAAAATACCCGTGTGGTCAAAATCTATCTGAAATCCAGAATTATGCACTTTTCTCAATTTTGCTCATTTTCATCATAAAATTTAAATTACCCCTTATTTTAATAAAATAAGTAACTACATGGGATTTTTCATTGAAATACAATAAAAAATAATCATTATTTTATTCAAAATATGCACATAAATTTTCTTTGTCATAATGGAAAAATCTCATGCTTGCTGCCTTAGAGGTTGTTGGTTACCTCCAAAAAACCATGGATTTTGAAACAGGTTTGCAAAGTCCCTAGGTTCTTTGTAGTTGAAGCAATGGAAAATCTGTTGAGGTTCAAATGGAGTGTTCCTCTCCTCTATTGCAACAGTGGGTTTTTCTTGTCAACAGTTAATGTCCACGTTCCCTTCTCTCCCACACCTGAAGCATTTCCTCTTACCCATTAAGAAATGTCCAGTGTGCTTTTTTCTGCACCTTTCATAAGTGGGGTGATTTAATTTCTTAGCACTTTTGGATTTATTCATTTGACTTCCAGAATTAAATTTCTCTTTCCACTTCATATACCCATGATATCCCTGAGATTCTCTAATCTCTATTTCAACTTTGAGGGCACATAACACAATTTCCTCATAGCTATTAAAGTCACAGATCACAAAGGAATTCCATAGGTTAGGTTTTATCCAACAAAAGATGCACTCAAACCTGAATTTTGAGGTAACCGCAAAGATAGAGGCATATCGTGCACGCCTTTTAAAGTTTTCCTCATACACTCCAATGGATTCGTTGTCTTTTTGTTCATGAGGGAAAGGAAGTCCCTTTCCATCTTAAGTCAGAGGGTGTGAGGAAAATGTTTATCGAAAAATTTTTCTGAAAATTCAACCATTCCAAGGCCTCGATCTCTTCCCTGGGCTTTATATTTTTTATCAATGTCCACCATTGATCAGCTTCACCCTCCATACAATAAACAGCTAGAAGAACCTTCTCTTGTTTAGAACATTAAATGATGGAGAAGATATTTTCAATGTAGTTGATCAATTGTTAGGTGATTGAGGGATAAGGTGATCAATTAAAAGTAAGATGCCTTTGTCTCATGACGCTCTAGAATGTATATTGTTCGTTCTTGGGGGGTGAAAATTCCTCTTGGACCATGTTTATACTCAAAACATGGGTTAACTGAGAGAGTATCATGACAAAGTTTGTGATCCCTATTCCCATTGGATTGGGAAACTCATTAAAACAGTCATCACATTGATCTTCGCATTAGCTTTCATCCTGAGTCATTCTATTACTAGCCATTGGCTATAATAAAAGGATATTTTGGGGTGACACATAAAGGGGAATCCAAAGAAAAAAGGGATAACTAATAAATTACATTTATTTCATTATCTTATGAACTTATAGGCTTCAATATAGGTTATCCATGATCTAATTATTAACATATATTCTTAGGGACATTTTGTATTCCATTAATAATGGTTCATTCTATGCTCATAAATTTACCAAATCACTTCCCATGGGAGTTTCATGACCAAGAGTGCAGCAAGATCCATTATCGTTTATCAGTTTCCATTCATGTCTAGCTGAAAATGGTGTTTTATGGTTTTACCCCTAGATACATATATGCCAGAGCCGCCTCTACATGTTCTTATCTAGATAGGGATGTATTTTCTAGATAAACCAATTACTCTATACTAACCAAATTTTAGATATATTTTTATTATACTTAGTCTTATCCCTAAGGCTTTCACTAGTATTTTCTAATCCTAATGCCAAAAATAACTAAACTTATCCTCTAATGTCAACTATAACAACCCTTCGCTTTATTACACATTTAAACTGCTTTATTACATAAACTTACACTTAATAAAACTCAGAAGATTGAGAGATCTAGTTTCTTTGGGGCTTAGGAACATTACATAAAAACATAGAATATAAAAAAAACATTTTATTGAAAACTTATTTTTCATGACCACAAAATTTCTTTCATACATCACGTAGAATGGGATAACCTGAGGAAATGAATAAGAAAAGGTTGAGCTATAAATCCCAGTAAGGGAGTAAACAAGGAATAACATGAAGAATATAGTACATGTTTGGAAATAGGCATATCAATGGAACACAGGAAAAACATGATCATATATACATGATATAGTATGATTATCATAACATGGAAATGGGGAAGAAACATTAAACATGATATTAGCATGAGTGTAGCGTCCTGAAAATTCTTCCAAGGGAATAAAATAACCCCACAAACACTTTACAAAAGGGAGAAATTACTTCTAAAAATTCTAGAAAGGTGAATGGAATCAAATTGAGTTACAATTCATTGAAATAACATGAAGGAATTAAAGTTTTTTAGGTTTTTAAGTGCCCTGAATACCATCACTAGGAAAAGGACCCAGAGTGAATGGATCACGAACAACTTTGTATGTGGGATGATCTGCAAACTGCTGGCCCGAAAAGTGATGGACAGTGGGAAAGGAAAACCACGAACCGAGTCACTGAAGAAGTTTTGTGCATGAAGTCCATCTGTGTACCATTCCAAAAACTCATCAGTTCACGGACGAAGCGATTTTGTGGAGTCTCACGAACCATTACCATGAACCAAAGCCTTTGCAAACCCCGGTTGACCAAGTCTTCTATGGGTCAGGATATTACATCAATTGGCCTCTGCAAATGGTTCCATGTGCCCAATAGATACGATCTCTCTGATGATCTATAGAAGGATCATGGTAGAAGTACGAAGACACACAGAGAAAGGAAGATGGACAGGGAGAAGGATAGATGACAAAAGCTTGAGAGAGACTTAGAGGTTTCACTCTGGCTTCTATCTTGTTTCATCAGTGAAGCACAAACTGTGAACCACTCCCTCCACTGGTATAGACATTTGTGAACCATAAAACTGGTGAATTGAAAAAAAAAATATAACTGTGATCCTAATTGGGGAACCATGAACCAAGGGCTTCTCTTAGATGAGTGCCCCTCAAATGATGATCCACCAAACCCCATTCAATATGGTGCTCTGCGTAGTGTACCGCGATGTAGACTAAACCCAATATCGCGTACTGAATCAGTACATGGATGAAATCCAAAACAACGAGAAGGGATGCGTACCACTATCGTACGTAGTTTCCTATTCTCATGACCTAATACTGCATTGGTATGTGGATGACCCCTCTTCCTACATACCACTATGGTATGAAGAGCCTCCCCCATCCTGCATAAAAAGTCAGTACATGGAATGCAGTAGTTTTGGGTATTATTCCCACTGGTTCCAACCTCACCCCTCCACTACTGTCTAGTCCCCCATGGTCCCTCTACTAACCAGTCCTCCAAAAATAGGCCAAAGCCTCCACCAAACCCACTGGACCTGTATGATCATACCATCGGGTGAATTAACATAACCCATTGAGTCTACATACCCATGGTAAGCAGAGTCACAAAGGCCCTCCTCACAAAGGTGTGGGCTTCGAGAATGCATGTGAGGCTACACTCCCATGGTAACCCGGAGCCCTACCTTGGGATGCCGATGTGAACCTCCTTGTTCTTGATAATAAGGGTGATCACATGCCTTTCCCTTCAATGAGTAATAGTGATCAATCAAAGGGGTTTTGTTTTCTCCCCCTTTTGAAGTGGATGAAACTCCTACCCTCCCCAAAATGTGTTTTGGGGCCCTCCCACTAAGGTATGTGCCCAATCTTCTGAGTCTGGACCGCATGACCTTTAATGTCATCTCACATTAAAGGGTTTATTTCTCCACACCCTTGCCCACCGTCGCCCCGACCTCTTCTACCATAGGCTCTCCCTCCCCCACCAATACGAGAAGAGGCATGTGCATTGTTGAATATTTCACATCTTCTGGTATCTCACACAGATCATGACTCATGTGGGCGTAGAGTCTTGGGAGGGTTTCAATGTCCACATGATTCTAAACTACGAGAACTCTAATTCCTAACCAAATCAAGATATGTAGGATGCCTACTAGATGGCCCGATCTCAAAATCATTCCCATCCAAAAAGGTCCACCAAATCATGTATATCAAATGGGAAGCTTCTATGCATAATCCCCACACAATACGACCTATGTGGGTTATGATTCCTCTTCTAAGGATACGCAGGAATCCCTCCTTATGGGCCCAATCCAAACATCAACTCACCTTCCATCCCCCCTGGATGATGATAAACTCTAGAGTGCCTTATAAGGTTGCTCAAGTCAGCATCAACTCGGTAGCATCCAATATATGCATGCCTATGAAGATTTTGCAAACCAAGGGTAGCCCATGAACACACTCTTTGGGAATGAACCATGGATTCCCAGATATGTGAACACAAATTAAATCTATTTGAGAGTCCTAGAACAAGAAACAATCCTCCCCTAGAAGAGTGTGGTGAGCCTGATCTCCCAACCTATCGACCAATGGAGTCCTTCATTTTCATTGGCCAAATTGTCAGCCAATGAGCCCATGACTTTGGAAAGAAGGTCCATGAATCATGGATACCAGGGACGTTGGGCATTATTGGATCAATGAATAATAATTTTGGAATACATCAGAGAAATTATATTTGAGAAGGACCGATTGTCTGAGTGATTGACCCCCAAGAAATCGCTCGCTGGGACCAATAGTTCCTGCTTGGTTAATTCAGCATTTTTTAAAGGAAAATGACGTTGAACGGGTCGAAACGATGGAATGGTAAATTCGATGAGAACTCACCTCTATAGAAAAAAGGGACGGGTGACGATCATCATCCAAACATTTCCCCACAACCTAAAAAATGTGCCACCACCGAGGCAGAAACAAAATGGTAAAACTGACATGAATCCTTAACAAGGTGGCGGTACTACCCCACTCAGGCCCCTTCTCCCTATAACCGAAGAAAAGCGGAAGGGGGCCATGTTGAATATCCAAATATGCATGTGTTTAAAGGAATGCTACTTTGACGATTTTTGTGGTCTTTATGTAATATATGTATATTATAGGTTCCCACAGAGAGACCTCCGATCCAAATGGCATCCCAATAACCCATTTAGACATGCACATCAATGATCCTATTGGGGGCCAGGGCCCCAATGAAGAGCACAACCCCCTCACCTACCCAGCCTCTACAATGCTGGTTATCCAATACACCTATCAAAGATTACCACCAAAATAGTACTCTCCCCACATTGAAGTCCACAAGACATGCCCTCTAGTATGAAAAGGTCCACTAGCCTCCTCTTTAGCCTCTATCGGTACCCCAACGCAAGGCGACCAGGGTGGTCATCTCAAATCATTTTGAGGGCCTATCCCTGGAACATGACAAATAGTACCTCCCTTACCTCAGGGAGGATGATGAATTCAATGATAACGACTTCATCTCAACTGAACAGAGGTCTTACCCACAGGACCTAGCCATAGAGCATCATCACTAACACCGGACGACTAGGCCTCCCCCCGCCATGGAGAACCTTATACCGAGGGCACCTTCCAAAGTCCAGGATACCCAAGCCCCTAGGGATTCCCTTCATGGGTAGAAAATATATAACCAGGAACACTCTATCACCCTGGTTCTTGAGGAGAATCTCCACCATACTAACAAGGTAGAATTCAATGGGAATAAATACAATTCTGCCCTCTCCACTCAAGACCAACACAGAAATATGATGACACAATAGAAGCACATGCACGTTCTTGAAAATGATTTCTGGTCTCACCATGTAGACAAAGCGGAAAACTACAAGCAGATGTAGGTATCTGCCGAGGCACAACAACCCCAACATCCAAATACAGCGGCACTCAGCTACATGTAGGCACAAACACATACTGATGCATTTTAATCCTTCCATCTAATTAGGTCAGCAACTGGCTATACACAGGCACAAACACCTACTAATTCATATCAATCCCACCATCCATTTATGAAGGAAACTAAATACAAGAAGTGTCAAATTCCATTGGATGAATAAAAATCTCATGAGATAAATACAGTGGCAAGAGAGCAGATGAAAATCCTCGCTCATGAATATGATTACCACCAGTAAAATATGGTGGAAACAGGAGAAGAAAACTGATGATAGAATAGTTCCTCTATCCCAACACAGGAGAACTGCTAGTATTTTCTAGCAACTCATGGAGGACTGGAGTAGGCACCAACTCCTAATTCAACATCAAAATGGGCCTTCATACCCATTCCAGCTAAAGATGTATCCCAACACATCTTATCCATTATGGAATATTAGACATTGATTCCAGACCATATCCTCTAAAAAAACTAAGATATCATTGCATCAGTTGCAAAGGGGAGAAATCGAGCCCACGACCCAGTTTCCTCGAACAGAATTACTCACTCGCAAAAGGAGTTAGTCACATCAGAGTAGTTATGCATCCATGCTCTAGTCTAGATGGGTCGATGGAAATATCCCACGACATACGAACAAATGGATCTCGAAGATTTACCTGTTCCAATTGGGGGATGCTGGTCCAATGTGGTGGCCACTCCAGGGTAGGCATATATCCATGCCAAAACCCAAGATGTCTATTGATGTATCCCAATGACATCATAGGACCCACCAAGATAGAAACCCATAAATTAAGTCCATTACCCATTTAAAATGGCCCTGGCTACCCGCAAGAGAGCACCTAGGAATGAAAATCACCAAAGGCAACTTGAAAATGAAGAGAACATACATAATCCCACTCTGATAGAATATAGAGGTCCTAATTCCATCAAACATATATCAACAAAGGCTTAAAGACCTTTCATTCCATTACCAAATTATGGAAGTGATAGTAGAATTTGTGAAGGTCCTCCCTACAATGTGCTACCAACATCATTGAAGGCCCACCACAGAGCACCGATGGGGACTTACTCCATGATCCATGAATGATTGATCACGATATCCCATCTCATGATGCGTTTCGGGGTAGCCCTCCCCTTGAACGGAATATCAGAGAGCAAGAAGGTACTCCCTTTGCTGTCGTCCACCCTCATTGTCCTCTCTAGGGTATACATTGTAGATAAGCTTCTCCCTATAGTCGGATGTCAATTCATGGTGGTATTCCTCTCTATAATGATAGTCGTTGTGAAGGCCCTCCCTATAGTGATAGTTACTATGCATGTCCCCCAATAGTAACATCAAGCAATGAGAAGGTCCTCCCCTCATTGCAATACATCTTGAAGGCCCTCCCCAGGATGTACACTACAGAAATTCTCTCTGCAGCCAGGTATCAAGTAATGATGGTAGTCCTTACCCTGATGATGGTCATTGTGAAGGCCCTCCCACGATTATGGTTTCTATGAAGCCCCCCCCCCCTCCACATTGAAATCAAGTAGTAGTAAGGTCCTAACCACATTTTATCCCACCCTTAAGGTACTCCCTATGGTATATAAGGTAAATAAAATTCCCATTTTCAGGAATAAAGTTGTAATGGTTGCCCTCAACATTGCCACACTACTTGAGAAGGTCCTCTCCCAACCAAAATTCATGCTGGTAAGAAGGTCCTCCCCTTGCCGAACTAATTATGGGAAATCCCTCATATGTTGAGGAACTTGGAATTGAGTCACACACACCGGTAACTCTTTCTATAATGAGTGATATTCTTTCTCAACCAGAGGATGGACTGTGGCCACGCTCATCATCTGAGACACCCCCACGCTGTTCACAAAGCAAAAAGACTCCCACCAGTCCAGATTCATGGAATGAAATTATTAATAATTAGTCGAGCTGAGAATATCTAGTAGAGGAGCCTCCAGAAGAACAACTGCATGATATTTTGCTTGTGATAAGAGAACTAGTTAGTGATAATATACTAGTGATGTATTGGCCTATGACCACTTCTAACTTCGACATACCAGTAGAGTTGTCTGAGGAATGAACACATGACATTCGCCTCAACATATGGATGACTCTTCATCTACTGAATGAAAAGTTGCTACCCTATGAAGGGTGCACGAACCATGTCACCATAATATCGTAGCTTCACCGTCTAATCAACCTAGAAGCCCTCTCGTCCACAAGGAAGCCACAATCAAAAAGGTGAAAGAAAAACCTTGAACTAGATTGCCTCTATGGAAAACATAAATTTTGTCGCCTCAATAGAAATGTCCCGGCTATAGTTCACATTTGGGGATGGAGAGAACATAGAGATCTACACTTCACATCATGTCCCATCTAGCAGGCCCCATTGGAAATGAAATCCTGCAATATCATCACCAAGAGGAAACAGTCAAGTGAAATACCTACTTAGGAATGCTGAGATACTCAACAAAGACCAACCCGAAGTAAGTCTCAAAGGCATCAGGGGAAAAGGGATCAAGCCAAAAAAACCTTCTGAGTCAGGCGACCAGGAACATCCCATAGGCTTTTCCACCTCAGGGAAGCCAACCAGAAAGAAGTTCCCATGTCTTCAAAAGACTATAGACTCAATTCAGGACTAATTCCATATGTGGCTTACACCCACATGGAAGTACGTGAAATTGAATAGTTGGAAATAGAAGCGGATTCCGCTGTGATAGGGGAACAAAACCATGCCATAGGGCTGGGAGGATTTTAAAATGACATACCTCTGTAAGACCAGAAAATCCAGGCCATAGCACATCAAAAAAGGAGCAGGATCAACCCCACCCCACAGGGTTGTAAGCATTTTTACCTCAAATCCTCACACAATGGACATCGGTCTTCCACCGCATAGGAAGACCGATTGACAGAGGAATTACCTGTTACACCCCTTCATATAGTTTGCATCATCCAAGAAAAACAACATTTCAAGGTCAGAACAGGGCTCCCTTCAGATCAATATTTTCCAATAAACCTGAATAATACCCCATTTTGGAAGAAGAAAGTCAAGAAAAGGGTGATGGGTACACAACCCCAATGCTGTATGAATCACTGAACGTTGTAAACGTAAACCCCATGGATCTCACAGGAAATGACATGGAGGGAGGAGATGCGAAGGAAGATGGTTCCCTCCTAGAGGCATCCCACAGCGAGCCTGATAGAGTGCATACCTAAAACCAGAGGGCAATCCTAAATTTGGGTTCCCCCTCAGTCAATCTGACATTACCTCATACGCAAAACCATAACAATCAGAATAATAAATCCATGGTTGTCTATGAACAACCTTAACCTACCCCTGAGAATGCATCCATCTCTATGTGGGAAAAGTCTGCTAAGAAAGAGGAAGAAATGAAATATCTAAGAAGAATTAATATCTAGCAACATCGAGGGAGATACCTTTCTGAATGTGTTCTCCCCTACAGAAAGTCATAAGGTGCTCTCAGAAGAGGTGCCCATGCCACAGGAACTCATCCCGGCGAATGAACACAAGCTTAGAGGACCGTTCAACCCATCCTCAGAAGGACATAAAGACATCCCACCACTGGGAAGACAAGCAGAATATATCTAGGTAAACACTCAAATGATACCTCCAGCTGGGTATCAACCCAAAATTATAGTATCACCAGCACACCCAGTCCTGGCCACTGCCACACCAGCTCATTCACAAGTCTGACATGACATGTATCAGGGGATCTTAAACACCGCTGAGCAGCTAACAGCTCAACTAAAATCCATGGAGGGGTGGCACGCCATGATACAACCAGAGCTCAAAACCTACCCGAGTGGGTGAGAAATGTTCCACCACCACCAAAATCTGGGAACCCCGTATTCCTAGTATTAAAGGGATCGAGGGACACATAACAACATTTGACACACTATGGATCTTACTTTAACCCCATGATGGGAACTCCAGAGTAGCAAGAAGCCATAAAACTTAGGTGAGTTGTATGAACCCAGCAGGGATCAACTTTTGTATGGTATACTAACCTGCCAGCCAATTCAATAATAGGTTGGGAGGACCTCTGGTGATAGTTTCTCTTATAGTTCAGTTCGACACTACCTAAGACGATGGTTAGTGATCTCATAAACTGCAAATAGTGAAAGAATGAAAGAGTCTCAAACTTCATTTCGAGATGAAAGGGCCTGACATATTCCCTGAACCAGAAACTCCCCCAGGATGAGATGCTCAACATGTGCATCGATAAACTTTGAGATGAATTGTGAATGTCGCTCATCTCGGTGAAGTACACCAGGGGGTTTAGATACTTTTCTACCATTTTCCAAAGGATAGAATACTGCTTTCAAAAGACTAACCTTAAGTCCTAAGTGGCCCAATCATCCAATTGGAAAAGAACGGGAAAATATGAAGTGGATTCTATCATGCTTATTCCACCCTAGGTACTAACTCCATTTGCGAGGCCCGCACTAAACCGTCCGGGAGCCCCTGGATTCAAACAGACACCCCCACCTTGGAAAGATGATTGATGAGGTTATAAAATAAATTAGTTTAAAGAATGATGAAATAAATTTTATTCGTTCTATGAAGACTAGGTCCATGGATACTTCATAGATTCCATAAATTTCAATTTGCTTCGTCTTCTAGAGCCAAAGTGAGCTGATGAAGTGGGTCTCGACGATTGTCCAAATTATTTTCCATATCACCAATTTTTTAGACACACCATCCAGGAATGCTTTGTTTTCAAGGATATCCAACAAAAGATGGTTGATTCTGGGAAATTCATGTTGGACCCACCACCAGCACAAGTGGCGTGTGTTTACACCTCAGAGTCAAAATAGGAAGAGGAATGGAAGACAATCACCAATAAGAAGGAGAAAATTCATGAAAATTGGATGACCCGAAAGACCATCATCTGAGTCCACAACATCCTCCAGGAATAGGTGAAACAACCAACTGTGCCACCAAAATCTCTTAGTATAGTACATCCATCCTCCTCAGCCCTGTGGTCCTCTAAAGGCTAGAAGGGAAGAAAGAAAGATAAAGAAAATGAGATGACACAAAATTCAAAGTCAGTTTTGACACTTTCGGAATTCATGCCATTAGTCTTGGAACAATGGGCACCTCCCCTAAAAATGGTACAACGAGCACCGACCCACCAAAAGGTACAACAAACCCCACCCTACCAAATGGTACAATGGGAACCACCCCAAAAAATGGCACCATCAGAAGGAGACAGTTAGACCGAAAAAGTGTCAGATCAAGAACTGATCTTCAGCTCCATTAATGTCATTCATTTGGTGGACCCCTTCTTTGATGAATACTATCGACAGAAAAAACGAATTCCCTACACCCAAATGGAGATCCATAGGAAGAGACCGCAGAGGCCAGAGGTATCTTGGAAGTCATGATCATGCCAGGAATCAAATTCCCAGCCATGCCACCAGTCAAACCGTTAATATCGCAGAAACTCATGGAAGGAACCTTCAACAGACACAAGAAGAACCGGAATTCTCCTTCTCCCCCATTAGATGAAATCCATGTCCATTTATCCTATAATATACATCAGGGGTAGAAAAAACACTAAACCGACCAAGGTATAAATGAGGACCAATTCAACCAAATGTGGAAAGGAATATAGTACAATTGACTCCTGTTACATAATCTGAACCATCTACATCCAAAGGTCAAACCCCTAAAGTGTCTATGAAAGAGTAACCTTGAGTAGGGAAGCACTGAACTTTAGAGAAAAACTATGATATTTTAAAGTAGCTGGCATCAATACCAGCAAAGGTGTCAATCCTGGATGCGTTGAGCCTTTCCACAGATCTTATGCAGGAACTCATGGATGCCTTACTAAGTCTCCAGTAGTTCAAGGCTAAAGTAAAAGTAGACAATGTCTACCGAGTTGAGACTAGTCTAAAAATATTCCATGCCGTCATCTTCTTCACAAACAGAGATGAAGACACGATCATGAAAAGAAACATAAAACCATTATATGTGTCCTACAAGATAGATGAGATTGATGTTTAGATGATATTCATATATAACAACTCTAGAGTTAACCACCTCTTGCTGATAATGCTTCATTGACTAGGATATGATGAAGATAGCTTGTCACCCTGCACAACAACTCTACTAGTATATGAAAAAACTGAGAAGAAACTATTGGGAAAATCAAGCTTAAAACATGGCACAGATATCTCATTTCAGATTTTGAGTTCTTAGTGGTGCATAAAAGTATGCCCTTTAACATATTTTAGGGAGGCCTCAGCTACATTAGCATGCAGTAATTCCTTCCTCATATCATCAGATCATCAAATATTTCACTAATGGAAAAAACAGTACTTTTCACACCGATAAATCCCTGTTTGAATATTGTGAATAACATTATATTGATGTAGGGTTATATGAGTCAGAAGAAAAACATCTTTCGGATGACGAAATTGATTGGATCAATTCCCCAAATGGAATGAAGATGGCTCCCACATACCCACTTCAGAAACTTGGGGAAGAATATGTTCTACCCATCAACTAAGTTGAAGGCGTATGTATATGTCTGGGAGAGGTCTCATTTTTCTCTAATTTCTCTATTAGAAACACCAAGTCCAAGGACCTAGAAGAGTGAGATGAATTCCACGATTACATGAAAATCCCTATCAAAGACGTTCTCGTTCCGTCTTTGGAACATCATGTTGTCCTTGCGTCACACACTAAGGAAAAGATGATTTATCTTCCAGAATAAGAGACTTCATCTAAAAAATCCTTTCTCCATCATAGGAGGAAGATTATGAAGATTATAATGAAGAAGATGAAGAGTAATAATACCTCAAATATGCCCCTACTGCAATCGAAGAAGGGGTCTCCACCATGATCGATGAACATAAGGAGATAAAGTTTGGCACTATAAATGACCCACGACCCACTCTAATCAGTGTGGCCATGCCTATCGAGGAGCATGAGGCATATACCTCCTTCCTAAATAAGAATCACAATGTGTTTTCATAGAATTTCACATAGATTCCATGCCTCGATCATCAAGTCACCACCCATCATTAGGGGTTATGATAAGATCATCAGGGGTGATAAGAAAGCATCCAGAAGGACCAACCTGATGCATGCTACCAAAATAGAGGCTATAGTTGACAAGATGATCAATGGAAACCTTATATGGGAGGACCAATATCTAGTTTCTCGAAAAACATAGTACCTATCAAAAATAATAATGGGAAGATTAGAATCTCCATTGACTTTAGGGACTTTAATAGGAATTCCCCAAAATATGACTTCATGGTCCCATTAACAGAATTTTTGATCGATGCGACAGCCAGACACGAAGTCCTCTCTTTCATGGAAGGTTATTCTAGACAAGATCAAATCAGGATGACCCAAGGATATGAAGAAACTACTGAATTTAGGGCCCCTTAGGGATTGTTTTTTTATAAATTTATGCCCTTTGGTCGAAAGAATTATGACTCCACATATCAGCACACTATGCATCGCATCTTCAAGCCCTTCTTGGTGAAATTCGTCGAGTGTTATGTTGACGAACTGGTGGCTAAATCATTATAGAATTCAAACCACCCAGCTAATCTTGAAACTTTCTTCAAAAAATTGTTATGGGATAGTTTCAAGATGAATCACCTTATATGTACCTTTGGCATTACCTCGGGAAAATTCCTTGGCTTCGTCGTACCCCATCCTGGCATTGAAGTTGACCCCGAGAAGGAAAAATCCATAATTGGAATATCCCCACCTCGGAACCTCATTGAGTTGAGAGGTCTCCTGGGGAACCTCACCTAAATTTATTGCTTCATATCCAACACAGTAGGTAAATGTCTACCTTTCACCATGATCATGTAGAAAAGAGTTACGTATGAGAGGGATAATGATTTCCAAGAAGAGTTTGACAATCTTAAATGATATATCCTAATCCCACTGGTGCTCATGCCAACTATTGTGGGGAGACCACTCAATTTATATGTAACTACCCTGTAATGGTCATTAGGTTCCTTCCTCGTACAGATGAATGATGTGGGAAGCAAGAACAACCTCTACTACCTTAGTTGGACAATGATCGATGCTGAAACATGGTATTCAAAGATAGAGAAGAACTTCCTTGCCCTAATCTTCACAGTTCAGAATCATAGAAATTACCTACTAGATCATGAGGTCCACCTTGTCTCCTACTAAAACCCACTCAAATATATCTTCAACTATCCCATGCTAAATGGTGCCTATCATAATGGGCGGTCATCCTACAACAGTTCTACATATGGTACATGCCTCAGAAGGCCATCAAGGGCCATGTGTTAGTAGACTTATTGGCCAAGAACTACTGAGAATAAAAAATAAAAATGGATGATGAACTTCTATATGAATAATTGTTTACCATCTAGGTGGACCCCAAGGCATGGGAGTTGTACTTTGACGGTGCTTCCTGAAGTCGACAGGAAAAATAATGGAGGATCCCACGCTCAACAAAGTGGGGCTGGGAGTTGTACTCGTGTCCCCCGAAAATACATTCTTTCCTTACTCTTTAATACTCTCTGAAGGGTGTATGAACAATGAAGTGGAGTATTAGACCCTCATTGCAGGACTAGAATTGGAACTATAGGTGCAATAGAAACACCTAAAAATATAGGGTGATTTGGAGCTAGTCATCAAACTAGTCAATGATGACTATGATATCAAGAAAAAAGTGTTGGTTCCCTTGATGGACCATGTTCAAGCACTGATGGCATAATTCACATTATAACCAACATTGAATTATGTCCCTTGGTCACAAAATACCCATGCTGATGCTTCGGAAAATGTAACCACATCCTTGGTCAATCCCATCCTAGACGAAACAATCATTATCATCGCTCAATGCCAGATGGTCCTTCCAATCATCCATATAAATACTGAGGAAATTGATGAAATTAGTCTTGTTCCCAATCCTTGTGGTCATACCACTAGTTGGATGATGCCCATTGATAGTTACCTTCAGAATGAGGATCTCCCACCAGATAGGGATGAAAGGGAGTAAGCCCGATAAGGGGAAGTTAATTTTGCATTGTACAATGGATTAAACCAAGAAAAGGTCCTCTACAAATGAGTTCTTGACAGAGTCCTTCTCATGTGCATTGATGGATAAGAGACTACAGGTGTCATGAAAGAAGTGCACGCTGATGCTTGTGGAGTTCACCAATCAGTAACCAAGCTTTCTCCTTAAATCTGAAGGCTTGGGTATTACTCGCCCACTATGATATAAGATTGTTCCATATTCACTAGGAAGTTCCATTCCTGCTATGTTCATGCTAATTTTATACACCAAACCTCGGAGTTACTTCACACAACAAAGTACTCTTGGCCATTCAGCACTTGGGGGATGGATTTTGTGGGACCATATCATACCACTACAGCCAGACAATTCAAGTTCATACTCATAGTGACTGACTAATTTTATAAATCAGCGAAAGCCTTAACCCTTAAGGAAGTTGGGGTGAAAAACATCATCAACATTGTGAAGGCCAACATCATCACCATATTTGATGTCCCTCATACTATCATGACAGACAACGACACCAACTTCTACTTAGAATACTTGGATAAGTTATATCTGGAGTATGGAATTAAATCCAATTGTTCGTCCCATTACCACGTGGTTGCCAATGGGAAAATATAGGATTTCAACAAGACTCTATCCAACATACTCCAAAATATGGTCAATAAGGATATGAAATCATGTCCAAATAAGCTCCTTCACTCTTTGTGGGCTTATTGGGCCACGAACCGCACTGCCACCCAGGAAACCACATACTCATTAGTATACAAGGCAGAGTCAGTGTTTCCTATCAAAATCCAGGTACCATTACTTCATGTGGTCATTTTTAAACAACTGTCCATGGATGAGAAATCCTAGGGACTATTTTATGAATTGGAGAAACTAGACAAGAAAAGTTTGTACACTAAAAAATTTGAAATTCTACCAAAATCACATTGCATGAGCCTTCAACAAAAAGGTTTTCCATCGATCCTTCCTCAATGGAGAAATGGTGTCATTCATTAGAACCCCTATGATACTCGGGAAGAATCCCCCAAAGCTTGATTCAAAATTGTAAGGATCATATGTCATACATAGGGTCTATTCCATTGGAGCATATCCCTTGATATCAATGGACGAACAACACATCCTGACTCCCAAAAATGAAATGTTCTTGAAGAAAAACTTTGCATAACAGAAAATCCAAGTTCCAATCTCTACGAACCTCAACTATGATTCATAAAAAAATGCCCCCATGTGGTGTTATAAACTCTAAGACCTTAAACTATGAGTAACAACAAAACACAACAAATCGAAGGTCCATGCTCTATGACCCTAAACTATGAGTCATAAAATAAATACCCCAATGTTATGATTTATGCTCTAAGACCTTAAACTATGAGTGACGACAAAACACCATGATGTCGAGGTCCAAGCTCTATAACCCTAAACTATGAGTAAAAATTCCCCTACCAATAAGTTCTGAGCTCTATGACACTAAAAAATGAGTTATAATACCCCTAATGTCATGGTACCAACTCTAAGACATTAAACTATGAGTTGTCATCCATTCCACATGATTTTAAAATGTAAGGAACTCATCTCTAGAAAAGAAAAATAAATTGTGACTCACGTCCTTATCATAGGACGTTAAAATATTAGAAACAAAATGTCCTAATCGAATGAAAAAAACTACAGGATCTCTTATAGAACTACATGTGACTTGATTCATGCCCTCACAGGATACATAGCGACACCTTGATCCTCGATCCTGGCCCAACCCCCAAAAAAATACCTCAATCATGCCCCCATCCAACCATATTTGTAAGGGAATCCTTTATCACTCCTTGTTTCTCACATTGAGTATAACTCACATGATATTAGGATTATTGGCAGATATTCTCTTTAAAAAATCAACTATGGGGTAATATGATGGACCTAGCCACTGTGATAGATTGAATGAAAATGCCCCTACCCTTTGGAAAAAGCCAAATCAGTACATGGTATGTACAAAACGTTGTGTGGCTTGATTCATTCCCTCACAGAATATGTAGCGACGCCTCAATCCTCAATCTTGGCCCAGCCCCGCATGGAATGAAAATGAAAATTCCCCCATAAAATTCTCTACATCCTCGCACTTACAAAAGAGACTCTGTGAACACGCCTAGTTTCTCACATCGAGTATAACTCACGTGAGATTAGAATCAATGTTGGGATTATCTTACGCAAATAAATCGTAGGGGATATTGTAGTCCATACACCCGTATCATGTGAAACAAAAATTCCCTCACATGTCCTCACACATGGACCAATACAAATTGGTACATGGAAAATACATAACTATGAATGGCTTGATTCCTGCCCTCGCAGGATATGTAGTGACTGCTAGATCTTCAATCCCATCCCAACCATTATCATAAAAAATGCCCTCAATTGTTCCCAATAAATAGAGAAAACTATTATAGGGAAAATTAAGAACTATGTATACCTTGATTCCTTACTTCATAAGATACGTAGTGACACTCGGATTCGGCATCCTAGCCCAATCACCAGATAAAAATTGCCCTATCCCACATACGTAGGTTAGACTTGTATGGGGAGTCTATGAAAGGTTATATCACATGAAATAAACTGCGATATTATTCAAGAGTTATGTGTGTCCTAGCCCTCGGTATTATGAGATTCTGCACATGCCTCAGTCATGAAAGGTCAAAATATCCGGCTCCCCCCTATACATATCGGTCAGACCTATGTGGAAGCTCCAAGAAGTTCACGTTTAATCTTGATACAGGTATTTCCACATTCTTAGGCATATCTTTCCCATTTTTCACACTCCATACCTCAGGAAAACATGGATCCCCATATCATTCAAATCCATCTGATATGGAAGTCCAATGCCCTGCAGCCACCTTTTCTTGACTATGCATATCATGCCCTGGTGGCTCTGTATATATTGCCCACAAAAAACAATAGTCACAAAGAAAATTTTTCCCCAGGAGAGTCCTCTCCAATCTCAGTACGCCCAGTGGCTTCCAAGCCTTAAGTCATCTCTCCTTATTCAAGTTTCCCCCGGGACTATGGTTTACACCTTCTATCATCACTTATGTCTAAGGAATGCTAGAACATCATGATTTCGATTAACCTAAAACAATTGAATCACTTTAGGAATTCCAAAATTGTCCTCACCACACGATTTTAAACTGTAAGAACAAAATTTTCCTTACCATAGGACTTTAAACTGCAAGGAAAAAATCGTCCTCACCACAAGACGTTAAACTACATGGCCAAATTCGTTCTCACCACACGATGTTAAACTATAATGCCAAAATCATCCTCACTGCATGAAATTAAACTTCAAGGTAAAAATCATCATCACCGCATGATGTTAAACTGCAAGGCCAACATCGTCCTCACCTCATGATGTTAAACTGTAAGGCCAAAATCATCCTCACTGCATGATGTTAAACTACAAGGCCAAAATCATCCTCACCATATGACTCTAAACTCCATAGTAATGGTTTATTCTTAGAAGTTCCCTCTAATGCTGATTTTTATATTCCTAACCAATGAAATGAAATCCTAATGATCTCTTATTTCTCACACTGATCATATCTCATGTGTGATTAGGGATTTCAGCAAGAGGTCCACTGTGGCATTATGAAAAAACAGTCCTGGAATTTTGTCCTCGCATCACAACCCTAAATGAAATGTCACAATTCCGTCCCTCGGGAGGAACTATATGTCATGGCCATGTGATGTTCAATAACCATGTATCCCAATGGATAAAGGAATTCCTTACCTTGTGTATATGTCAGATCTACATAAGGGACACCCGTTTCCATGAGTAAATCACAGCCCAAATTCCCCCAATATTTCTCGATACACTCCTTCCATACATCAAACTTCGTTCATTGAGTGATCTTGAATCAAAATATCCCTTCAAGGCTATATGGGGTGGAAGTACAGTGTCCTCCAGACACCTTTGATTGAAAATGCATATCTTTCCCCAGTGGCTCTTTATATATTGCCCACAGAAACAAACATCAATCAAAGGAAAGTTCATCAATATGAGAGTCTTATCCTATCATGGTATGACTAATGGATTCCAAGACTCATTCCATACCTATTTATTCAAGGGACCTCAATGTAATAGTTTACAATTCCCTCCTTACACACATCTTGGAAATATCGGAACATACATGCATGATTCATCTCTGGTTCCTTTTTTATGTTTCTAAAAGGGAACCCATCCGTATGCCTGAAGTGGATCTTCATATGAAAGATTAGTGCCCCAACTCATTTCTGGGTCTCCCTAAAGAAGTTCAGTTGAAATTCCTTATTTTGTGTTCAGGAACATCCCTAGTCGAAGGTCACATACCATATTCAGACTGTTCCAAATCTCCATAATCATTTAAGTCCCTCTGAGATGGAAGGAAAATGTACTACAGACACCTTTTCTTGACTATGAATATCAATACTTGGTGAATTTGCATTTGTTTCCCACAAAAATGGCCATCAGTCAAAGGAAAATTCATCCCCATGTGAGTCCTCTCCTATCTCAGTCTGCCCAACGGCTTCCAAGCCCCATGTCATCCCTCCTGATTTGAGTTTCCCCAGAGACTATGGTTTATACCTTCTATCATCACTCATGTCTAAGGAATGTCGAAACACCCTGATGTTGATTTACCTGAAACTATTGATGATCTTTATGAAGGCCAAAATCTTCCTCACCACACGATGATAAACTGCAAGGCCAAAATCATCCTAACCGCATGATGTTAAACTACAAGGCCAAAATCGTCCTCAACACACGACCTTTAACTACAAGTCCAAAATAGTCCTCATGGCATGACATTAAAATGTAATTCCAAAATCATCTTCATCACATGGCATTAAACTACAAGTCCAATATCATCTTCACTGGATGAATTTAAACTACATAACAATGGTTTAAGCTCCAGAGTTTTTTCTAATACTGATTTTTCTATTCCTAAGCAATGACACAAAATCCTCATGATCCCTTGTTACTCACACTGAGCATAGATCACATAAGCTTGGTCATTTCAGTGAGTGCTCCATCATATAATTTTCAGAAAACAATCCAAAAATTTGGTCTTAGTAGAACGACCCTAAATGGCATGTCATGATTCCCTCCCCCAAGAGGAACCATATGTCCTGGAAATGAGATGATAAGTAACCAGGTATCCTAAAGATGAAACGAATGCCTCACCCTACGAATAAGTCATATCTACGTAAGGGAAACCCATTTTCATGAGTAAATCGCCTCCCAAATGATGCCAATATGTCTAGATACACTCCCGCCATACTTCAAACTCCGTGCTCTAAGTAATATTAAATATACATATCCCTCCAAGGACATCCAGTGTAGAAGTCCATTGTCATAATAACACCATTTCATAACTTTTTATATCATGCCTCGATGGCTCTTCATATGTTTTCCACAAAAAAAACATCAATCTAAGGCAATTTGGTCCCCAGGAGAGTCTTCTCATATCTTAGTATGCCCAATGGATTCCAAGCCTTGTTCCATCCTCCCTGATTCGAGGCCCCTCAATGTAATGGTTTACATTTCCCTCCATACACAAATCCTATATATATATCATAACATATGGGTCTGATTCATCTATGGTCCCTTTTTGTGGTTTCTAAAAGGTACCCCATCTATATGAATGAAGTTCATCCGCATACTGAAGAAGAGTACCCCACTCATTTTCAGGTCTCCACAAAGAGGTTTGGTTTAAATTCATCATTATGTGTTCTGGAACACCCCTATTAAAAGGTCACATACCATATTCAAAAATTTCCCACTCTACATAATCCTCAAATTCCATCTGAGATGGAAGGCTAGGGTCTTGCGGACACATCTAATTGACTATTCACATCATGCCCTGATGGCTCTACATATGCTTCCCACAAAAATGGTCGTCAATAAAAGGAAAATTCACCCCTATGAGAGTCCTTTCTAGATTCCATATGCTCAAATGAAAATCATGTTCTGGCCCTCCCTGGGGATAACAGCTTATTTACCTTCCTCATTCCAATCACCCCTAACATCAAAAGGACTCTTAACTGAACTGATTTTTCAACATCTCTCTCTCATGCAGGTAAAAAAATTCCACAGGGGAATTCTTTCCCACTAAAATCCAAAAGGAATGTACCTAATGTTTTTAGACACCACTACTTAGGCTTTCCACCTGCTGTGGCTCCCGACTACAAAATAAATCCAAAATGTTGAAAATCCCACCATGCCATCAAAAAATAGAAGTCCAGTGTCCTACAGACACCTTTTCTTGACCATTCACATTATTCCCCCATATCTCTGCATTTGTCTCTAAAAATGACATTCAATCAAAGGAAAATCCTTTCCTAGGATAGTCCTTTCCTGCCACCGTACGCCTAAAGCATCTCCTTAGTCTCATGCATGTCTAGAATCCACAAATCAAGGGTCAACAAAAATTTATAATCAATGTATTAAGGATATTAGAACATTCCTGGTTGATAGTCCCAAATTGGGTCCCTTTCCCCATTAAGTTTGGTCAAGGTTGTTGAACCTAAAACATTAGAAGAATGTTTTATTAGTAGGATAGTGAATGGCCAGCGAAAAAAGATATAATTTCTAGAGGAAAATTCTACAAAAGGGAATCTTTGTGAAAACGTCAACTACCATTCCTTTTTTTTAAAAGTGAAACATGAATCCATTAGAAAAGGTGGGAAGATTTTTAGGTCAAAAAACCGCAAAGGGAAGACAATAAAATGTTATGTTATACCCGCTTAGCCCATGTCAAGTAGGATTAAAAAAAATTATGGTTATAATGAAAAAGGCATAAAATTTTGTGAGGTGTTCCATAAAACCTCAGCAATAGTTGAACTCCACTCTCTATGTCCCTTTTCTGAGGAAAAAAAATTAAATCTCTATTCGGTTTTTTCAGTTTACTAATTTCAGGTCATTGTTTCAAATTAATTCCAGATTAAAATGATATTGATAGGAAGAGATGGAGAAGAAATGTTTAAAAAGGCCAAATCTATTACATTGGGTTTAGAAAAAATAGAGGAACATCCCCAGTTAAGAGTCTTTCCAAATTAAAAGTAGAGTACATATCGTAATTTGGGATAGAAATACAACAAGGCCCAGTTTTTCCTTTCCGAAATAATGGCGAGTGATTGTCATGGGCCATCGATGGTCTGTTCCAAAGAAGTTCTTTCCTCCATTTCGGCATTCACCATCAGACATACCTGATCCGGAATATCTATAAGGTCAACACCCTTCTCCTAGACGACTTCAGAGTTGGCACAAGAGGAGGCCAGTTGTTCCCTCAACGTTAATGTGTGGACTTTTCACTCACACAACTCTTCCTATTGGGTTACCGCCAAATCACAAGCCTTCACCTCCTCAGTTGTCATATGATAAATTTATTTCAAAATATCTCAGAAGGTCTCCACCTGGTGATGGGAAGAATTGAACCTGGATAGCTTGTCCTCACAGAAGGCAAGGTCTTCTTGGGAAATGAGAATTTGGTAAATAAGGAGGTGTAAGTGCTGATAATCGAAGCCTCCAGAACACAGCTCAGTGAATAAATTCTGAAAATTATCACCCTCCTCATCAAAATTGTCCAGGGGTGTCTCTGCGTAAAGACAACATAACTAGCGCCATGCGTCTTTACGTGTTGCCTGGGGTCTTTCCACAACACCATCACTTCGATCCTCCCTTGCTTCCACATGTTTTTAAGTAGGAAGTGTCACCATAGGAGTGGGGGGTGGCAGAAGGCAGGTCACCCAAGACAAGAGACTTTCTTTTCCGTAAAATGGAACAAGCACTAGAGCCGAATATAGAAGACTAACCACGGCGTCCGAGATGATAGGTGATACTCAGATGGTGAAAATATCATTAAGATATTGGGAAATATTAAATGTATGGGAGTATTCTTATTCACTTCCCACCAAAATAGGTTCTACTGAGATAACCCCTCTTAGATGCTTTTTGGGATGGACCGAATGCCTTATTACTACAAGTGAAGGGGTAGGAAGTGTATCCATATTGGTTAATGTGGGAAAGTAAGTAGAAGGCATAGTTATTGCACTCTTAACCGTGGAAGGAATGTATCCCATTATCATGGGGGTGAGAATGGGGAAAGAAATGGTCAAGGGTTTTTTCACCTGTAAAACTTTTTCTTTCAGTATCTCACAGGGGTAACAATAAACCCATAGTTGGGTATACTCTAGCAATAGAAAGGTGGGCCCCATTGTGTTAGGAATGATAATGTCCCTATCATCACCTTCATGTATAATCATAAGCCATAATTTCTAAAGAACCACAGGACGTGATTTTCCCCTTAACTGGATGACCGAAAGTAGTGCAGTCCATTGAAGGCATCCGAATTGCATGAAAAAATGGTAGGGGATATATGGCTCACAAATGACTACTCGGACTATATGAGCTGTGAGCATCCCATCTCGAAGGTTGATGAGGTATGAGCATTCATCCATGGAACCTCACCTGTCACCTCTCAATGATCCATGAGGGGTAGGATGTAGTTCGAACAAGAAATGAGAGGCCTCGTTCAATTGCCTAACTACATCGATAACCCTCAAATTCATAGGATGAACAATAAAAATGTTTATAAGAGGAGGATGAATGTCATAATGGGGAAACCTTGCTATATGATGGTATTCATAATAGGGGAGGTGTTCTTCCATCCACTCGTACAAGAATTGGAATGGTCCTCTTAGGCGATTCGGAGGCCTAACTTCCTGGATATGTCTCATCAATTCATAAAGCTGGGAAAGGGTAGGAAGGGCCAAACTAATGGGTCGACCCTCTGCCAGCATGGTTGTGATCATCAAAGTGTAGGCCCGAACCCTAGCATATATATCTCGATACGAGAAGATCCATACTCTTAAAAACATTGAAAATAAGCCTTCCAGCCTAAGAATAGGTCAAACGTCTGACCGAATCTCTTATCCCCATGTGGTATACCGCCCTGCTTCAGGGGTAGCACAATATGACCCTAGAGTTTAGCAGGACTGTCGAGTAAGATGGGTTCGACTGTGGCAAGCCCTCGGCTTGTGCTCGTTCATCTATAGGAATAACCATATACATTCATTGAATGGGATGAGGGAATGAGCCTTGAAGGGATGATCCAGTGATCCCGTTGTCACGGCTAGCAAAATCCTTTTCAAATGAGACTCGTGATCATTGTCCTTCCATGTGTAAGCTACCGAGAGGAAGTCGTCATACATTTCTCCAAGGATGGGGAGCCCCCCCAATCTGGTAGACATCTTATGGACTAATTCCCACCTCAACAAGTAATAGGTTAATGGTGTTGGTGATCGACCACTAGTGGATCAAAATTTTTGGAAGGATTTCGCCTGGAGAAAAAATTTAAAACTGAGAAACCCAAGATGCCTAATATAAGCCCACCAAATTTTGATGGTCAAGGGACTCCACATAGGTTTGATACACCCAGAATGCTAGCCCCACTAATCGAAGAAACATACTCTGACCCTAAAATCCCACTTGGTGCTCCATATTCCGCTAGGATTTACTCGGAAGATGCTAATTGTTAATTGTTATTATCAAACGCCTAGTCTCGGGACACCGTCGCAATACTCACTGTTTCCCCAAGTCAATGTCGAGACTCATAGTATGAAGATGTTCTCCTAAATCGGAGAGGTGATGAATTCTTTTACTGAGGAAATTTTGGCACAACCATGACCTTGCAGTGCCTCCAATAAGATGAAAGGGATTTCGGGGTTAGGAAATGGTAGAGGCACATTGGCAGGAAGACCAAAGCTATAAAGTGGATACTGTACATATATTAGATAAGCTAAGAGTTCTGGAATCAAGAAGACTGTCAAAACTCTGTCACATGGAATGATATGGGAAAGAAGATGATCATCAGTATTCCTCGCCATGGATTCCCTTACCTTCTTCGATTTTGTAGTATCTTGTGAATTGGGCATTGTATCTTGCACATGAAGATCTAGTAGCCGATGACAATTCAGTCCAATAAGAAATTAATGGATAAAAGCTATGAATGAGTGGTTGAAGGACTAAAAATATGTCCATAGGATGCTCCACGCATGGATTCTAGAAATGGTGCAAGGATTCCACATCCCACATGTTGCATGATATGCAGCAAGTAACACTACTTACAACTATGGTACACGGTCGTGCTCTACCACATACAAACATGGTACGCGAACCATCTGTGAGACGTTGGCCCATGGATCATTGGCCGGAGAACATAAAGGTTCACGAAAGATGGCATATGATCCTGGGCTTCAATTAAGTTCATCTTCAGAAATGGTGGGTTAATGTTTAAGTTCAGATCGTTAATATTATTAAAAGTCTGGTTCACTGATCCAAGTGTTGTATATAGAAAATCAAGCCACGTAGCATTCTTCTACGTAGAATATGGATTTTAAGTGTTAAAATTCTATAGTCCCATTCTCCAAATCCAAAATGTGGTACATGGACTAAGAAATTGAAAATAAATCGGTTCACAAAATGTACAATGTAGTTCAGGAATAAGATTTTTGTAAGAAGAACGGTATGCTAGAGCTGAGGAAGCTAGGGATATGGAGAGAAATTTTCATCATGAGAAATGGTAAAAGAAAAATGACATGGGGCCCTATATATAGGTGTGGTCCTCTCCAACTTAGTCCATTTGTTCTACTATGATCCATTTCAGTTCAAAACTACTTCTACATCGGAATAGTCCCCTTGATATTCCAAACAGACCTCATTCCTATGGGTGCATTTTTAGGATCCTTAAAATTCCCCCAAAGAAAGAAAATATCCACACAAACCCTTTGCAGAAGGGAGCAAGTACTTTAAAAAAGTCTACCAAGGTGAATGGACTAAAATTGAATTGTAGTTCTTTGATGTAACAAGATAGAATTCATGTTTTCAAGGATTTTAATTTCCCCATGTACCACCACCTGGAAAGATACATGGCGTGAATGGATCGCCAATGGCAAGGTATGTAGGACGATCCTCAAACTACTGGCCCGTGAGGTGATGGCCAGTGGGAAAGGTAAACCATGAACCGAGTCACTGAAATAGTTGTGTGCATGAAGTCTATCCACGTACCATGCTGTGAAATCATCAGTTCAAGGACAAAGCAAATCATCAGGGTTGTACAAACAATTCTTGTGAACCGAAGCCTCTATAAACCCTAGTTGATTGAGTCTTCTGCAGTTCAGGTTATTGCTTCAATGGGCTTCCGCAAATGGTGTTGTGTTCCCAATAGATACGATATCTCTAATGATCAATAAATGTATCATAATAGATGTTCTGAGACACACAGAGAAAGCGTGATCGATAGGGAGACAGACAGATGATGAAATTTTGAGGGAGACTTAGAGGTTGTACTCTGGATTCCATCTTGTTTCATCAGCAAAGCACATACAGTGAACCACTCCCTCCACAAGTACACCCATCCGTGAACCATAAAATAAGGGAATTGAATAAAAATAATAGAACCGTGAACCTAACTGGTGAACATGGAACCAAGGGATTCTTGTGAATGAACTCCCCAGGAATGATGATCCCCCGAACCCCCCCTTCAATATGGTGCTACACATAGCATACCTCTCTGTAGACTAAACCCGGCGTTGCGTACTACATCAGTACGCTGATGGAACCCAAAGCAGCATGACGGTATGCTTACCACTATGGTACATGATTGCCTATACCAATGTTTTCATACCTTATCAGTACACAGATGGCCCAAATTCGTGCATATCGCTATGGTATGCAGAGCCTCCCCAATCCCATGTAAAAAGTCAGTACATTGAATGCGGTATTTTTGGGTATTGTTCTCACTGGTTCTAATCTCACCCCTCCATTACTGTCCATTCCTCCATGTTCCCTCCACTAACAAGTCCTTAGACATTATTCTAAAGCCTACAAAGCCACCAAACTGGTATGATAAGGCAATCAGGTGCATTAGCACACCCCATTGAGTCTATATACCCACGGTAAGCAGAGTCATGAAAGCCGTCCCCACAAAGGTGTGGGCTTCAAGAATTCTTGTGAGGCTACATTCCCATGGAAACCTGGAGCACTACATCGAGACGCTGACATGAACCTCCCTATTCATGGGAATAAGGGTTTTCGCTTGCTTTCCCATTCAATGATGAATAGTGATCAGATGAAGGGGTTATGTTCACTCCCCCTTTTTATGATGATGAAACTCCTCCCCTCCCTAGAATGTGTTATGGGGCCCTCCTAATGAGGTAAGTCCCCAATATTCCAAGGTTGTTCTACATGAACTTTAATGACATCTCACTTTAAAGTGTTTATTGCTTCGCACCCTCACCAATCATCGCTTCGACCTATTCTGACGCGAGCTCTCCCCCCACCAACAGGGGAGGATGCATGTGCATTATTGAATCTTTCACATCCTATTATTTCTCACACCATGCATGACTCTCGGAGGATTGACGTCTTAGGAGGTTTATAACTTCCACATGATTCTAAAGTATGAGAAATATGATTCTTGACCAAATCAGGATATTTAGGATGCCTATCAGAAGGACCAAGCTTAAAAGGGTTCCCATCTAAAAGGGTCTAACCAATCATGTATATCAAATTGGAAGCTTCTATGCATAAGCCCCACACAATCCGAACTATATAAACTCTAATTATTCTTCTGAGGATATGTAGGAAGCCCTATTTATGGGCCTGATCCCATCATCAAATCACCTTTCATCCACCTAGATGACGATAAAATCCAAAGCGCCTTATAATGTGGATCAAGTCAGCATCTCCTCTGTTGCATCAAATATATGCATGCCTGTGACGCTTTTTCAAACCAAGGGAGCTAGTGGACACAAACTTTAGGAATGAACCAATGATTCGTGGACATATGAACACAACATAAATACACAAGAGAGTATCAAAATAGGAAACAATCCTCCCCCATAAGGGTGCGGTGAGCCTGACCTCCCATCTGCTCGACCAACGGAGTCTTTAAGTGTCGTTGGACAAATCGTCATCCAACAAGAACCTTCATTTGGAAAGAAGATACATGAATCATGGAAACTAGGACTATTGGGAATTCTTGGCGCCACGAATAAACCTATTGGATACCATCCGAGGAAATTATATCTGAGAAGGACTGATAGCATGAGTTCTTGACCCCCACACAATTGCCCGGTGGGACCAACAGTTCCTGGAGGGCTAATTCAACCTTCTTGAAAGGATAATGATGTTGAATGGGTTGAAAAAAAGGAATGGTAAATTCTACGAGAACCCGTATCTATTGAAAAGGGGATGGGTGATGATCCTCGTTAGACCATTTCCTCACTACCTGCAAAACATGCCACCTCAAAGGCGGAACAATGAGCCAAGCCTAATTACACATGGAGCACGAGTAAACCCTCATTGAACTGGAATTATCACGAGTAAACCCTCATTTTACTTGAATTATCATGACTATACCCTCATTTCACATGGAATATCATGATATTATTCTTTACCAAATGCATTGGTGCGCTATCAGGTCACACGCTTCTTAATAATTTAATTTCATGCATAACTTTGCCACATAGATCATACAACACGGATTCACTAAAAACCATAATTTATTCCACAAATAATATATGTGGAATAAATAAATGTAATTCCTCAATAAACAAGTATATTTCCCTAAATTTTTATACCCTTGATAGAGAAATGTTTATGGTATTCACTTACACGATGATTTTGGCAGTGAAATTTTGGTGTAACTTCGGCAGCATAACAACATCAAAGAAAAATCATAAAATGGTTTAATGAGAGGTAAAGGGGTATCTCATCATTTATACATGAAATAGACAGTAATTGGGTCACATAACATAATATCCCAACCTATGTAATGGAATTTAGATACATAATATAAAATAATTTCTTGAATGTAAATGAGAAGAGAGAAATTCCTTACGGAATTTAGGCATGGTAACAGGTGTACATGGGAGGCATTAATGATATATAAAGATGTATCTCATCATTAAAACATAATGAGGTAAATATGGGGAGTTATAAATCATACCTAAACATTTTAAATTAAAATTAAATGGTTTAACAACATAAAGAAATTTGTACAAAAATGAGAATGGAAGAAATCCCTTACATGGATGTGTGATCCCAAAGGATTGGGAGAGGCTTGAGAGAGAATTATATTGGTGTTGGGGTTACTTGAGAGGATTATAGAGAAATGAGGGAATATTTCGGTCAATATCCAAAGGTTTTTAGTGAAGAGGAATGGGATATTGGGTGAGTTTATATAGGAAAAAGAAGGAATTATTTATTATTTAGGTTTTGGACACCACACCTTAAACTAATCAAAACCACAATCCATCCAATGGTTTTTTCCCTTGGATTTTGTAAAAAGGGAGTGGAAGAAAATAATTTATGATTCCAATATCCTAACTTATTAAAATATTAGTCTTGATTATGTGGAGGTGAGTCACACTCTCAAGGAAATATTTTTAAAAAGTTAAAATACTTTATAAGTCATGGAGGGTCTACTAAGGCACAATAAAATTAATCAAAAAAATAACATTATTTTAATGGATAAACATATAAAGGCCGAAAATTCATTTTATAGTATTTTATTACATCACTATTGGGTCATTATGATGTCATAAAACACATTATATATTTAAACTGTATTTAATTTTTACACGCAAATTTGGCCATCTCATAAAATTATGAAAAATTTACCATTAGATAATTTCAATGTCTTGAATCCAAAAATGATATTCATTTTATGTAAACAATTTTATAAATATGTGATTTTTTACATGAAAAATAGAAACCCTCATTTATTGAAAATTCCTAGGTTTTTTCCAAAAAAAGATTTCAAACCTTAATAAATATAACAATTGTATTTATAAAAATTATAAAATCCTTTATATTTAACAAAATGTTATTTAGTAATAACATTTTATGGAAATATTATTTAATTAAAAAATTCAATAATCCATCAAAATTGAATTCTTAATTGCATAGTATCTAAAAATACTATTTGTTCTTCAAAAACCATTTAAATGTAACAACAATAAAATGAATGTATATTATTTATACAAAAAACAAATCACACAATCATATTGTTGGGGTATTGTTACATAACCCCTTATAACACCCACATAAGACCTAAGGGTAAGGTGTGTGATGGTGAAAAACTCCTAGGGCGGCTCATATAACATCTTTTAGTGGGTAATATCAATTAACACCCACTTCTCCCATAGGCGATTCCGTTCAAACTTAACGTGTTGAAGATCAGCTTGGTTTTGGTCAAGAGAGAAGCTATGTGACACTACCTCCTTTCCGAGCTCTGGAAATTGAACTTAGTATGGAAAAATTATATTAGATGAGGCCATCACATCCTTTTTCTGATTAAATTTGATTTTTTAAAGCCCTATATTTATATTAATCATGCGATCATTGTTAAACAACTATATTTGTAGTGGTAAAAATTATTAACAGTATTTTAAAATACAAAAACATAAAACCAAAGAAGTTTATATGATTTATATGACCACTTTACATAATAAGACATTTAGTTAGATGACGAGGAATTTTCATTAATAAAGGTTTGGGTCGTTATAATGATTTATGTCATGTACTTTGTTAATGCCTTTTACATGGGATTCACATCTTGAAAACGACTGGATTGTGGTTTTCTATAGGAGTACATGTCATGTACTTTAGATTCATGATGTCTACTGTACACTTTTTAAAATTTTTAACAATTACTCATTTGAGTCATGAAATCCAAATTCTTCTAAAAAGACATCAAAAACTACTTTATCATCAAATAATTCATAAATAATCCTTGAATAAATGCATACAAAATATGCATATAAATTTGTGTCATCACAAGTCCCCTTAATGTGTTTTGTAATCATCAATGATGTGTCTTACACATTCCACCACCCTCGGTTCAGACTCTGAGACACATGAATTACACACCCCATATTCCAACTCTCAAAGTAGATTTGGTGTAACCACCTGATATTTTTGTGATTTTTTTCAAATGAATTTAATCTTTTTGGTATTTAGCATCACACATAACATTGAGTATTGATTGAGTTACATGAAACCCTATGTCTAAATGAAACATATTATATTACCCAATTGTTTTTATATGACTATTATCACCTATCCATTAGAATGAAGGGGATGAATAGGATTAACTAAATTATGAGAATATATTATTTACACTTATATATAAAATTAATTTCTAGGTGAATAATTAATTAAAAATGAAAAAAAAACAATTGTAAAATAACGAAACTATTTCCTGAAAAAATAATTTTTTGAAAACAAACACATTTCAAACAAATTAATAAAAAACTATTTTAGTGAATTATGTTAATATAATTTATAAATTATATATTCAATCAACCATTTAATATTCATATTATCTAATTTTAGGATGGGATATATGAATAAATATTTTTTGACACTATAAAACATTATTTTTCTAACAAAAATGTTTTCTCAGCTTTTTTTGTACCTATTTTAAACCAAATATTTGAAAATTTATTTTTATAAAGAAGAAATTTTTTGAAATAATCATGTCGAAATTATATTAGAGTAAATTATTGAGTATTTCGTAAAAATCATAATTTATCAGTGTATATTGAAAAATAATTAATTTCAATTAAAAACGTCACTTTTTATTTAAATTATATATAAAGTTAAAATATATATTAAATTTGTTTTAAATTAAAATTAGTTAATTTATATATATTTGAATCCAATTTAGTTCACTGGAATCATTTTTGTATGGAATTTTATATAGAAATATTTTTAAAATTTTGATCATTTTCTTGTTGAAAAACCCGATTTATCATTGCTTCAAGATGATTAAATTTAAATTTAAAATTTCAAATTATATGAATAGATTTTTGTAAATAGATTATTTAATTGTAATAATAATAATAAGTATCATCTAATATATTTAACTTAATTTTTTACAAAATTTATTAGTGATTTATTTATTATAGTTGTTAAGGTAAAAATGGTTTTACATAGGGGTTAAGCTAAAAATCTTGAGGTTAAAATGGATTCAAAGGATTTATAAAATATATTTAATGGATATATTGAAATCATGTCACTTATAAGGATCTTGAATACTCTATTTTGGAGTGTTTCTTTTTCATGAGACAATTGTGGGTACACTTTTTTTAAATATAACAAGTGTGCCACTCACCTAACTTTTAAATGTCCACCTCCTCTCCTATATTATTCAAAAATTTATACCATTTTGGATTGGTTAATACCTACCAAAATACCTTCCAAAAACCACTAATATCATAATATAATCCTTAGTTTCTATATAAATAAAACCTAGAAATTCGTTTTGGGAAATCCTAAATAGGATACCCGAAGAAGATGGACATTCTTCAATGAGTGTAATTATTTTATTTATTTCTCCACCTTCATCAATTATTATTAAACCATGATGATATAGAAAACATAGTATATTAAATATACATAGATGTTTTCATGTAAATGGATTTACCTACACACATATCTACTTTTATCAAATGGGTTAATAAATCATCATTCGTGTGTGTGGTAGTCTACGACCACGAAAAATGATGACATTTGTGTTTCCATTAACACTTCTAATGGTTGGGTACAATGATGTATATAAAGTATATATATGATATTTTTATCATAATTTTATTTTTTTAGTTGGTATATAATATATTAATTTTTACTCTCTATTCTGTAGGGGATATGATAACGTCGCTCATCTGTATAGAGGACGACCATCTCACGAAGCGATGCGATTTGTTTTTCACGGACACTTTAAATGGAAGATAATAAGGATATATTTAATTAATATATGTGATATAAATAAAATAATCATTATGTTCATGAAATATTTATCATTACTGAATGATAAAATATCATTATCTTTCTCCACCGTTTCACTAACTAAAAGATGATAACGTTGTTCATGTACTTGTGGACTACTACCTCAACAAAGTGATGTTAATATATATTTTCCATCACTAAACCACATGTATTATTTTTACAAGTATATTTAATTGAATAATATTTTATTTATTATATTATTATTATTATTATATAAATAAAAAATAATACTTACATCTTTTATGTAATGATCATTGAAAAATGAGAATGTTACTCATGCATTCGTATAACCTACTATCTCTATGATCATAACGTAATTCATTTCCCAAAACCGACATTCATGATTTCTATAAAAGTATAAATTATTTATAAATATTATAATAATTCCATTATAATTATCTTTGCGATGACTTAACTTGGGTCATATTATGAGGACCAAAAAAAAACAAATCACTACATATACGGAAATCGAAGCTGTTATTTCACAAAACTTGTTTTTAAAAAAGAATTGGTAATAAAATGGTAATGAATGGTAACAATAAAACAATATATTTTAATATATATAATTATAGATATATATAATATACTTATATTTATTATATAGGAGTCTGAATTGTGTATTAATGGAGATGGAAATTAAGATGATGGATTTATATAATCGCTTTTATTTTTGGGAGACATGCAAACTCACAAATCATTTCTTTATTGTGGTGTATATAATTTCAATTAGAAATGTAATATAATTATTCTTCTACTTTTCTTAATACTAATAGTTTTTATTTGTTTTTATTTATTGGGACTTATGATTCAAAATATTACTAAAGTGGTAAGAGATTTCCATCTCACTGTTCACTTCTGTAAGATACATGCCATATTCACTACTTGACTATTTTATATGGGGTATATAATTAACATTACTTTATATTATATTTTTTCTAATGAAAATATTTGGATTTACATATCCATATTATCATATCTATTTCATAGGGTTTATGGTTCAAAAGACACTTTAGTGGTTATGGATCATTCCCATAACATGCTTTCTTTGAGACATATGATATGTTAGGCACCTATCTTCTTTATGATGTGTATATAAATACACATTGACAAGAAATATCCTGAATTTATTTATTATCATGATATTATATGATTTATTTAATTTCATTATTTCTTGGGAATCATTATTCAATGTTACCAAAATGGTAAGGTTTTTATTTTAAAAATTCAAAGTTTATTAAGATTGTGCACGATTATTCTCCCAATGATGAAATATTATAAGATAACTCTCAAGAAAATAATATATTTTATTATCCTATTTTTATTTATATAGAATAAATTTTTTCCCACCATTCACTGTTATTTATGTAGTCAAAAGATCAAAAAACTGATTTTTAAGAAAAATCATCTTTATTTAACTTGTTGGTTGAAACTTGTTTTACTTTCAAAAAAATGGTTTCTAAAAATGTTTTCAAAAATGATTTTTAAAATCAAAAAATAAGTTATTAATGGAATTATTTACCATTTTTTACTTTTTCACATTTTTTGAGTGATATTCAGGTCGTTTTCAAACAATTATAGTTTGGATTTTACCAAAAATGTGAAAGGAATCTATGTTTTAACATGTATGGTATGAAAAAAATTACCTATGTTATGAATATTATTTTATTTAAAGAATTAATTTATAATTTTCTAGGTTATTTTCAAATAAAATTATTTTCAAACGGTTTTAGAAAGTTTTTCCAAAGTGGAAATGATATTTTCTTTAAGAAAATTTCGAAATTATTTTAAAGATTTCTTTATATTTTTCAATTTTATTTTAAAAGGAATGGATTTTAAAACTGTTTAAAATGTTTAACTTTTTTTCAAAGTGGAAGGGGTATTTTTCTCAAAAAATATTTTAAATGAATTTTCTAAATCTTCCTTTATATTTTTCGATATTTATTTTCTAAGAAAAGAATTTCCAAAATGTTCTATGAATTTTTAGTTCTAAAATGGGATTTTAAAATAAAATTTATTTTCTTAAAGAAATTTTACATGCGATTTATCTTTAAAAATAATTCACCATCTAAGATGACATACTTTGATGTAACTTTTTCTTTACAAGGGATATGATCTGTAAATACCATTCATTTTTATTCCCCAAATGGTTTATGTTTATAATAACATGATGTTCATGAAACCCATTTCTCTTCCATGGGTTACACTATGATAAAATTATTATTAAACCCAATTATTTTTATAGGGGTTAGGATAAGATGAAATGATGAAATGATTATTAAACCAATATATTTTCTATAGGTTATGATATCATTAAATTTTTAGGAATCACATTTTATTTCATGGGTTATTATAAAATGATTTCTTTGTGCTCTTGGGGAACAAATATATATATGGTTTTCATTATGTGATGGGTAGGACCTATATCAGCCTCCAATGATTTGTGTAATGATTTATATCTCATGAGATATAAATGGTTGAAATAGGGAGTTAACTTGGTTTAGTAAGGAACGTTGTCTACTATGATGGTCTTAGGAGTGAACCTTGACTACTATAATGATTTTGAGAGAGAACCCATTCCACTATGATAGCCATGATAGTGAGACTTTATTAATACAAAAATTATTTCCTATTATTATGTGTATATCACAATTACATATCTTATACAAATTTTATACTCTCAAGGATAATGTTTGTTGATTTACTAATGATTTATGTCATACGGACTTCGAATCATTATTGTGTGACTCAAGATTCTTATCTTTTTTCTATAGGGTATGGTGTTCATATGTTGTAGTAATGTTCACATTCACTCAATTTCATGTTATGCTTATGTATCTCCATTATTTACCCATCTTTAGAACCTAACCTCACACATTCTTGTGTTTCATTTCCCCAGGTTAAAAAGAATGGTTTTTAATAGGGTATGTTTGTGAAGAGTGATCATGGAGAAGATCATTATAGGATATACTAAATATATTTCCCCAAATTATAATTTTGGGTACCTATTCTCCAAATACACTAAACTATTATGGTCACTTGGTCTATGTTTGTGTAATGTATTAAATATTCATCTAATAGATGTAATATTAAGTAAAGAAAATTATAGGTCACTATATTTGGTATTGGAGGAAAGGTTTAGTTAATCTTTGAAAACTGGGATGGGGAATCTTTAGCAAGATACCTAGAGATATTTCTAAGGATATGTCTAGTGAGGAATCTAAGGATAAGTCTATGAATGATTCAATGTTTTAGAAAGTTTCCTAGATTTTTTCTAAAGTATAGAGAAAGTAGTTTCTATGAAATTACATCCTATTTTGGATTCTATAATTATATGTTGATCTCATATAGAGGTACCTAGGGGTAATAAATCTTAGAAGTTCACATTGATATGGACTCAATTGTTAATTATTTTACAACAATGGGCCTTTCTACCCACCTAGTTTGAAACACCCAATGGATATGCTTTGAAAATTCACAAAATCTTTATGAACCATCATAAAGGGTATAAATAGATGATAACTATGAATGACATAGGAAAAAACTAAGGTGTTATATATAAGAAATAAGGGGTCATGAGTTTGACATACCATAAATGATTTTTTCATTATTGTGTTGTTTTCCATTAATATTAATATTTCCACACTATACTTATGGATTCTAGTCAATAAAAGGAATCATAAAAAACTAGGATAATATTGAAAGAGTCGGACAATTTTATAATGATCAATGAAATGAGATGATGACTGGAGTGAAGGATGTTGAGATTATTCCCAATAAGATATCATGAATCATGATTAAAAATATAAAAATTAAACAACAATAAGTCTAACAGTAGAAGAGAAGGATATATTTCACTGATATTTTAGGTTGTGAAGATCACGGAGTAAAGATGATTCATATTATAATATGTTGATAATATGGGAATAAGTACTCTAGGGAATGTCTCGGAGGGATGATAAGATATTCTGGGTGTGGAAAATAATTAAACAAAGTAAGTAATATCAATTTAAAAATGAAATGTTTCGATAATGTAATGGATGAGAATAGTGGTCTTGCTATGGTATCATCAACTTTTAAACGTTTTAGATGTTTGAAATGTGGATGGTGTGGGAATTTTAGAAATTTAATTCAAAGGAGAAAACTCATGAAAATAATTATAAAAGATTTATTTTTAGTGGTTTTTCTATTGATTATGAAGATACTGTGAATGATACTTGAAAGAAAAGAGGTATTAAGGAATAATATTATTAATCATAGTTAATGGTTTTAGAATGAAAAGGAATGATTTAATTGTTAATGTACCAGAATTAAAATGTTATGAAATATATATGTATTGTTCAGTATAATTTAGTTGTTAATTATTTTCAAGAATATGTTGAATTTTACTTATAACCTAGAAAGCTGATTTAATGGTAAGGTAATATTTTATTGAAAACACATGATTAAGTGAATAAACCCTTAATATAATTTTGAAGTTTAGAAAATGGTGTTTATTTTGTGGAAATAGATGATTGTTATGGATAAAGTATATTTGATATTATTGATGACCTTAGAAATGATGAATGAATTGTTGAAAAAGTTGTTTATGTTATCATTTATGAAGTTTACAAAATTATTTGATTTGTGGAATATGTTAAAAAAATCTATTGTTTTAATCAATTATTGAGGTAGAATGTATGTTTTTAATGAGGTTTTTGTTAGAGTTCGTTACCTAAAACCAACATCATTGTACTTTATGATAAAATTATATTAATGGTTTTTAATATTAATAAATTCATTATCACATAATGATTGTTCTTATTTATAACATAGAATGTGATAATTTCCCAAGATTAGCTATTTCACTAAAAGGTCATAGTAGTTCCTTACTATAATGGGATCCCAGAAGATCCATGACACTATTCTTGAATAAATGTTATATGGAAAGATGATATAATTTGAAGGGACATAAATGATATAGGCTATCAAGGGTGGAGACTCTTAAGAATTTTAGGCACCTTCTCATGGTGTACACCCCTGGTAATATCTAGTAGGATATTATGAGAATGAGACCCAATGATAGGAAATCCACATTATAAGTTTCATTGGATGTTCCTATATTTGGATGTGTGAAATAGTTTTTAGAACGTATGATTTTTATTAAAGGATATTATGAGTTGCACACTTTGATGTATTAGTGAAAATTGCAATGAAATATGCTTGCGACGAGGTAGGATACATTGGGTGCATCATTAATAATATTTCATTTATGAATAATGTGAGAAAGAATTTATACCTCTAGTTCATTAATAGAAGTAAATATATGAATCCCTTCGATGGAAATGATAGAGCGTAAATAAATCCATGTCCATGGTGTTCACTAGGCAAGTTCTATTTCTAGAATGTCAAAGAACGAGTTATCCAGCATAAAGGTTGATTACACTGGTATGAAACATGCTTGATCAGAGATATTGTGACAAAGGGATTATATTATATGGTAAGAATTTGTATGAGGTGACATGTTGTTGAAGCATTAACTTCTTTCTTTATGGGTGCCTTGGTGTGTTGTAAAATACTGACCTTGGACTACAGGCAGGCTCTCCTAATGCCACTGAAAAAGATGGCTAGAGGGTCACACACTAAGTGTATCTAGACTCTCAGTTAAATAATTTATTATTTAACAAGTTGAATATATATTATTCCCATTTTTTTGTTTAATAATTATTTATGTTTTCTTGATTTCATTTTATTTATTTATCGATGAATAATGCAGTTAGATTTATTTATCCATTGAATAAATAAACATTCCCTATTCAAGGATTGATAAATATTTCAAAGGATGGGAGGACTGAGATAAAGGGTCTAGTGAGAAAATAACTTTAAATATTATTTAATTAAAATAATATTTAATTGTAACTTTCAATCTAATAGCATGTCCTGTAAATAATGGTATTTATATTATTATTTTATATGGGGGTTTCCCATGGAATAATAAAATAATTAATGACACTTATGATAATTATTTATTATTACCTAGTGAATTAAATTCTCGGTTACATATTAGACTGTTATTATCCAAGGGGGTAACCTACAGGATTGAGATCAAATTCTAGTTGTGCACAACATTTTGGTGAAAAAAACTTGCATGCCTCGGGAGAATAATTTCTCCCAAGAATGAGAGAATCCATCCTCCACTGGACCAGAGAACACTTTAGGAGCGTCTCTCAAGGGGATCGAGGGTAGAAAATGAATGTGCAAGTACATTCCATGCTAGCACCAGAAGATTCATTCGAAGACATCGAGAGAATCATAGTGCACCTATGGATTACTACTAGAGAAGTTATACTCTCAATATCTACAAAGTAAAAAAGGCTCACCACAGATATGAGGTTAGACAGATTAATGAAGAAAGAAAACCTTAGAGGTATTTATATAATTTAATTTAATTAATTATAATCAACATATGTCGATCCTCACTCAAGGTTCTAAACCTCTTTTTTATTTATCTAAATGTTTTATTTTATTCCACTGATACTGGAATTCATCATTGTATTGATCTCAAAATAATAAATGATCATGGTAATATTTAAAGTTGGGCTTCTACCCAACTGCACTTTTGATGTCCCCAGATCCTAAAATTTGTATCAGAGGAATCATATTTTTGTTTATAATAATTAAAATAATTATTTGATGATTTTAATTTTATTAATTTAAATTGTCAATTATTGATTAATCATTCTTGTAATCCAAATTTCGAGATCAGTTCTTCCTCTTTTGTTTCACATGAATCTAATAAAAATGAATAATTTTTTGATTAAAATAAAATCAAGGATCTCACCATGAGGTGCCAAATTATTTTTTCAGGTAATATGATAGTACACTCTTCTTATTCAGAGTTTAGGCCGTGTAATCTTCTATACACAAAATTTAATCCGGATAACACACTATATAGTTCTGTTTAATGCATCAGGAGTAATTCGAAAATTACTCAATCTGTGTGCATTAATGACACATAGTGTAGTTAATTGTTACACCGCATGTTCACCAGGACAGACATGCACACAGTTAGTAGGAATACACGCTGTTGTTCCCACTGGATACAACATTTATTCCCTTTGGGCTAGGGTCAAGTCGTGTATCCCATACTCAGCTTACCTGGATGGTGACCATGTAATGTGGAGTCTAAACGGTGTGTAGACCACTAAATACTTTGTGTAATTTGACAATTTCTGATGTACACCTCACTTGTCGTTTACCCAGGTGTGTACATCGGATGGATGGTAAGGAGGGCACACACCATGTAGTTGGATCTACACACTATGTACATTTTCCAAATTACACAGATTTAACAATTTATTATTATATTATGTAACCCTTGAGACATGTACCATCGTGTGGGCGTAAAGAAGAGACACAACATGTGATAGGTGTTTGATATATATATATAAATAAATGTTTAATTGACATATATATAATTTTCAAAGATCTACACATCATGTATGAGTTGTATTATAATTATAATTATGCGTTCATGCTACATTTTACAAATAATAAATTGTATAAAAGTATAATAGATGTTGGGTAGTTTTGGATGGGTATTCACCCAGTTGTCTCCAAGGTATAAGTTACGTACATAGTTAATTTAAAATACTTTTATTAATTTTTATAAACTTATAATGGATGAAAATCTCACAAAAATTATGAAAAAGAATTAAGATAAAAGGATTGGTTAATTAAAGTTATTAAATAATTTATTTGAGAATGATTTTTCCTAATAAGAATAATTCAACAATTGAATGTGAGTTTTATTAAATGCGTAATTCGTTGCAAGTTTGCTGATGATCATGAGTTAGACAAGACCATTGTAACAGATTGTGTTTCTTTTAATTTATTTGTTAAATTAAAATTGTTGGCCTACATGACTTTTCTTCGTTAATATGTAGGGCCTAGGTTCCCATGTTTTCTTCTATGTAAACCCCCTTTTACCCATCAATTTCATGGGAGTTATAAGCATATGTAATTGATAGAGATCCCATGCTAGTGGATTTAGTTCAATTTAGGAGCCGAGGTGAAACCAATCCAAGGAGATACAAAGGTGAACAGGTGGAAAGCTATAAACACAAACTGTAAAAGGTTCAAGGTGTTTCTCCCCTATTTCAGGGTTATTTTATCAACTGATAGAAAAAATAACCATTATAAAATCTCATGATCATACCCTTTATATTATTTCTGTCAGTTTTATTGTTTTTTATTATGGATTTATTATCGGGATCACATAATAAAATTAATTAACAAGCATGTAAGTTGAAGCTAAAATAAATTGGATTATGCATATATATTATCTAGAAATGGTTAATCACTTATGTTTATCCCACTTAAAATTAGCAATCATGTGAAAAGATAATAAGTGGCAGTTTACACATAAAGGATAAAATCCCACAATAAAATTTTTAGTTTCTATAACCTTCCATTACTTTAGTTATAATTGATCCAATAGTTCAAAGTGCTTGACAAGCCAATCTTGGGGTGCTTTCAACTATTAGAAAACTCTGCTTTGATGTTTTTGGTAGAAATAACTTGGTTTACATCAAGGGTTGACTGCTAAAGAAGGATTTGATGTAAATGAGAGGCAATGGTTGAAGAAATCGAAAATAATGATTCCAATATATGGAAGTCCACTCAATGGATCAAGGAGCTATGATTTAATGTTGTTGACTTTTGGAATGCCTACCTAAAACTATTCAAGTTTCTTAACCAGCCAATGTTGGGGTGATGCAAATGGAATATGGATCATTGGCACTAGAATATCAAAGAAACATGATATTCTGAAGCCAATGGTGAGGGATATTGGGTTTTGATAAAATAAAGGGATAATAATGATTATTTATTTATTTGTCTTAATTTTTTCTGATAAAGTAATAAAACTCTTTTCATATTAATTTTAGACATCAAATTAAAAATAACATCAAACATATTATTGTGATCTATAATTGATAAGGAAAACCTTCTCTCAGGTATTAATTTCCAGGAGTGGCAAAGGTGTGTTTGGGTCATCCTTCAACATGATAGGAATATATATGTGATAGAAGAGACTTTACAAGTTGCTTTGGGAATGAGGTGAGTGATGATGAACTCTCTGTGTACGAGAAACATTTGAAAGATTCTATGGATGTTCAGTGCCTCATGCTATCATCCATGACCAATGATATCTTGAAGAAACATGATGAAATAGATACTTATAGCATGATTTCCCACCTTCAGGATCTCTATCAAGAGAAGATGATACAAGATAGGTATGAGATCTCCTATGATTTTTTCACTACTAAGCATGGAGTGTTTGCGCTAGCTGGACCACATGTAGTCAATATTATTAGATACATCGGGAATCTGGAAATATTAGGGATTAAATTCTTGGATGAGTTGCGTACAGATCTCATACTATCATCACTACCCAAGGTCTTCTCTTGTTTTATTGTGATTTATAATATGAGAAATAATGATAAGATCTTATCGAAACATCTGACCCTGATTCACAAAGTGGATAAGGACACGAGGCGTGAAAAACCAACAATCCTTATGTTAAATAAGAAGAGGGGGGAAAAGAAAAAAGAGCCTATGATTTATAAATAGTATAAGGATCCCAAGCACCGTTCGTCCAAGAATAGTATGATCCAAAGGTTGGGTATGGAAAAGGAGGCAGTATTCTTTGCCTGTGGAAAGTCATGGCATTGGAAGAGGAACTGCACCATGAGGTAAGGGGAAGTCAGTGGTATGTTCGTTATGAAGAGAAAACTTTCCATTTCAACACATTGGGTATTAGATAATGCTTTTGGTGCTCACATATATATTCAAATGTAGGCACCATGTATATTTTGGAAAATATATAGAAGATAGGTGGATCTGCGAGCTACTAATGCTTCGAGGCTAGATGCTCCTACCATTGGTGACCACCCTCTATTGTTGTGGACCGAGATGCTTTTGGTTTTAAGATAATTTTATTATTTACCAAGTGTTATCAAGAACATAATTTCTATATCGAGTTTTAATATAGATGGATTTACTTTCATGTTCAGAAATAAATTTTTTTTCTTTTATAATGACCAAATATGTTATGGTATGGTACATTTAAATAACAGACTGTATGTATTAAATTACGTAAACCAAGTGTTGGATATAGACAACAAATCATGTTCACATGACTCATATAACACTGTAGACACCATGAAATGTGTTCAATGAACTTCTCTACAAAATTTCTTTAACGGGGCTTGAAACGTTCATGGTGCGACTCAGCATTTTTCATGGGGGTGAGTGACAGTAGTGAAGGCACCGAGCCAAAGGGTTGGGACCATTGCCTGACCCTGATCCCAAGAAGGAGCACAGAGGCTTTGCCCTGCGGTATGGAACAATAAATTTGGCTAAGTCATCAAGGAGGTACGCAAGGTACCTACATGAAAACACCTACGTGCCATAAAGCTGGTGGATAATGAAGTTATGATTTTTGATAAGTCCCCAAAGTGGCACCCTAGTCTAGCCAAAACACCATCGGCTCACAAGGCACTTGTGCACCCAATTTAATTTTTCCAAATGTCACATATTTTCTTAAAAATAGACCCTTGGGGCCTTCATTTGTATAGAAGAATTTCCCTAAATCCCAATTTATGCTCTGATCACCCTAGTGCTCTCCCAAGTCCTCTAAAAATTTCAAGGTAGTTCTTTAACACCTAAAGTGGAGGAATTTAAAGAGGATCATAAGAATTAAGTCCTTTATTTTCTGTAATCCATAACACTTGTGCGCCTAAAGTACCTAACCTTCTTAAATCAGAAACACTTTTTTTCCACCTATTCCTTTCACAGGAACTTGAGCCCCCCACTTTTGGAATCACCTCTGAATACTCCTGAAGGATTGATCCAGGTCTCGGCCAAGTATTAGCATATATGTTTTTCACCACTTAAGTGAACATCATGTCACCCAATACTACTTGTGCCCCCAAACATGCACTACCTTACCTACTTGAGTGCCCCTCTTTGATTCACTTATTCTCCTCAGTCTCCAAGCCATCAATCCCTCCTCAAATCCATTCATGACAAGGGTTATTCTTCATTCTCTCCCTTGATTGAAAGGGATTCTGTTGAGACCTCCACCAAAACCTCATGAGTTATCAATACTTTGGTAAATACACATCAGAATGTATCCTATTTGGGTTTGTATATCCACAATTAGAGGTTTCCCACATTTCATTCATAATGGGGTTAGGATTCATGGAGTGTCTGTGGGTTTGTATATCCACAGTCACATATACCGTTCTCCCAGAAACAGTGTTGGGATGTTCCCAATTTTTATAATTAGGGTAGAGGTCTCAACCTCTCCCTTCTCAAAGAAATAGAACCTCATATCTCTAGTAAGGGTGGTAATTCTCATGCTTTCTTTTCCATGAATGAAATAGAAAAAATTCTCTCCCCTACTATGATCAATTATACGGTAGCATTCCTGGTGTAAGCCCCTAACCTTCATCCCTTCTTCCTTTCATTGGACTCTTTTCCAATGTCATGTAAATAGCGGGAAGGCCCATCGCCTCACCCTCATCCAACCTCGCCACTGCAGGCGCGCCCTCTTCCACCAATTGGGGAGGAAAAGTGTATTTTTCATTGTTGAATCTTTCACATTTTCTTTTTTCTCACACCATTCCGACTCATGTGGTCTTAGATATTCATGATGATTACAACATGTGCACAAACACTCATTGTAAGGAACTATGAGAAATTTTATTCCTATTCAAACCCGGATACATAGGGAGCCCTTCCAGGGGCCCGATATCATTGGATATATTCTTCATAAATTCGACCCTAATTCCCTTAATCTAGGAATCCTCCTTAGGAATAAGCCCCAAATTAAACCCCCCAATCATCATAAAATCATTTTCTAGAAGTAATCCAAAACTCATTTATCTAAAAGGACTATACCCTCCTATGAGACTCATCAAACTACGTGGGATTAGATTCCAAAACAAATGGGTTATGTAGGAAGCCTCCTTGAGTTTAAAACTCAAAACATCAAATCAACCATATTATCCTTGGGCCAGATTCCCAACATTTTTACTTGGAAAACCATTTTATTTACAAGATCATTGGTTTGTTTCGACATAAGTCCCACACCAATCTCAGACTGAGAACCTTTTATTTTAATTTCCTTATCATATCACATTAAACTGTATGGTTAGGTCCATATCAGATGACCATAAAAGGTATTATGTGTCCCATTAAGTGGAACCGAACAATGAGGGTTCTGATTCCTTTCACATGGACATGTAGGTAACCAATTTCATGGGTAAAATCCTAATATCAAAACAAACATTCGTCTCCTGGGATGACAGAAAATTCCAAATTTCCCCAATGAGTGGCTTAAAAACCAATATCATTATAATGATGATTAAAATAATCTTGAAATATTAAATGAGAGGATACCATTAATGGAGAACCTCGAACACATATGAATATCTCCATTAGTGAAGAACCATTAATATATATTGAGGATTCTAAATTTTACACATGTTAATAAGTGAATGTAAATTACAAGGGAAATTTTTGTTATACATGGTGAATTAATAAGGATTCATTAAAATATCTTAAATTTATAAAGAGATCCCCATAGTAGATAATAATTCCCCCCAAAAGGGTGAATTGAGTCTGACCTCCCATCTTCTCAACCAATGCATGTTCCTAAGTATCGTAAATTTCAAACACAATGAACGACTACCAGTCAAAAGCAGGCCCCCTTTGGATAAATAACTATTAGAAGTTTCCAATTACATAAATAAATCCAATGGAAATTGTCTGGAAGAAGTGATTCTTAAAACTAGAAAACATGTTTCAAGGAACTATGAAACAAAAATGTTGAAACCAACGTGAATCCTTAACCATGTTAATAATGTTACATACCTGTCAATACCCTATCAATTGATAATGGAAGGCCAAGAAAAGGAATAAATCATGCATGTATCCATAAAAAAGATGTCTCTTTAATGGAGTTTGTTGTTTTTTTCAAGTTTTCCACAAAAATCCCTTCAGTAAAAAATGGATTTCCTCAAGATGTCTTATGTGAACTTCCCAACCATTGCTCAGGATGGATCCTCATCAACAGGAAGGAAGTTATCACCCACCCAACATCTTCAATTATGGGTCTCCAATGTGTTGGTAATGGAGTATCCCCAGAATGGTACAATCCAGAATTTGGAGGCTGCCTGACAGGCCCTCTATGTTAATAACAATCCTCGATTATCCGGCAAATGATGACTGATGATCAAGAAGCAGATGGTGCCAACCACCATTTTAAACCGTTGAAGGTCCGTATCATAAGAAAGCAACAACCAGTCCCTCCAATACTACGGGGAGGTATATCAATAGTTCATTGAGGGCCTCAATTCAAGAATGTAGGGATCCTTCCTGAGGACTCCCACCAACAATCGCCACCTGCAAAAATGCGTAGTAGTGAACCCTTAACACGATGTGGGTGTTGCCTCTGGACATTCGGCCTAGGTCTCTTAGACCAAGGAACACAATATGAACCTCCAGGTACAACTTCTCTTCAACAAGGAGATGGTTCTTATCTCTGCCCCCTACGGAGAATTCCATCAACCTAACTTGATGGAAAACAATGACTGGGAACATACACCCGTCCATCCTAATTTTTCTTCCTAATAGACTCATCTGGAAGCAACCCAACAATCCCACTAGATAAATCTAGTGGAGTACCATGAACATGCACATACACCTGATTACATGATTTCAACCTGACAGTAGGCTTGTATAACGACCCATACATTACATACATTGTTATTACTTAAAAATTGAATTACATTTATTACAAAATATAACAAAATCATCAAAGGGCCATATATGTATAGTGTCTTTAGAAACTAGGAAACATAAACAACTAGTTCATAAAGCGTCTACACTGTCTCCCATTTATTTCATCATATCTATAGTCCCTTTTGGCATATCTTACTTAATAAGCTTCTTCCTGAAATGGGGAAGGAAAACATACAAAATGGTGAGCTCAAATGCTCATTAAGGGTAAAAAAAGAAATATCAATCACATCATATTAATAATAACATAACATTTTGGAAATCTTAACCTGCAAAAGAGATAATAATTTCATAACATGGGATAAATCATACTAGTGAAATGAAATCCAAATAATAATAACTTAAAACATGAAACTTTGTGGAATACACACATAATCATAGAGAATCATTTCTTATTAGTCAAGACTCATTGCCAAGACTATCTTAGTGGACAAAGTCCATTTCTGAACTGAGTTCAATCCTCGTTTCAGTCCTGTTTCACTGAACCGGTTTAACCTTCCATTCCAGCCATGTCTATCTCATGAGATATAAAATCTTTACCCAATGCATTGGAGGGAGATATAGGTCCCACCCATCTCATAATGATACCATTCTTATCTGTGCCACAAAATCATACACCATACATCATAGAATAACCCATGTAATAAAAATGGGAATCTTAAACGTTGTGACATCATAAAACAATTCATATAAGATAAAGGAATTCATAAAAAAAATTCCATCACAACATAGTCAAATAAATGTAAAAATAGGGATAGAAACAGAACCCTTTATTGTCATAGATGGAAAATAATTTTGATAAAACACTTGAACTCCATTCTTGAGGAAAATATCCTTTCTACTTCAAAAACACTTTTCCTTTCTAAACATTTCATACAATTCTAAACTAAAAGAAGTTTATTAAAAATAAACATGAAAACTTGTAAATTAATCTTCTTGGAAATATTTTTTAAAAAATTCATTCATGCCGTATAAGTTAGAAAAACATTCTTCCCGTACTTTTGTCGGAAAAGTCAAAAAGTATCTCATACGAAAAATGACAAAAGATTCCTTTTATATATTTTACTAAAAACTCACCGAATGGTAAACTTGGATTTAAACAATTGTTGGTGGATGGAAATAATATTACATATTGAGGAAACATGGATGTGGATGATAAAATACACCCCAGTAAATACCAAAGTATAAACAATCTAAGATAAAAAATGAGATTGTGATATTTTCCCTTACCTTATGTTCGATATGCTTTGTACATGTCTGAACCTCCTATATAATGATTTAAATAATGTCATTTACTTATTAAAGAATCATATTTATTTTTATGATATCATATATGGTCATATTCTTAGATTCTTATTAGTAATATTTCATTACTACTTTTTATTCGGGTGTTTATTACTTTTTGTTCCTATACGTGTTTTGTTGAATAAATTCTTATTCCTCTTTATAGGATATAGATAAATCGTTTACAGAATTGTATTATTGTAATATATATCATATTAATTCATTCATTTCATTTATATAATCATTATTCAATGAAGATCATATAGAACGAGTCGCATCACATCGTGGAGATGGTAGGCCGTACGTACGCACGAGCGATGATATCGTTCCCATGATCGTGGAATTGTATTGAAGAATATGTATACTATTTAAGAATCAATATAACTTTAAAATAATAATATATAGTTATTCTTTACACCATTATACCCATCCATGTAAGGTGGTGGTGGAAAACAGATTACACCACAGCGTGGAGACGGTATTCCGTAAGTACGCATGCACGGTGATTTCGTTTTTCGTAGGATGGATAAGAGGTGAAATAGGGTTGTTTCATATTTATAATAACAGATCAGTATATGAGTAATACTTATTCTATCACCTCATAATGAAACAACTAATGACGAGGGAGTAGAAGGAGAATGGATATTGAAGAAAACGGTAGAAGGTATTACCCCTTTCTCAAAGTGCGTCCTTTAAACTTTCTCTAAAGGAACTAGAGTTAGTCTTTTGATAAGACCGGTACATCTAGTAGGTTTATAAAGAAGTGTGGAAGTGAAATGGGCAGGGTTTGGCCGAGCATGAAGGCTCAAATTGGTGTGAGGAAGAGAGGGAGGGGGTGCCCTTTTATAAGGGAGGAGAGGGGCACCTTTGGAAAGTGTGGAAATATTATTTTATTATAAACTTATCTTCGGTTTCAAAAGGTTCAAAAATCATTAAAGATGAAGATAAGATGACTCATGGTCGAAATAAAATCATCCAATCAGAATTGGACATGTTTTGGAAAATATTTTAATCATTTTAATCTTATTTATTTAAATCATTTATTAATGAGGTAAATACTTCATCATTATTATGTCATAAATAATTTAATTTATTTGGTGTATAAAAATTATAAAAAAACTATCATTATGTAGGAAATATTTTTAGATTTATAATGAATATTTATAGTCTAAAATATAATTTATATAACCCCTTATAAAAATTATTTACTAAAATATTTTTCTTAATGTCAATTTTGTCTTTACATTAAATTAATTAATCCAAATTGTCATTGTCACTACCAAGTGGCTCAATGGGGTCCCAAAATCGATCCAAGGATGCCCATGGTAGGCCAATACTCATAAAATAAGGTTAGGACAAGTTTCAAGGTAATTTTGAATTATTATAATATTCTTTTAACCTTGAATTACCCTATTTACCTTTAACCGTAGTAAATAAAAAAATTACCGTAGTTACTATTCATAATATCAAAAAATAAAAGTAATCTATTATAATAATTTGGACCCACTGATTCTAAATATGGAATCCATTTTTCAAAATTCAAAACATAGAAGTTGCAGTAATTAATTTAAAATTAATCCCTTTGTTAAGCAAACGGGTTTTAAAAGTTAAAACATTGCCAAAGATTGAAATGTTTTTACCTATAACTTCAATGTAAAATTAATGCTAATGACATACATTATATTAAATGGTAAAAATATATTCTATTTATACTTTAAAAACAATCAATATTATAATTTAACCATATAAAGTATTACGATGAAAAAAGTTGTTTTTAATTAAAATATAGCACGTTTTTAAGAGATAAGAACTATCGAAAGATTGACACTTATTTATGTCTGGTTTAAATGTGAAATTACATCCAATGAACAACATTGTATTAAATTGTGAATATATATTCTAAATATAATTTAAAACCACTCAAATTAATAATTTATCACTATTAATTATTTCGATTAAAAAAAGTTGTTTTTAATTAAAATTTAGTAATTTTCACTAGTCATCAGAATATGAAAGTTATCCGAAAAGTACCAAAATTTCATCTTATGATAATTTCGATATTCTGAATACAAAAATGAAATCCATTTTGAAAAATAAAATTTAAAAAAATTCAAAAAGCTATTATTACTATTCATAACGGCTAGTTTTAATAATATTTTAAAATCATATCGTTGTTTAGTGAAACTCTGTATTGCATACGACACAAGCTATCGAGGAAGGTTGCGGTTGCGTGTAAAGAAAACCAAGATAGTTTTGTGTGTAGTGAAAGATTCCTTTGATGATTTATATAAAATAAAAACAAAATATTTCTCATAAAAGTCTCAGGTGTTACATTCTACCCCGTTTAAAATGAATTTTGCCCTCGAAATTCGTCACTTTGTAACAAAAAGATGAGGATACCTCTCCCTCATGATATCCTCAAGCTCCCACGTAGCTTCTTCTAATTGGTGGTTCCTCTATAAAACTTTCACCAAGTGAGTGGTCTTGTTCTGTATGAATTTTTCACTACGATCCAGAATCTCTATCGGCTGTTCTTCATAAGAAAGATCTTGCTCCAGCGGTACAACTTCTGAGCTGAGTACATGTGGAGGATCAGGTACGTACTTTCTCAGGAGAGATACATGGAACACATTGTGAACTTGGGAGAGATTCGGTGGAAGCGCCAATCGGTAATCTACCTTTCCAACACGATCCCGTATTTTAAATGGACCGATATATCTAGGGCTCAACTTCCCCTTCTTTCCAAATTTCATGACCCTCTTCTAGGGAAATATTTTTTAAGAACACTTTATCAACCACTGCAAACTCTAGGTCTTTTCTTAGGTTGTTGGCATAACTTTTCTGTTGACTCTGAGCTTCTCTTATGTGTTGTTGAATAGATCTGACCTTTTCTTCCATTTCATCAACGAGATCAGGTCCTAATAGCTTTCTTTCCCCAACTTCATCCCAGCAATTTGGAGTCCTGCATTTCTTTCCATATAGAGCTTCATAAGGAGCCATCTAAATACTGGAGTGAAAGCTATTATTATAATAAAAATCCACCAAAGGTAGGTGTTGATCCCAACCACCTTTGAAATACATAGAGCAAGCTCTCAACGTATCTTCTAGAGTTTGAATTGTTCTCTCAGACTGACCATCTGTCTGAGGATGATAAGCTGTGCTGAAACTCAACTCTGTATCCAGAGTATGCTGAAGACTTTTCCAGAACTTTGAGGTAAATCTCGGATCCCGATCAGATATAATAGAAAGTGTTACTCCATGCAATCTTACCACTTCCTTTACATATATCCTGGCAAGCTGATCCAGAGAGAAATCCTCTCTAATAGCAATGAAGGGTGCAGACTTTGTAAGGAAATCAACTATGACCCAAATAACATTATTGCCTTTGAATGTTTTAGGAAGTCCTGTGACAAAGTCCATAGTGATGTTTTCCCTTTTCCATTCGGGTATGGGTAATGGTAGTAACATCCCCTTAGACTTCTGTCTCTCAGCTTTAACTTGCTGACAAACCAAGCATCGAGAGACATATTCAGCAACATCTCTTTTCATTCCATCCCACCAGAAGTACTCTTTCATGTCCCTATACATCATCGTGCTTCCAGGATGAATAGAGAATGATGAACTATGAGCCTCATCCAGTAGCTCCTTCTTTAAATCGGGGATGGGAGGAACAAAACCCTGATTCCTGAACTTTATTATCCCATTACAATCATGGTTGAATTCAGGAACATTTCTCACCTTATTTTGTAACTCTATATCTTCTTTATGTGCCTCTTTAATCTTCACATGTATAGATGGTTGAACATTCATTTGAGAAAGATAATATTTTTCCCTTTCCATTATAATTCCAAGATCCATTCTTTGTAAATCCATAAATGTTGGATCTTTTGTGATCCTCATCATGGATAAACTGGCGTGGTCTTGTCGACTTAATGCATCTACCACCTTTTTTTCATTCCCAGGGTGGTAATGGATTGAGCAGTCGTAATCCTTAATCACCTCCAACCATCTTCTTTGATGCATATTCATCTCCTTTTGTGTAAAAATATACTTTAAACTTTTATGATCAGTATAAATGCCACACCTTTCTCCATAAAGATAATGCCTCCAAATCTTTAATCCAAAGATTACCACAGATAACTCTAAATCATGAGTTGGGTAATTTTTCTGATGTATTTTCAACTGTCGTGAGGCATAATCTATCACCATATCATTTTGCATAAGAACAAACCCCAATCCCTTCTTGGATGCATCACTGTAGATCATAAACCTTTCTCCACTACAAGGTTGTGTGAGCACAAGTGCACTGGATAACCTTCTTTTCAACTCCTTGAAATTCTCTTCACATTCCTCCGTCCAGACAAACGTAACACCTTTCCGAGTCAACTTGGTTAGTGGATTAGATAATCGTGAAAAATCTTTCACAAAACATCGATAATATCCAGCCAAACCAAGAAAACATCGGATCTCAGTTACTATTGTTCATCTCAACCATCTTTCGATAACCTCTATTTTTGTTGGATCCACAGATATCCCCACTTTTGAGATTATGTGACCCAGAAATGCAACTTTTTGAAGCCAAAATTCACACTTGGTAAATTTGGCATAAAGCTTCTCCTTTCTCAGGGTCTTCAATATAATTCTCAAGTGATCTTCATGTTCTTCCTTTCTCTTTGAATAGACAAGAATATCATCTATAATGACTACCACAAACTGATCAAGATAGTCTCTAAAGACTTTATTCATCAGATCCATGAAGATAGCAGGGGCATTAGTAATACCAAATGGAATCACTATAAATTCATAGCGTCTATACCTTGTATGGAAAGCTGTCTTTGGTATATCCTCCCTTTTGAACCTTAATTGATGATACCCTAAATGAAGATCAATCTTGGAAAAGTATTGAGCTCCATGTAGTTGGTCAAATAAGTCATCAATTCATGGGAGAGGATATTTGTTCTTGATAGTGATCTTGTTAAGTTATTGATAATCAATGCAGAGTCTCGTTGATCCATCTTTCTTCTTAACAAACAGAACAGGTGCTCCCCAAGGTGACGCACTAGGGCATATGAATCCCTTATCAAGATTCTCTTGGAGTTGCTTCTTCAATTCCTGCAACTCAATTGGGGCCATTCTATAAGGTGTCTTTGAAATAGGCAAAGCACCCGGTACGAGTTCTATTGAAAACTCAACTTCATGATTTGGTGGAAGACCCGGAAATTCCTCCGGAAAGACATCATCAAACTCCCGTAAAATGGGCATATTCTTAATTGTGAGTTTCTCACCAACCATTTGAGATAAATAACCTTCATTAAGTGGAATCAAGACCCATAAGATGGAAGAAATTTTCACTAGAAGGTTATGTTCATCCTTGCATCGATAGACGATCATAGATTGATCTGGAATATGAAATGTGACTTCCCTTCATTGGAAATTGATATGAGCTCCATATAAAGAAATCCAATCCATGCCATGAATCACATCAAATTCCACTATAGGAAGGGTCACAAGATTTGCAGGAAGCACTTTCCCACAAAATTCAATCGGTGAAGAATTATAAACTTTTGATGTGACTGTTGTGCCATTAGGTGTTGTCACAGCTAACTCAACATCTAATTGTTGAGGTAATATGGTGATACCCTTAGAAAAATCTTCAGAAATAAAAGATTGGGTGGATCCAGAATCAAATAAAACATTTTCTACTTTAGAGTGAATGGTAAGTGTACCTTTCACCACATCGTTATCGTACTCCACATCGTTGATAGAAATTGCATGTGACTTTCCTTTGTATTTTGCCTTAAGATTTTGTTGATGTTGATCATCATCAACAACCCTTGGGTTAGGGCATTTATTGGCATAATGCCCCATCTCCTTTCATTTGAATCATTGAAGTGTAGTAGGTTCATTTTGTGTGTCCCTTCCTTTGTTTCCATCATTAGAAATCTTCTTCCCATCATTGTGGCATTCAAATGCCCGATTACCTTCTTTTCCACATTTGAAACATTTACTTGTCCCTTTAAGACAACTCCCTTCATGTTTCTTTCCACACTTTCAGCATAAGGGAAAGCTCATCTTCTTTTCAGTGTGCTCTTTAGATTTTCCTTTGAATTCCATTTTCCTCTTCTTATCAAACCCATATGACTGATGGGTTACTCCAATCTCCATCTCAACTTTGAGAGCACATCAAACGATTTCCTCATAGCTATTGAAGTCCCTTATGGATAACGCCCTTCGAAGACTTGGTTTTAAGCCACTAAAGAATCGATCGATCTTACTCTCAGGTTGGATAATAATACCAGAAGCGTACCATGAAAGTCTTGTAAAATTTGCTTCATAGGTACCAACAGATTCATCATCCTTTTCCTTCAGTTCAAGAAACTCTTTCTCTATCTTTTTTCGGAGAATACGAGGGAAGTACTTATTGAAAAATAAGTTCTTGAACTCGTCCCATTCCATGGACTCAATTTCATCCCTTTGCCTTATATTCTTAATAATATTCCACCATTGATCAGCATCTCCTTCCAAACGTTACACTGCTAGGATGACTTTATCATGTTCAGAACATTAAAGAACTGAAAATATCTTTTCAGTAGTACTTATCCATTGTTCAGCAACTAATGGATTAGTAGACCCGCTGAATGAAGGTGGACGCTGCCTAATGAAAAATTCAACAGAATGTTGCTCCTTCATTTGCTAGTTTGGAAGTCCTGCATGATTCATAGTTTGAGAATGTTTTGTGAGCATGGCTAAAAGATTTTTCATTCCATCTCCCATAACGTTTGGTTGCTCAGGGGGACAATCATTGCATTTCCTGTCGCATTCCTCATTAACACGGTTCCTTCGGGTTCCAGCCATTGACTAAAACTAAGAAGAATAGTGTGAACAACACTAATTATAATAGGAAAACCACACAATCAAGAATAAAATTTCACACTGAAGGTCTTATCCTAGGTTATTCATGTCCATTTCTAGAACACTAAGATTGTGTACTATGCTTAGACTTATCCTTAGGGTTCTTACTAATGCTTTCACATCCTAGTTTCCAAAGGTTGACTATACCTTTCCTCTAATACCAACTATAACGACCCTTACTTTACATACATTGTTATTACTTCAAAATTGAAGCACACTTATTACAACATATAACAAAACCATGAAAGGACCGTATAGGTATAGTGTCTTTAGAAACTGGGAAACATAAACAACTGGTTCATAAAGCGTCTACACTGTCTCCCATTTATTTCATCATATCTATAGTCCCTTTTGGCATATCTTACTTAAAAAGCTTCATCCTGACCTGGGGAAAGAAAAAATAAAAAATGGTGAGCTCAAATGATCAGTAAGGGTAAACAAAAGAAATATCAATCACATCATATTCATAAGAACATAACATTTTGGAAATCTTAACCTGCAAAAGAGAGCATAATTTCATAACATGGGATAAATCATAGTAGTGAAATGAAATCCCAATAATCATAACAAAAAAATGAAAATTTGTGTCATACACAAATAATCATTGAGAATCATTTCTTATTAGTCAAGACTCATTGCCAAGACTATCTTAGTGGACAAAGTCCATTTCTGAACCGAGTTCACTCCTCGTTTCAGTCCTGTTTCACTAAACCGGTTTAACCTGCCGTTCCAGACATGTCTATCTCATGAGATATAAAATCATTACCCAATGAATTTGAGGGAGATATAGGTCCCACCCATCTTATAATGATACCATTCTTATGTGTGCCACAAAATCATAAACCATACATCATAGCATAACCCATGTAATAAAAATGGGAATCTTAAACATCATGACATCATAAAACAATTCATATAAGATAAAAGAATTCATAAAAATAATTCCATCACAACATATTCAAATCAATGTAAAAATAGGGATATAAACAGAACCCTTTATTATCATAGATGGAAAAAAATTTTGATAAAACACTTGAACTCCATTCTTGAAGAAAATATCCTTTCTACTTCAAAAACACTTTTCCTTTCTTAACATGTGATACAATTCTAAAATAAATGAAGTTGATTAAAAATAAACTTGAAAACTTGTAAAGTAAGATTCTTGGAAATAATTTTTTAAAAATCTATTCATTCCGTATAAGTTAAAAAAAACATTCTTCCTGTACTTTTGTCGGAAAAGTCAAAAAGTACCTCGTACGAAAAATGACAAAAGATTCCTTTTATATCATTTACTAAAAACTCACTGAAGGTTAAAATTGGATTTAAAAAATTGTAGGTGGATGGAAATAATATTACATATTGAGTAAACATGGATGTCGATGATAAAATACACCCTAGTAAATACCAAAGTATAAACAATCTCGGATAAAAAAAACGAGATTGTGATATTTTCCCTTACCTTATGTCTGATATGCTTTGTACGTGTCCGAACCTCCTGTATAATGATTTAAATTATTTCATTGACTTATTAAAGAATCATATTTATTGTTATAATATCATATATGTTCATTTTCATAGCTTCTTATTAGTAATATTTCATTACTACTTGTTATTCGGGTGTTTATTACTTTTTGTTCTTATGCGTGTTTTGTCGAATAAATTATTATTCCTCTTTATAGGATATAGATACATCATTTATAGAATTTTATTATTGTAATATATATCATATTCATTCATTCAATTCATTTATATAATCATTATTCAATGAAGATCATATAGAACAAGTCGCATCACATCGTGGAGACGGTAGGCCGTACGTACGCACAAGCGATGATATCATTCCCATGATCGTGGAATTGTATTGAGGCATATGTATACTATTTCATAATCAATATCACTTTTCAATAATTATATATAGTTATTCTTTACACCATAATACCTATCCAAGTAAGGTGGTGGTGGAAAACATTTTACACCACGACGTGGAGACGGTATTCCGTACGTACGCACGCACGGTGATTTTGTTTTCCATAGGATGGATAAGAGGTGAAGTTGGGTTGCTTCATATTTATAATAACATATCAGTATATGTGGAATACTGATGTAATTACCTCATAATGAAACAACTAAAGAATAGGGAGTAGAAGAAGAATGGAACTTGAAGAAAACGGTAGAAGGTATTACCTCTTTCTCGAAGTGCCTCCTTTAAACATTCTCTTAAGGCACTAGAGATGGTATTTTGATAAGACCAGTACCTCTAGTAGGTTTCTAAGGAAGTGGGGAAGTAAAATGGGCCGGGGTTGGCCAAGCTTGAAGGCTCAAATTAGTGTGAGGAAGAGAGGGGGGAGGTGCCCTTTTATAAGGGAGGAGAGGGGAACCTTTGGAAAGTGTGGAAATATTATTTTATTATAAACGTATCTTCGGTTTCAAAAGGTCCAAAAATCATTAAAGATGAAGATAAGATGCCTCATGATCGAAATAAAATCATCCAATCAGAATTGGACATGTTTTGGAAAATATTTTAATCATTTTAATCTTATTTATTTAAATCATTTATTAATGAGGTAAATACTTTATCATTATTGTGTCATAAATAATTTAATTTATTTTGTGTCTAAAAATTATAAAAAAACTATCATTATGTAGGAAATATTTTTAGATTTATAATGAATATTTATATTCTAAAATATAATTTATATAACCCCTTATAAAAATTAATTACTGAAAGATTTTTGTTAATGTCAATTTTGTCTTTACATTAAATTAATTAATCCGAATTTTCATTATCACTACCAAGTGGCTCAATGGGGTCCCAAAATCGACCCACGGATTCCCCTGGTCGGCCAATACTCATCAAATACAGTTAGGACAGGTGTCAAGGTAATCTGGAATTATTATAATATTCTTTTAACCTTGAATTATCCTATTTACCTTTAACCGTAGTAAATAAATAAAAATTACCGTAGTTACTATTCATAATATCAAAAAATAAAACTAACCTATTAACATAATTTGGACCCACTGATTCCAAATATGGAATCCATTTTTCAAAATTCAAAACACAGAAGTTTTAGTAATTAATTTAAAATTAATCCCGTTGTTAAGAAAACGGGTTTTAAAAGTTAAAACATTGCCAAAGATTGAAATGTTTTTACCTATGAATTCAATGTAAAATTAATGCTAATTACATACATTATATTAAATGGTAAAAATATATTCTATTTATACTTTAAAAACAATCAATATTTTAATTTAACCATATAAAGTATTGCGATGAAAAAAGTTGTTTTTAATTAAAATATAGTGTGTTTTTAAAAGATAATAACTATAAAAATATTGACATTTATTTATGTCTGGTTTAAATGTGAAATTACATCCAATGAAAAACATTGTATTAAATTGTAAAAATATATTCTAAATATACTTTAAAACATGTCAAATTAAAAATTTATCACTATTAATTATTTCTATTAAAAAAAGTTGTTTTTAATTAAAATTTAGTAATTTTCACTACTCATCAGAATATGAAAGTTATCCGAAAAGTTCCAAAATTTCATCCTAAGCTAATTTAGATATTCCGAATACAAAAATGAAATACATTTTGAAAAATAAAATTTGAAAAATTTCAAAAAGTGGTTATTACTATTCATAACGGCTAGTTTTAATAATATTTTAATAGCATATCGTTGTTTAGTGAAACTCGGTATTGCATATGACGCAAGCTATCGAGGAAGGCCGCAGTTGCGTGTAAAGAAAACCAAGCTATTGTTGCGTGTAGTGAATGATTCCTTTGATGATTTATATAACATAAAAAAATATTTCTCAAAAAAGTCTCGGCTGTTACAGCTTGTATGACTATATTTAAATAACTCCCCAATTTAATGTGGTGGAAACTGGTAAATTGGAATATACACCTGCTTACAGTCACCAATTCTTCTATTAGTCTCATCTTCCAGCATTAAAGGAAGTCCATTAACCATAAATTAGGGGAAACAACTAGCAAGAGCCTACACCTGCCAGTGTCCATCAAGCCTGCCAATAGTCTCATCTAGCAGCACCTGAAGAATTCTGTCGGAAAGCTCAGACGACAAATCTGGGGCATACCCAACTCTTTTCCACCATACATGTATATTTTCAATACCCATTGACAGAAAAAGGTGGACATGAGGAGGCACATACACCAAATCGAGATATATAAGGGACATATATTCCCATTATAGCCACTAAACATGCCAAACACTTCTTATCAATAGTGAAAAGGGAAGACACAATTTCCCGCCCATATTCTTGAAGCATGCCAGAATATTATAACTACTTCAGCAGTACCAAGGAAACAGACCCATAAATCTATCCCCACACCTAGGATGACACATCCACATGCCATCCCAAAGCAGATAGACACCTCTGTTCCAGTCCAGGAGGGTGATGGGGCATACTCCCCATATCATATGGACAACAGGATCAGGAACATACACCCTTTCCAATTAAAGGTAATCGGTCTGTTCTGATAACTACTCCAAGGCATGCGCATACACTTTCCCATGAAAACCACTTCTCCCCGGAAGTGGCCCAAACAAAGTGAAAAATAACATCCAAGAAGAAGTTTCATCAAAAATGGTTGGAAAATTGATACTCAAGATGCAGTTTGGCTACTCTTAATGTTGGAGTTCTTGAAGACCTCAGACATTTATCTGTTGCAGCTCAAGATCCTACCTTCTCATAAGCAAATTGTTGAAATGGGACCAGTTATTCAGAATTTACACTTCATAAACATCATCATGAAGTATTAATTCATGAAAATTTGGTCAATCTAGAGATCCTATATGTGGATGAGATCCACAGAAACCCTCTGTGTGCCAGAAGACCAAGGAAAAAGATGATTTATCCCTTGTTGTAAACCACCATGGTAGTCCTCCCATTGATGGAATTCACTATGAAAGTCCACTCTACAGTTGTATTTCACATTGTAAATATAATTCTATTATTGATAATGTAGAAATGAGAAATCCCTCCCATCTCTAGGCACTTGAAAACACAAGGCCAATCATATCGGATGCCTTTTCATTTACGGTTTAAATACTTTCCCAACCAAAAGACATCTTAAGGGAACGGTCATTATTCAAACCTCCCTGGGGTCATTTATCTTCGAGTATAGAGAATCCACTTTGGTCAGACCAAGTAGAGGAACCTCTAGTGAATGATGATGAAGATATGTTAAACATTAGAAAAAAGTTGACTAACGGAGAAATACCAGTCGTGTTCTTGACATTGGAAAATACACAGTATAACATTCCAAAATTTATGGCGGAATATTTCATTCCTGATATCCGTCTCAACTTATGGAAGACTCATTGACATTTTGAAACCAAGGTATTACCAAATGATGAATACAATAATCATGTAGAGGAAATAAAAGGGTAGCAACAACAAATTAACTTGGAATCTCTCTCAGTTTTCCAACATACAAAGGTTAAAAAGAAGCAGGGAACCCTTCATTATGCATGCCTCAATGTTCTAAAGAGGCTACACCAATTAATTTATGATTCACCGTATAGTGTCTGTATCAGAGGATGGGGTGTAGATAGAGAATTTCATTTCACTGCACTCCAGAATTAGCATAGACCATTAAAAGTGGTTTCTTTTAATGTTTTTTCCCACGTCCAGCTATAATAAACAGATTTTGTATGTAATTAAATGTACACTCAAGAACATGCCTCAACTATCTCTCATCAGAGTCAGGACTAAAGAAATGATGTTGTTGACTTACATTTATATCAAGCATCTGAGAATAGTTAGAAGGCCTCCCTCTTACAGGATGTCATCCATCAGATAACACAAAATTTTAAAATAGCACAATTACCTCTTGAAATAAGTGATTTGAGTGGTTTTCAGAAAATGCATCCAGCTAATGTCCGAACCAAAATTCACAAAATCAGAGGAGTAGCTACATGAATCTTAGCCATAGTAGTTCATGAGCCACCCCATCTTGCAGGTCTAGGGGCTTAATTAATTAAACCTTCATCTTCATTAAATAATGTTCATCGTTTTGAAGAAGAAGAATAGGAATATCCCCAGCCTATAGGGTTGGGGGATTTTTCACATATATAATCCCCACTTCAATAGAAGTAAATTTTCCCCCAATTAGGGAAAATTCCACAAAGTGAGTGCACAACTGAACTATACAATGATTCTCTTAGGGTTACTGTATATCAAAAATATCTTGAGAATCCATCATATTGGACAGACGAGTCTCATGGAAGATATAGAGGGAGTCGATCTTACAAAGATATAGATAGAATGACATCAATGCATTATGCATCATTAAATGTCATTATCACCATTAGAGAAGATCCTCCAAAAAATGAGTCAAGTTTTAGGGACACAGAAGATGATGTTTTTGTCCATAATACTTTACAAACTGAAGCAAATGAAGAAGGTGTATGTACTCGAAATCAGAGGCTTACCCATAATCTAGGTATTCTTTAAAATAACCAACTCATGCCTCTCTTAAAGACATCTAACAAGGGGAAATGTAAAATTTATATTGCATCTCACTTTTCCACTAGAGAAGGTCTATCTATTTCTCATGAAGAGATATTTTCACATCAAGAAGAGAAGATTAATGATTTCAAAATACTCATTACAAAGTTACTTCAAAGCAGCATTTTTGCTAGATGTACATCCCAGGTAGATCCTCAACTTTCACATCCTATAGGAGCTCCTCAACAAAGAGGATTTATTGTAACTACAGATGCAGATAATGAATTCCCTCTATAGGGTACACAACCAAGGCAGGATTAAACACTTCTTTATAATCATGTTCATGTAGGTTATCCAAGTAAAATAATTGTATCATCACCAATGGTTTTGTCAATCATTATACTAGATCAAGCTCCTGCCGCTATACCTGTATAAGTCCCAGATCATATGAATATTTTCTTATGAGCATAATTGATCCATTAACAACTCGATTGGAAGCTATGGAGGAATGACATGGACTAGTTCATCCAAAAAATAATGCTTACCCTAAGTGGGTGGATCTGATTCATCCCCCCAACAAATTTCTGAAATACCACATTCCCAATCATTAATGGTTCAAGAGATCCGGAACAACACTTAAAACATTTCATTTCTCACTATGATCCCATGAAAGGAACTCCTCAACAATAATAAGCAGATAATCATACGTGTTTTGTGAAGTCATTACAAGAACCGGCTTTTGTATGGTATACAAGTTTGCAATATCAATCAATTACTGGATAGGAAGATCTCTGTCAGAAATTTCTTCTTCAATTTAGATCAATTCTACCAAAGACTACAATTTTTTATCTTTCTAATTGAAAAAAAGGGAGAATGAAATAGTTTCAGATTTTATTGATTTTTGTAAAGGATTAACATATTCCTTATGTTTTTCACCCCCTCAAGAAGAGTTGCTGCCAATTTTTGTGGCAAATATGTGTGATGGGTTACAAACGACACTGATCCCTGTGAAATACAAAGGGGGGTTTTGAGACCATATTTAAATTTCTAAACAAATAGAAGATTTTATTATAGATACTAAGGGTAAAACTCAGGTAATCCCATCAACCCTAGGAAGGAGAACAGAGAAAGAATAGGCTTCTACCATTACACTCAATCGGGAACTTGTACATGCTTACAATTCAAAACCTTCATCGTATCGAAGGGATCTACCTCTAGAGCGTTAGAAGAAATGACTGCCTCGTCATGATGATTTATGAGATCAAAGGCAGAAACAGTTTTAGGAAATAATGTGAAAGTTTTATTTCCTCCAGAATGAACAAGTTCCCGATTACTTCATCTCAACACTGGAAAACAATTTGGTTCAGTTGCCAAGACCAATGAAACCAATAAATTAATGAGATAAAGATCTTAAGAATTATTGTCCCTTTCACCAAATGTTGGGGAATACCATTTAGGAGTGTTTTGTTTTCAAGGATATCTGAAAAAATGGTAGACTTTGGACTAGTGAAACTGAAAATTATTTCAACTCAAGTAGCATGTGTTACTATTACTGATCCAGAGGAAGAAGGTGAATGAAAGGAAGTGAAAAGAATAAATGTTCTAACATATGATGATCATATGATCTACAAAATGATCAATCGAACTCATACTATTCTTGGAAAATTGTTGAAACAACTGATTATGTCTTCCACCACTACTGCCACAGTAAAACCACCTTCATCAAAAGGTCAATCCTCAAAGAAAGAAGGTGATAAAAATGACAAAAAGCAATTATAATAAGATGAGATCGTGTTAAGTCCAAATTTTTCTTTGACCCTGTAATATTTCATGCCATCTACTTCAAAAGCACGATCACCCCCCACAAAATAGTACAACCAGAACCAACCTGTTAGGATGAATCTTCATCAGATGAATAATTGATCTTTGGTTCCATCAATGTCGTCCACTTAATGGATCCTTATGCCAGTGGTGATTCTGATTATAATCATCATGTGTTCCTTGTACCTAATTGGGGAACCATAGGAAGAGGATTTGGGTGAGGATATAAGAGAATACATGGGTATTATGGAAGACACTATTTTAACTCTACCCCGACTCGAACCATGTTGGTCGCAGAAACTCATGGAAGATCCCTTCAGGGGGCTCAACAAGAACACTAAGATTCTTCTATGCAAGATAGGTTCAGTCCTAACAAGATTATTTTGGAAGACTGATTAGAAGTCACACCATCTTCCTCTAAGCAAGTAAATAGATCTAATCGGTCTAATATAACAAAGCCAGGAGTATTTCCATCTTCTTCTCCAACACATGGTACATCTATATCAGAAGAATCAACTTCCAAGGAACATGAAAAATATCATCTCCATGCTGGGAAACGTAGACCTTTGAACCCAAATTATGATGTCTTAAAACAATTTACCCAAGTATCGGCCAATTTTTCAATTTTGGATGCCTTAAGTCTGTCAAAAGATTATTGAGAAGCACTTATTGAGGCTTTGTTGAGTGGTCAAGAGTTTGAAACCAAATTTTCTACTGCTGAAGTTTACTGTATAGAGAATGATCCTATAGAATTTCATGCAATAATATCTTTTATGGATGAATATGAAGATGATGATGTACATGGAAATATAATACCCTTGTATTTATTTGGAAAGGTCAATGACACATACATCCGAAGAGCATTCATTGATAATGTCTATGTAGTCATCCTCATTCTCATTCGTACACTTCATCAGTTGGGCCTTACTGAATTTAAATTATATCCTTCTACTATAATGTTGTAATGATATGACAAGAATGAGCAAGAACCTCTGGGTGAGATTACACTCAGAACATAGTTTGTTGATCTTGTATCTAATTCATGTTTCATTTTTGTTCATCAGGACACAGCCTTCTATATTCTACTTAGAAGGCCTTGGCTACTCCAACATGCGGCCATACCTTCGTCATACCACCAATGTTTTATGTACTATTTCAATGGTCAAATCAGGAAATTTTAAGGTGACAAGGCTTCATTTTAAACATTTAAATCTCAACACATTGAGGCAAAATTTTATTTAAAAAAAATGGAACAGGGTCCTTGAAAAAGGAGATAACCAGAGTTAATTATCTAAATGGACTGCAAAAGATCCCAAAAAACTCATTCATAAAGTTGAGTGCATATTATGTGTTACCTATTAATCAAATTGAAAACATAAACTCAAATCCAAGAATTCATCTTGTAACATGTATTCTATTATTCATGACAATTGAGCCGGATAGAATAAGAGAAATTTTTAATCTACCAAATAGTGATGGAAGCTTAAATGGAGATGTATTCATTTCATCCACTGAACTAAATAAAGTCTCTACTTTGTCAATCAGAATAGAAGAAGTTGTATTAATTATAAAGGAAGACAAATATATGGATTCCCAATCCATCACCCCCTCTTTATTACCGTAGAATGACCATTCATCGTCTGTAGGATCAGAAATGGTGGCCACTTCTTCAGGATGTTCAAATACTGATTCCTCTATAAACTTTGAAAGATCAGTTTCGTCATTTACTATTCAGGTAGAAATAGAAGAAGTAACATGTAATGAAGAAGAAGAGGAAGATCTCCGGGATACTCCAGTATTTGAGGAAGGTCTGTCTACCACTGTGGATGAGATCAGAGAAATAAATCTTGGTACAAAAGAAGATCCACAATCCACTCTAATTAGTGCGGACATGACTTTCAAAGATCAATAGGTTTATAATTAATTTATAAAAAAACATTGAGATATATTTTATTGGATTTATACAGAAATTCCAGGAAACAGTCTTGTGTAGCCACCCATCATTAGGGCTTTTCATAAGAACATAGAGGATTCAAGTAGGCAATAAGAAGATCACACCCGACTCATGATTCTAAAATTGAAACTCAAGTTGAAAATATTATAAAGGATAAATTTGTTAGGGAAGTTAAATATCCCAAATGGATGGCCAACATTGTCCCAGAGAAAAATAAGAATGGTAAAATTAGGTTTGGCATTTATTTTATAGATCTTAACCAGTATTACCCTAAATATGATTTTCTAGTTCCGATCATAGAACTTTTAATTGATGCAATAGATGTCTACGGATCTATTTCATTCATGATGGATACTCTAGGTATAATCAAATCCACATGGCCCCATATGATGAAGAATCTACAGCCTTTAGAGCCCCTCAAGGTGTGTTTTTCTATCAGGTAATCCACTTTGGCTTAAAGAATGGAGGTTCAAAATATCAACATTCCATGCACCATATCTTCCAACCCTTCTTCGGGAAATTTTTTGAATGTTTTGTGAATGATTTGATGGTCAAATCCAGAAAACATTTCAATCACTTGGTTTATCTGGATACCACATTCAATTAACTTTGGAAACATGGTTTGAAGATGAACCCCTTGAAATGTGCTTTTGGGGTGACCTCAGGAATGTTCCTCAGCTTTTTTGTACTCCATTATGCTATTGAAGTTGATCCAAAAAAATTCAATCCTTGTCATGTCACCTCCTTGAAATTTGAAAAAATTAAGAGGAATCCAAGGACACATGGCCTATATATGATGATTATCATAAATTTGGAAATCATGTGTTTTCCTTTCACCAGATTAATGAAGAAGGGAGTCACATATAAATGGAATGAAGGATGCCAAGAAGCATTTGATACCCTCAAGAAATATCTCTTGAGTCCACAAGTATTATTGCCACATATTGAAGGAAGACCACTTATTCTCTATGTGATATTTTTAGAGTGATCACTAGGTTCTATCCTTTCCTAAAAGAACGATGTTGGGAATGGAAACAACCTTTACTATCTTAGTCAAAATATACTTGATGTCGGAAATCGATATTAAAATATTGAAAAATGCTTACTAGAATTAATCTTTGTAGTTCAGAAATTGAGGCACTAACTGCAACATCATGAGGTCCAATTGTTATCTCAAAATAACTCGCTAAAATTTATCCTCATTTTTCCTATGCTTACAAAGTGTATGGCACTGTGGAAAGTTATTTTTCTATAGTTTGCTATCCAATTTGGGTAGTAGAAGGCAATAAAAGGCCATGATCTGGCCGAATTCCTTGCTGAACATCCATCTGTGGAAGATACATCATTGAATACTAAACATCCTGATGAATAGGTCTTATCTATTCATGATAATACATAATCGTGGGAAATGTACTTCGATGGTGCCTCCATAATTCCAACAGGGAAGAAAATTTAAATCCCTAAACTCAATAAATTTTGGTTAGGAATTGTCTTTATTTCCCTAGAGAAGGAATTATTGCCTTATTTCTTCCAATTATCAAAAGGTGATACCAGCAATGAAGTAGAATATAAATATCTCATTTCCATCTCGGAATTGGCACTTCAGGTGCAAGTGAATCAATTAAAAGTGAAAGGTGATTCAGAATTGGTAATCAAACATATCAATGTGGAATATTATATCAGAAAAGAAGAGTTTATCCCACTGTGTGATTATGTCAGATGGTTAATGGATGAATTTCCCTCAGATCCGACATTGTATTATGTCCCATGATCACAAAATTCTCAAGCTGATGCACTGAGTAATGAAACTACAGCCTTTGCAGATCCAAATATGGATTAGAAAGTCATCATCATAGCTCATCATCATATGGTCTCACATTCTGTTCAAACCAAAATAGATAAAATTAATGAAATTATCCATATTTCTGAGTCAGATGGTCATACCATGGGATGGAGAACACCCATCATAGAATATATTCAAAATGGAAAACTTCCACTAGATGGGGCTGAAAAAGAACAGATTCGACGATGAGTGGCCAATTTTACTCTTTATGAAAGTCCAGATCTCCAGAAGATCCTCTACAAACAAGGTTTTGATGGAATACTTTTTAGATGTATTGATGTAGAAGAAACTGTAGTTGTTATGAAAGAAGTACATTTAGGAGCTTTTGGTGCTCACCAGTCTGGACATAGGTTTTCTGATCAAATCCAAATGCTTGGATACTTTTGGCCTTCCGTGACACATGATTGCACATATTTCAATAAGAAGTTTCATCCTGGTCTAATTCATGCTAACTTCATTCATCAACCCCTATAGTTTCTATGGATATCTAAATACTCCTGCTCATTTTACAAATGGGAAATGAAAATATTAGGACCTTATCCTCTAGATACGGATAAACAGTTCAAGTATATTCTTACTAATACTGACTTTTTTTCTAAATGTGCTGAGGAAATTGATCTCAAATAAGTCAGAGCCAAAATCATTGTTATTTTTGTCAAAACTAACATCATCACTATATTTGGTATCCATCCTACTATATTAATAGAAAATGGATCCAATTTCTATTCTATTGAGGTAAGGAAGTTATATTATAAGTACAATATCAAATCCAATCATTCCTCTCGCTATCATACGACATCCAATGGATAGATAGAGGATTTCAATAAAACCTTATCAAATATACTCCACAAGATTGTGGATAAAGATATGAAATCTTGGCCTGATAAACATTTTCATGATTTATGGGCTTATCAGACTACAAGCCATACTGCCTGTAATGACCTGAAATTTTGAATAATATTTGTTTCATAATTTTGTGTGTTATTTTATTTTATACTCAACAAAACTAAATCCTTTAATTAATGAAGTGAGTATAATTAAATTAGACCATTGGGTTTTGACTATTATATGACCGTTGGTCAATATGACCATTGGAAAATAAACTCTTAACGTTACAATTGTTGTTTATAAATACAAATGACCATGGATAATTAATTCTGAAAGAAGATTGGATGGCCTCATCTAGTAGACTCAGGTCATACAAATCCCATCTTTAGATTCTTGGGAAAGAGGTTTAATTAGTGGGAATTGCTATGGACCAAGCCCAAGACGAACTTCAACATGTGAAGCTTGAATGAAATCACTTATAGGACAAGTTCAAGCTGATAGAAATCACCACTCGGGCAATGTTGTCTGAGCCGCCCAAAGATTATATCCCTATAGTAAACCTTACACTTAGGTCCTATACTGGTGTAATAAGGGGCTATGTAACACGAACTTAGTTACTTGTGTGGACCTTTTTTATAAATTAAATAGTTATTTCTTATTATAGAAAAGTTGTTGAGTTTTAAATATCTGGATAAATGTAGGATGAATTTATAGTTCCATATTACTAATGAATTTTGGAAAAATGGGTATTTTTAAATATTTATGTAAACATTAAAAAATTAATAATGTGAAATTATTTTCAATAAATTATCTTCTACTATTGTGATCAGTAAAAAATTTAGAGCCAAATACGATCAACTTAATGTTTAGCAAATAGTAAAGTATGAATACTAATATACCCTTACGAATAATATGAATTGTAATGAATAGTTTATCAGCCAAAAAAATAGATCCTTTCCCCATGAATGTATAAATACAATTTAAACCTTTTAAAAGTGAAAAAACGATCATAGTATAAGTTTTGGTATTTTTGTATGTCATAAATATTTTATTTAAATTTTTATAATTAATTTAATAATTTAAAATGAAAATACATTTTCATAAAATGTAATATTAAATTGTTACTTTATTATCTTAGGGTTATATGATAATTTTATGGGACCTTGATTACTTTTTCAAGGTGTTACAAAACAAGTTATAGTTTTAGAGTTGTTTTTTTGAATAAATAATTATTTTAAATAAAAACTAAATTAAAAATATTTAGAAACTTATTTTCATAAAATAGTGTTTCTTTGGAATTTATATAATTGATATTAGTTTAGGGTAAATGTTTTGGATGTTTCTGAAATAGTTGAATTTGAGTGAATAGTAAAAATACAGTTTTGAGTTTCTGTTGTTTAATGACACCATTGATGATGTAATCATGATTTAATAAATATGGGCAACTTTAGAATAGTAAGATATTATATGAGGTGTCCCAATTGTCTAATTCCATGGGAAAATACCATGGTAAAGCCCATGTTTTTGCAAATACCACTGATAAGGTGTCCATTAGAAATTAATTAAATATTCCCTCACTTTTCTGATAAATACCAAGTCATTCTCTCATTAATTTCATTCCATATTTCACATCAACGAATCTATTTTCTTTTTACCTCCCAATGAGTCCTATCAGGGTTACCTCAAGCCCCCAAGGTCCGATCCTTTGATATTTCGAAGTCACTCTTCAAGGTAAGGGATTCTTTCACCCTCCTCTTTTATGTCATGACTTCCATTATGTTATGTCTTCTAGTTTTTTTTCATTATGTTGGGTTGTGATATTATATATTCCTATTACTATCAATTTTATGGACAAAATATAATATACCCTTTCCATTCACATAAAATTCTTTTATGAATTTATAAGTGATGTGTTAGGCTGCGAAATTTTGGTAAAAGAAATCGTATCTTCTCTTTCCATTCAAGTTTTCTTTTCATGTGGTATGTATTTTAAATATCCTTACCATGATATTATTTGTTTTTATTATATACCTATAAAATATTATGATTTATTTATCATTTGGTTACCCTTTTACCCTCTCTTTTTTAATTTTTTCTAGAAACACGTAATATAGCCGTTATGTTGCTGAATTTTTGTCTCAAAATCTCACTCTTTTTCATAAGAAAATATTTTATTTTATTTTTGTGAATAACCAAACCTATTTAATTTATAAGGGTATTAATCAAGATGTAATATTGATATATTTTATTATGTAATTGACTTACATATATCCCTCAATCCCTTTCCATGGGTATTAAATGACATAATGATCAAGTTTTTGAGCGCTTTTAGAACGTCACGATTTTTAAATGAAATCCATTTATTTTATAATTTTTGGGTTGTTTATGAATGGTTTGTTTATGATATATGTGACTAATATTAAAATAACTACATATTAAGGGTACTCATTGATACCATTCTAATTCATTGGGTAAATAATTAATCTTTATAGATGACAAGTTTCACGATACCTTGGTAAATGACAATAGTAATTTTTTATGACACCTTGGGGATAAACCATGATGATAAGTTCATGAATGTTTAAATTATTTTTTCTATATACATACTCAAGTTATGATTCATTTTATTTTTATTATTATATGCCTCTTTTATATTTCTAATGTCTTTATGTTTTCTTTTTATCAAGTTCTTATTGATATCACAAGTAAACTGATTGCCTTGTTTACCCATACTAGGCCTTATGCTCAACCTTTCCTTTGAATGTATATATTTATATTATGATTTGAAGTAATTGTACATAGGATGAACATAGAAAGAATATTTTTAATTGTATTTATAGGATTTTTTTTATGTTTTCATGTTTCATTATTCCTGATTTCCAAGACACTAGACTTTAAAGATCCTCTGTTTGTAAAATGTAATGAAAAGTTATAATAAAAAGGCGGTATGCCACAGTTGGTATCAAAAAAATGTTTAGTTATTTATGGAAATTAGTCTATGAGAACATTAAGAATAACCCTATATAAAATTTTAAATATTTTAATACTTAATGGTATTTTGGTGAGTATTGAGTAAGTGTTTTATCATGAAAATACATCACTATTTGGATACGAGCAGGTAGAGGCGAATCTAGCACAGATGTACCAAGGAGTGAAAACACTGACAAGGAGTTTTGGGGTTGACCTAGGGTATCCTGGTACATGAAATTGGGACTTGATGCAATATTGGTTACGACACTCTCAGGGGATATGTTTGGTTAATCATGAGTTTTTATGAATCATTATGAAGAATTTACAGAGATATGTAATTGTATAATGTGTGATGTTTTAAGACATAGAAACCTTTATAGTTAAAAAATTCATAAATGAAATAATATTCTCAATATGGTTTTATTATTTTCTAAAATGGCCTGAAATAGGAGGAACTTTGAAAATGATGACCGCAATGGACCATGCGCTGAAGGCCCTCTGATGGAAGTCAAAATTTAAAATTTCATGCGAATGATGAACCAACTGACTAAGGTTATGGGAAATAAATTGAATCAAGATAAGAGACTGATCTCATCATGAAGTGAACAACTTTATTTTGAATACTTTAGGTGTCAATGACCACCAACCTTTAGTGGATTTACCAATCCATTTATTTCTACAGAGTGGATCAACTCTATCGAGAAGATCTTTTCTTTTCTCCTCTATTCTAAACAAGAGAAGGATACCTTGGTAATTTATTGCTTGGAGGGAGAAGCTTATCAGTGGTGGGAACTAATTAAAAACACAATTCCAATAGTGGAAGTTGAAGCTATGGAGTGGGAACAGTTTATAGGGATAATATTCGACAAGTAGTTTCCTCGATCGATGAGAACAAGAATAGAGAAAGAGTTTCTCGAGCTGAAGAAAAAAGAGAATGAATCTTTGGAAAGCTACAAGATGAAATTCACCAGACTTTCCTGAAATACCTCTAGTTTTTTCATGTATACTAATGGTAAGGTTGATAGATTCTTTGGTGGATAGAGACCTCATATTCATAAGAATCTAGCCAATAGAGACTATGATAGCTATGAGGAGATCATGCGGAGTGTGATTAAAGTCGAACTGGAGTTTGGTGAGATGCAATGGTATCATAAATCCAATTAGAAGAATAGATTGATGGATACAAGCATAGTGAGGATATTTAATTACGAAGATGAGTCAAGAAAGTAAAATGTACCACGTGTAATAAATGTGGGAATATGCATTCGAGGAACTGCCTGCTCGAGAGCATAAAGTGCTAAAAGTGTGGTAGAGATGGCCACATTGCAAAAACATTTCATAGTTAGGTGAAGCCAAAACTTCCCAAAACTAAAATAAAGTTGAATATGGTTCATGCCCTACCTGATGTCCAATGCTATAAGTGTGGAAAACTTGGGAACATTTCCAACCACTGTCCAAATCTAAGAGCAGTGGGGGGGGGAATCACCATCAGCCTCTACAACGACCAAGGGAACAAGGTCGTACTTTTTCAATCACTATGGCTGAAGTTGAAGTGCCAAATGATGTGGTGGCAGGTACTCTTTATGTTTTATCAAAGCTAGAAAGTACATTTTTTTATTCTGGTTCTAAACATCAATTTATTTTTTCTATGTTTCCAATGAATTTAGAATCAACCCCCGACTTGCTAAAAGTAGAGTTATCAGTCAAGACTCCTGGTGGGATTATCCAAGAATCATCAATATTTAGAATCTATGGTATCTACCTTAGTGAACACAATATTATCACAAATCTAGAAGTCATTCCCATGATGGTATTCGACATTATACTAGGGATGGATAGGCTATCAATATATAATTCTTAGATCAAATGAAGAAGCCAGAAAATATCAGTAGTCTTGAATGGAAAACCTATAGTTATCTTCCAAGGAGACATATGTCAACCTGATATTTTCCTAGAAGAATATTCTATATCATTATTTATGGAGTTGATCAGGGAATAAGAAGAATGAAATGGGTGTTTGAGGATACAAAATGTCCACATCATCCAGGAATACATTGACATATTTCCTGAGGAGTTCCCCAAACCTCCCCCAGAAAGAGAGGTGGACTTATCCATTGAACTTGTACCTGGATCCCATCTGAAATCAAAGACACTGTATAGGATGGTACATGTGGAGCTGGAGGAGTTAAAGAAACAACTCCAAGATCTTTTGGAGAAGTGTTTTATCTGACCGAGTGTGTCTCCTTGGAGAGAACCTATTCTATTTTTGAATAAGAAGGATGGATCAATGTAGCTATGCATTGATTATAGAGAACTAAATAGGATTACAGTGAAGAAAAAATACCCTCTTCCCTGGATTGATGACTTATTTGACCAACTTCGTGGGGCTCAATTATTCTCAAAGATTGATCTTTTTTCGGGTTATCATCAATTGAGGGTAAAGAAAGAAGATATTCCAAAAACTGCAATTCGATCAATATATAAGCATTATGAGTTTGTTCATATGCCCATTAGACTGACTAATGCACATGTTATTTTTATGGATTTGATTAATAGATTCTTTAAGAACTACCTTGATAAATTTTTCATAGTTTTTATTGATGATATTATGATATATTTCAATAGTCATGAGGAGAATGAAGATCATATAGAGGTTATTTTGAAAACTCTATGGAAGGAGAGGCTTTTTGGAAAGTTCATAAAATTGAATTCTGGTTACAAAAAGTTGTTTTCTTGGGGCACATTGTTACCAATGAATGAATCACAATTGGCCCTGTAAAGACAAACGTTGTAGAGGAGTGGCCTCAAACTACATCAATAACTAAGATTCATAGTTTCCTTGGACTATTGTGTTATTATTGGAGGTTTGTGAATAACTTTTCACAAATTTCTAATCCATTAATCGAGTTAACTCAAAAAGGGGTCACGTTCATTTGGAAAAAGGAGTGTGAGGAATGTATACAAGATCTAAAGAAGAGATTGCTTATTGAACATGTGTTATCTTTTCCCTCAAGTGAATAATGATTCGTTATTTTTAGCAATGCATCTCTGAAAGGGCTTGGGTGAGTCCTCATGAAAAATGACACGGTCATTGCTTATATATCTCGACAGTTGAAGACTAATGAGAAAAACTATCCTACGCATGATCTAGAGCTGGCTGCGATAATTTTTTCTCTAAAGATATGGAGGCACTGTCTTTATGGGGAGAAATGTGATATATACACAGACCATCAATGTTTGAAGTATATTTTCACACAAAAGGAATTGAACATGAGATAGAGGAGACAGTTGGAACTTCTCAAAGACTATGATTCTTCAATTAATTATCATTCCAGAATAGAAAACAAAGTCGCCGATGCATTAAACAAGAAAGACCCAACTGTTCTTTCAATGATGAGGATTCAAAGAGATCATTTGATCAGGGACCTAGTAAATCAAGACAAGGGAATTATAAGGGAAGGGACATCATCAACCCTAACCCAAATGATTTCCTAACCGTCATTACTAGAGAAATCAAAAAAACTCATAAAGAAGATCCTTTTTTACAGAATAAGTCTGAGGCTATGAAGGATGGGAATTTTCCTGGGTTCAATATTGATCAATAAGGTGTATTGAAATTTCATACAAGACTATATGTTCCATCTATTTTAGAAATAAGGAAGGATCCAATGGATGAAGCTCATAGATCTATTTATCTATAAATCCTGGAAGAACAAAAATGTATAGGGACCTTCATAATAATTTTTGGGGGGTTAATATCAAAAGGGAGACTCCTGATTACACTTCATGGTTCCTGGTATGTCAGAAAGTGAAGGAAGAGTGACAACTTCCTAAAGGGGTATTGCAACCACTACCCATACCAGTATGGAAGTTGGAAAATATCACTATGGACTTCATCACTAGTATCCCGATAACTTCCAAAGGAAACAATGTGATATGGGTTATTGTGGACCATCTCACCAAGACTGCCCATTTTACCTCCATTCAGAATAATTTCTCTCTTGATCAACGTTGCATGATTTCCATGAAGGAAGTGGTAAGGATGCATGGAATTATACTATATATCATAACTGATCGTGATCCAAGGTTCACATCCAAATTCTGGAGAAGTCTTTAATATCCTCTGAGCACTAAATTGAATTTCAGTATGGCCTATCACCCCCAAACAGAAGGAAAATCTGAAATAACTATTTAAACACTCAATGAAATGCTGAGAACTTTCTCAATGGAATTTAAAGGTGGACGGGATCAATATCTCCCTTTAGTTGAGTTATTTTACAACAACAGCTTCCATTCAAGCATTCAAATGGAACCCTATGAAGCTCTATATGGGATGCGATGTAGAACTCCTACTTTTTGGGATGAATCTAGTGAGAGAAAGATTCTTGGGCCTGATCTTGTGCAATAGATGACAAAAACATTCCACACCAACCAGCAACACATTAAGGTTGCTCAGAGTCAGAAAAAAGAGATATGCTGAAAACTGTCTAAGGGACTTGGAGTTTGATGTTGTTGACAATGTCATGCTTCTAATTTCACCTTTGAAGAGAGTCATGACGTTTGGGAAGAAAGGGAAGCTCAACCCTTGGTATATTGGCCCCTATGAAATCCTTGATCATGTAGGATCAGTGGCTTATTGGCTTGCACTTCCTCCAAATATAGCACATTTTCATGATGTCTTTCACATATCCATCCTAAAGAAGTACATGCCTGATCCCTCACATGTACTAAATCTATAGGTGGTACAACTGGAACCTGACCTCTCTTATGAGGACCAGCTGATGGAGATCTTGGATCGTAGAGACACAGTTCTATGCAACAAGACTACCCATCTTTTAGAGGTGTTATGGAGGAACCAGAAATGTGAAGAAGCCACATGGAAACCAGAGGAGTCTATGAGATAGAAGTACCCACACCTTTTCACTTCTGAGGGTATGAGTAAAAATTTCTAGGATGAAATTTCTTAAGGGGGGAAGATTGTAACGACCCAAACTTTTGAATAATATTTGTTTCCTAATTTTGTGTGTTATTTTATTTTACACTCAATAAAACTATATAATTTAATTAATGAAGTGAGTATAATTAAATGAGACCATTGTGGTTACACTACTATATGACTATTGGACAATATGACTGTTGGAAACTAAACTCTTAACGTTACAATTATTGTTTATAAATACAAAATACCTTGGTTAATTAATATAGAAATAATATTAGAAGGCCTATCTAATAGACTCAGGCCATATGAAGCCCATATGTCAGATCTTGGGAAGGAGGTTACATCTTTGGGATTTTCTCTAGAGAAACCCTAATCTGAACTTCAACATGTGAAGCTTGAACGAAATCCCCTATGGGAGAAGTTCAAGATCATAGAAATCACCACTTAGGAAATGTTGTCTGAGCCACCCCAAGATTCTATAACCATAGCACACCTTTCAATTAGGTCTTATATTGGTGTAATAAGGGGCTATGTAAGGTGACCTTAGTTACTTTTGTAAAACTTTTTTATAAATAAAATTTTTATTTCTTATTATGGAAAATTCAGTGAATTTCAAATATCCCGATAAATGTAGGATGAATTTATAGTTCCATATTACTAATGAATTTTAGAAAAATGGGTATTTTTATATATTTATGTAAACATTAAATAATTAAAATTGTGAAATGATTTTAAAAAATTATCTTTTATAGTTTGATCTATATGATATTTAGAGCGTAATAAGATCAAGTTAATTTTTAGTGAATAGTTAAGTATGAATAGTAATATACCCTTATGAATAGTATTGAATTGTAATGAATAGTAAATCGGCCAAACAAATATAAACTTCACCCATGAATGTATAAATACAATTTAGACCTCTTAAAAGTGAAAAAAAAAGATCATAGTATAATTTTTGGAATTTTTGTATATCATAAATAATTTTTTTTACTATTTTATAATAAATTTTATATTTTAAAATGAAAATGTATTTTCATAAAATGTAATCATAAATTTTTATTTAATTGTCTTATGGTTATACGATAATTTTATGGTACCTTGATTACCTTTTCAAGGTGTTACAAAACATGTTATAGTTTTAGAGTCCTTTTTTGAATAAATAATGATTTTATTTAAAAATTAAATCAAAAATATATATAAAATTATTTTCATAAGATGGAGTTTATTCTTTAATTCAGAGCATCAATATTAGGTTATGGTAATTTTTTGTGATTTTTCTGAAATAGTTGAATTTTTAGTGAATAGTAAAAATACAGTTTTGAGTTTCGGGGGTTAAATGACATCATTGATGATGTAATCATGATGTAATAAATCTAGTCGACCTGTGAATATTAATATATGTTATGAGGTTTCCAAAGTGGCTAATACCATGGGAAAGCCCATGGTTTTGCAAATACCACCGATGAGGTGACACTTAGAAATTAATTAAATATTTCCTGACTTTTCCGAAAAATATCGAGCCATTCCCTCATACATTTCCTTAAAAATTCCTCATCAACGAATCTATGGAATTTATACCTCCCAAAGAGTCATTTCAAGTTTCCCTCTAGCCCCCAAGGTCCTAACCTTTGAGATTTCGAAGTAACTTTTCAAGGTAAGGGATTTTGTCACCCTCCTCTTTTAAGTCATGACTTTCATTATGTTATATATTCTAGTTTCTATTTCATTCCGTTGGGGTGTGTTATTATATAGTTTTAATACTGTCCATTTCAAGTTTAAATGTCAATAAACCCTTTTACTTTCATTTATTTTTTTTCTGAATTTTTAAGTGATGCTGTTAGTCTGTCGAATTTTCGTACAAGAAATCGCGTCTTCTCTTTTCTTTCGAGTTTTCTTTTCATGTGGTATGTCTTTCAAATATACTTACAATGATCTTATTTATTTTTATTTGGTACCTATAATATATTATGAGTTATTAATCAATGGGTTACCCTTGTCCCCTCTCTTTTTTAATGTTTTCTAAAAACACGATATATAGCAGTTATGCTGCAGAATTTTCATCTCAAAATATCTCTCTTTTTCTGAAGAAATTATTTTATTTTATTTATGTGAATACCCAAACCTATTTCATTTCAAATGATATTCATCAAGACATAAAATTTATATATTTTATTCTGGAATTGACATAAATATAACCCACACTCTCTTTCCATGGGTTATAAATGACATAATGATCAATTTTTTAAGGACTTTTAGAACGTCATGATTTTTAAATGAAACCCATTTATTTTATAAATTTTGGAATATTTATGAAATGTACGTTTATCATCTATGTCAATAACATGGAAATAAAGTCATATTAAGGGTTCAACCTGATATAATTCTAATTAATTGGGTAACGAATTAATCTATAGAGATTACAAGTTTCACGACACCTTGGTGAACAACCTTGGCAATGTTTTATGACACCTTGGGGAAAACCTTAGTGATATGTTCATGAATTTACAAATGGATTGTCGTAGCAACATATTTAAGTCATGATTCATATTCATTTTATTATTATATGGCTCTTTCCCATTTCTCATGTCTTTATATTTTTTTATCAAGTTCTTATTGATATCACAAGTAAACTGATTCCCCTATTTATCCTTACCGGGCCTTCTACTCACCCTTTCCTTTGAATGTATATCTCCATGTTATGAGATTTAGTAATTGTACAAAGAATGAAATTTTCCAGAATCTTTTAAAGGGGATTTAGAAGACATTTTTCATTTTTCATGTTTTATAGTTCATGATTTCCAAGTCACTAGACATTAAACATCCTCTGTTTGTAAAATGTAATGAAAATATATGTAATAAAAGGTGGGATGCCATACTTCCACCCAGGAAACCCCTTTTTCACTGGTATATGGAACATAAGAAATTTTTCCATTTAAAAATGCAATTTCATTCACTTATTGTTTCAATCTGTGATCAATTGCTTATAGATGAGAAGTCTCAGATATGGTTTAATGGGATGGAACGATTAAATGAGAAATGATTTCATACTTTACAACATTTTGATGTCTATCAGAGTAAAATTTCATGAGATTTTTAACAAGAAAGTTGGATTTTCTTAATTTTCTCATGGAGAATGGGTGTTAGTCCTTAGGAATTAAATTATTCCTGGAATGAACCCTCCAAATCTTGAGCCAGAGTGGGAAGGATGTTATTCCATACATAAGGTTTACTCCAATGAATATTATTCCTTAATCTAAATGGATGGAGAGATTAATACAACTACAAACAATGCGAGATTCTAGAAGAAATATTTTGTGTATTTGCACACATCATCCTCACTGCCAGACTTAAAACTAAACAGTACATTTTCGTCACTGCAAGACATAAAACTGCACATTACATAATCCTCACTGCAAGACAAAAAACTACATAGTACATCGTCCTCACTCAAAGAATTAAAACTTCACAGTACATCTTCCTCATTGCATGACATAAAACTACAGAGTAAATCATCCACACTACAAGACTTAAAATTGAATAGTACATCATCCTCACTGGAAGACTTAAAACTTCACAGTATATTGTCCTCACTGTAAGACTTAGAATTGCACAGTACATCATCCTCACTGCAAGATGTAAAACTACACAGTACATCGGCCTCACTGCAAGACTTAAAACTAAACAGTACATCATCCTCACTGCTAGAATTAAAATTGCATAGTACATCATCCTCACTACAAGACTTAAAACTGCACAATATATCGTCCTCACTACAAGACTAAAAACTTCACAGTACATCGTCCTCACAACAAGACATAAAACTATAGAGTACATCATCCTCACTACAAGATATAAGACTGCCCAGTACATCATACTCACTGCAAGAAATAAAACAGCAATGTACATCATCCTCACTAAAAGGCTTAAAACAACATAGTAAATCATCCTCACTACAAGACATGAAACTACACAGTACATCGTCCTCAATCTAATACTTAAAATCGCCATGTACATCTTCCTCACTACAAGACTTAAAATTGCACATTACATCATCCTCACTGCAAGACTTAAAACTGCACAATACATCGTCCTCACTACAAGATAGTAAACTATAGAGTACATCATTTTCACTGTAAGACTTAAAACTGCAGAGTTCATCTTCCCCACTACAATAGTTAAAACTATATAGTACATTGTACTTACTGCAAGACTTAAAACTATATAGTACATTATCCTCACTTCAAAAATTAAAATTGCCCAGTAAAAAGTTCTAGTTGTAATATGTTAAACTACGTAACAACCATAAACGTCGATGATGCGTGACTTTAAAATCCGTATCAATTTTTCCTTGTCACCCAATGTTAAACTACATGACAACATTTTTCCTCGTTACACGACATTAAACATCACGATTGACATCTTCTCTAATTGACATTAGAATCTTATATATAAATCATCATTTATATCATTCATACTCCTTAGTGGACCATGAGTCCTTTTCTTCCCTATGTCTTAATCAGTTCTACATAGGGGCCTCTTTTCAAGAACTATGTGTGGATTAATTATCTTCTATTTTAAATGCATTGAGACTCCTGGATTTCCAATATTGGGCCCAGTTGCAACCACAAAATTTGTATTTCCCTATTTCTTTTCATGTATATGAACTATACTTATACAGATTTCTCTTTTAGGATAAATGGTTTTATTTTCATAACATGTTGTGTCTTAAATTTAATCATTCTTTTAGAATGTGTTAAAGCCCCCTGTCTCCCGTGTCAAACTCGATTGGTGTGGTAAATCAAGGTTTAAAGAAATAAGTATGACTTGATTTTCATCTATATGAGATACGTAGATATTCCTAGATCTCCAATATTTGACCCAACCATGATATAAAAAACCTTGTTATTCTTTATATAAGAATCAAACCAACATAGGGAATGTTTAAAGAATTACATATGGCTTGATTATTTCCCCCAAAAAGACATATAGTGACACTTTGGTTTTATCCCTTATTCAAGTAACAATGTCTTTATTTTGACATCATTTCATCTTTTTCCTTACCACATGACATTAAACTACATGAATACCGAACACCCCTATTCTTGACTTGTGTCACCATTGTTTTATAGAACAAACCCTTACTGCCCCTTGTTTCTCACACCGATAATAGCTCACGTGGGCTTAACAATTGGGTAAGAGGCTTCTTTATATAAATACTATGTCTCAATTTCTTATGGGGCTATCAATGTCCTCTCTACAAGAATTAAAACTAAATAGTATAATTTCCTAGCTGCATGACTTTAAACTGCACATTACAATGTAAATTCAAAGGGAAACAAAGAATTTATCCGTATTACATATGATTCAAATCTATATAAAGGAATTCAAACACATGGCCATTATTGATTCAAATATTTATATGTGCATTGAGCATAACACCCTTCTATATTTGAAACTCTTAATCTTGAATATTTACAGATCTTCATAATCTTCATTACGGTTTCTAGTGACATAATTTCTAATATTTTAGAACTCTTTTTCCTAACTATACAGAATGTTCCCTTTTGTGGCCTTTCATATATTGCCTACATAATGGGACTTCTAGTCAAAAGATGTCAATATTTGGCTATGTAGCATATTCCCCAATTGGACCTGCATAATAGAGCCCCCATAACAGGTTTTTCAAATGATTGTAATTTCATTCTTGGTTATAATGTATTTTTTCGCAACAAACATTGATGACAATATATAAAGATATGTATTTTAAAATAGTCATTCATGTATATTTTTCCCATTACCTTTATTTATATCTTAATGTTTTCAAGACCATGGTTTACAAATTTCCCTCTCCACATGTTCAAAGAAATATGAAATAACCTTGAATCACCTGACCGCTTATCATAAACTGTTTCGATCTCTGGTTCTTGTTATATGACCTAAAACTACAAGCACCATACATTCTACGTTTGGGTTAGACCTTTGTAGAAGTCATATTCCTCAAATTCCTTCTAAATCTAGATTTGAAATACCCTCTCCATATTCAGGTACCATTCTCCGTAAACCAAACTCTATACTTTGGAAAATATGAATCTCCATAAATGATCTTCATCCTTTAGCAATAGAATGTTAAATTCATTAGAGCTCTTTTGCCTTACTATGTAGCATGTTCCCTTAGGCGGCCTTGCATAAAATTTTCCTAGATAATGGGCCCTTCAGTCAAAAGATGCCACCATTTGACTATGCAGTATATTACCTAGTTGGTCTGGCATAACATAACACTCATAACGATTTCGTCAAAAAATGGTGAATTTGTTCTTGGAAAATAATTACTCTAATTCTTTTAGCCCTTTTTCAATATCATTTTTCATATTTAGAAATTCACAAATCATAGTTTAAAATTTTCCCTTCCATCCCTGAATATGGTAGTATATTTCCAAACAAATTATCAAGAAATTATGAGAGTGTAAAACCTTTGGTCAGAGCTAAAGACCTTAAATTAAAGCTACCTAATTTCCTCAGTACATAAATTAAAACGGCACAGTATAATGTCACCACTGCATGAAATAAAATTTCATAGTATAATTTCCTCACAGCATGACTTAAAACTGCACTGTACAATGTCCTTACTACATGACTTAAAACTGCAAAATATAATGTTCTCACTGTATGAATTAAGACTTCACAATATGATATCAGAAATTCTCCTTTCTGAAAAATTTAACCATTCCCCATACACCAAATTTTTATGGAAATGGTTTTTCTATTCATGATATATGTCAGTATAAAATAGTCCTTTCATTCCTAAAATTCCTTTCCTTGGAATAACAACCCACTATGGTCTTGATTAACGAAAATCTTATTTCCCCTTGTCTATCAATTGTAAAATTTCATTATTTTGAGAGATCCTTTTCATGACTATGCAGTACATATCTTTAGGTGGCCTTGCATAATTTTCCTACAAAATGGGCCTCTCAGTCAAAAGCTGCCACTATTTGGCTATGCTGCATATACACTAGTGGACCCTGCTTAACAGAACTCCCGTAACAAGTTTATCGAATGATGTCAACTTCACTCTTAGATGAGAATCCCCTTATGTTGATAAATGTTTTCAATTTAGTGACCATAAAAATAATGACTCAAGATTCCCATTGGAAATATTTAAACAATATTAATGAAATTATTAGCTACTGAGTCTTTTTTGGGATTTAATTTCAATTTTATGGTCAATGTTATTTGACTTTAAACACTATCCCTTTATAGTCCAACATGAATGACTTTAAACTTCCAACAATAAAATACATGATACTCACTAGATTGAGAACCCGCAAAGGGAACTGTAATCAAAAGTCGAGTCCCAGCTCACTAAATGTAATTTTTTTATGATTTAGGTAATATTGAGAAATAAAAACTCAAAATATACAGAGTTTTTTGGGTTTTCCATATGGACCTAGTAAAAATCAAACAATTCTCTCTAAGCCCCATGGATTAAGAAAAAATTAGAGCATCCTTCCAAACTTGACGTAGCTTTAAATCTAACTATATGATGTTAGAATGCATCAAAGTTACCCACTTTAACCATAGAAAAAGATTCTTTTCATTCTGAATGAATCAAATTTGAAGGGGGTATTTTGTTGACACCATGAAATGTGTTTTGTGCACTTCTCCGCAAAATTCCTTCAATGGGGCTCAAAATGTTTGTGGTGCGACTCTTCATTTTTCATGGGGGTCAGTGACGATAGTGAAGGCAATAGCCCGAAGCACAGAGACCACAGCTCAACACTGATCCCATGGAGGGGTGCGGGGGGTGCACCCCCACAGTATGGAAAAATAAATTTGGTTAAGTCATCAAGGATGCTCTCAAGGTACCTATACGAAAACACCTACGCGCCATCTTGCGGGATGAGAATGAAGTTATTATTTTTTCTATGTCCCCAAAGTGGTGCCCTAGTCAAGCCAAAACACCATCAGTGCACAAGGTACTTGTGCATCCAATTTCATTTCACCCAAGGTCACTTATTTTCCTATAAATAGACCCTTGGAGCCTTCATTTGTATGTACTAATTTCCATAAAGCCCAATTGCTGCTCTGGTCTACCTAGTGCTTCGCCCAAGTCCTCTGAAACTATCAATGTAGTTCATTAACACCTAAAGTGGATGAATTAAAAGAGGATCATTGGATATAATGTCCTCTTGTGTTTGAAATCCACAAACCTTGAGTGCCCAAACCGCCCAACCTCCCTAAATCAGAAACACTGGCATGCCACCTATTCCATTCACAAGAACTTGAGTGCCCCACTTCTGGGATCACCTGTTAATACGCCTAAAGGATTTATTCAGGTCTCACCAAAGCATTACCATACCAATTTTTCTTCACTTAACTGAACATCTGGTCACCCAAGCCTACTTGTGCGCCCATACTTTCACACCCTTACCTACTTGGATTCCCCTCTTTGATTCAATTATTTTCCTCAGTCTCGAAGACATCAAGACCTCCTCAAATCCATTCATGGAAATGATTATTCTTCATTAGATCCCTTGTTTGAAAATGATTCTATTTAGAACTCCACCAATACTTCTTGAATTATAATATCGTTGGGAAAGACACATCAACGTGTCTTCTATTTGAGTTTGTATATCCATAGTCATTGTTTTCACGAATGTTTTTCATAATGGGGTTAGGATACATGGAGTTTATTTGGGTTTATATATCCACAGTCACATGGAGCTTTTCCCCAGGAATAGTGATGAGAATTTCCCGATTGTGATAATTATGGTTTATGCCTCAACCTCTCCCTTATCAAAGAGACAGAACCTTAAATATCTAGTGGGGAAGGTAAAGTTCATGCTTGCTTTTCCATTAAAGCAATAGAAAAATATCCATACCCTACCAGGATCAATTCTAGGGTAGTCATCCTAGTGTAAGCCCCTAACATTCATCCCTTCTTTTTTTCATTGGACAGTTATCCAATGTAAAGTGAATAGAGGGAAGGCTTGTTGCCTTGTCCTCATCAACCCTCGTCATTGTAGGTGCACCCTCTTCCACCAATGGGAGAGGAATAGTGTATGTGTCATTGTTGAATCTTTCAAATCCAAATTTTTTTCACATCTAGAATGAATCACATGGGATTAGAGATTCATGATGATTACAACATGTGCACAGACACTCATTGTAAGGAACTACAAGAACTATGATTCATGTTCAAACTAGGATACATTGGAAGCCCTTCTAGGGGCCCGAGCTCACTGGATGTTTTCTTTAGGAATCCAAACACAATTCCCTTATTCTAGGCATCCTCCTTAGGAAGAAGACCCAAATTAAAACCCCAAATCATTACGGTATCCTTTTCAAGAAGTAATCCCAAACTCATTTCTCTCAAAATACTATACTCTCCTATGAGAATCATCGAACTTCGTGCGCTTTGATTCCCATATAAATGGGATACGTAGGAAGCCTCCATGAGTTTTAAACCCAACACTTAAAATCAACCCTATTCTCCTTGAGCCACATTCCCAATAGGGTCACTGGGAAACCCATATCCTTTCCATGCTCATTGGGTTGTATCAGCATAAGTCCCACACCAAACTTAGACTATGAACCTTTATCTTAAATGTCATTACCACCTGACATTGAACTGTATGGTTAGGTCCTTATCACATGACCATAAAATGTATGATGTTTACCATTATGTGTCACCAAAATATGAGGGTTCTGATTCCATTCACAAGGATACATAGGTAACCAATTTCATCTGTATGATCCTAATATCAAAACAAACATTCATCTCCCTGGATGAAAGTAAATTCTAGAGTGCCACGCTAAATGGATTAAAAACCAATATCATCATAATGATTATTAAAAGAATCTTAAAATAGAATATGAGAGGATACCATTAATTGATAGAACCTCTAATACATAAAAATATCTCCATTAGTGATGAGCCTTGAGTACATACTGATGATTCTAAATTTTACACATGTTAATAAGTGATAGTAAATTCTAATGTAAACTTATGTTATACTTAGTGAATTTATAATGATTTATGAACATATCTTAAATTTATAAAGAGAGTATTGAAGTAGACGATTATTCCACCCAAAGTGGTGTGATGAGTCCAACCTTCCATCCCCTAAACCAATATCAGTTTTTATATATCGTAAAGTTCAAACTTAATGAACGACTACCTTTGGAAAACAGGTCCCCTTTTGATAATGAATTGTTGCAAGTTTCTGAGTCCATAAAAAATCTAATTGAAATCACCTAGAAAGAGTAATTATTAAAACTAGAACACACATTTCAAGTATCTATGAATCAAACACCTAGTTGTGGCATCACCCCTTGATCATGTAAACTAGATGCACTAGAAAAAGCTCTATCAAGATGGTTATTTAAACTCTTCCAAGATAAAACCACTTGATAGATTTCACACTTGTTTATAAGGGAAAATGGCCAAATCAACATTCGGTGGGTAAGGTGAATGGGCCATAGAGCTTCTAGGATTGGTACACACTGATGTGCGTTGACCATTTCTAGTAAAAGATAGAGGTGGATATTCTCTAATCATTAATTTAACTAATGACTTCATTAGATATGGAAATATCTACTTAATGAGTTATAATTCTGAGTCCTTTAAGAAATTCAAGGAGTTCAAAAATGTAATAGATAATCATCTTGGAAAAAAGATAAAGAAACTTTTATCAGATCGAGATAAATAATATCTTAACCAAGATTTCGTCAGCCTTTTACAAGAGTTTCAGGTTCTATCTCAACTCACTCCACCTTGTAAACCATAGTGGAATGGTGTTAGTGAAAGGAGGAAACATACCATGTTGGACCTAGTAAGGTCAATGTTGAGTCATGAAAATATTCCCTTATCCTATTAGGGATATGCATTACAAACTACGACATACTCATTAAACATTGTACTAACTAAGGTGGAAAATAGAATCTCTTTCTTGTTATGGAGTGGATGGAAACCTGTTTTTTCACATACATATGTATTTGGATGTGATTTTTTTATAAGGGATTTATTAAAAAACAACTAGCACCCCAGGGCATGATGTGTATCTTTATAGGGTATCCCAAGGAAACAAAGGGATACTACATATACAACCCCTCAGACAAGAACGTGATTGTTTCAAGAGAGGTTGTATCTCTTGAGAGGGATCACATCCTCAAAAAGGATAGTGGTAGAATGATAGTATTTGATGAAGTAGATGATCAAGATACACAAGAGTTGGTACAAGAACAAGTTATATAGGTCTCTATGGAAGAAGTAGTGGCTAAAACACAAGTACTGAGTAAAAGTGTAATAGAGGTAAGAGAACCAGATATATATGGTTTTCTTGTCACAGAGGATGGTGACTCATTATTATGAGACATTGATAAACCTATCTTTTATAAGGAGGAAATAGAGAGCTCATAATCTACAAGAGGCTAGAAGCTATTAATTTTAAGATATATTCCATGTATCAGAACAAATTTTGGGTTCTGGATGATGAACCAGTTGATGTTAATCTTGTTGGATTTAAATGGGTGTTCAAGAGGATATTCAACATGGATGGTAAAGTAGGTACCTATAATGAAAATCTAGTGGATAATGGTTTTAAATAATGTGAGGGGTTTGACAAAGATGAAACTTCTTCACCAGTTTCCATGTTTAAATCCATCAAACTCATACTTTCTATAGCATCTTACCATGAGTATGATATTTGGATGATGGATTTCAAAACTACATTCATTAATGTGATCATTTTTGAGGATTTTTATATGACACAACCAGAAGGTTTTGTGACACTAGGTGATTCCAAAAGAGTTTGAAATTTGCAGAGATCATTTTATTATTTGAAGAAATAATCCAATTCATGTAATATTTGATTAGATGAAGTCATAAGGGAATTTTGTTTCAATAAGAATGAATGTGAGCCATGTTTTTAGGAACTTTTTAATGGGAATGCAGTCAGTGTCTAGGTAGTATATGTTGATGACATATTACTTATTGGAAACAACATACCAGTTTTATAGTAGGTTAAGGACTGGTTGAAAAAATGCTTATCCATGAATGACTTAGGAAAAGAAGACTATAATATAGGGATCCAGATCATTCATGATAGATATAAGAGGTTTCATGGGCTAAGTCAGAATAGATAATTTGAATATGAACTAATGATATTTTGTATAGAAAAATCCAAGAGGGGATTGGTTCTAATGTCACATGGCATACATATTTCTAATAAAACGTGTCCCCAAACCCAATAGGGGAAAGATAGAATTAGTAATATCCCTTATCCTTTGGTGATAAAATCATTCATGTATTCCATTATATGTACTAGACTTGATGTTGTCTATAAAGTGAGCATGTTTGAAGATATCAGGAAGATCTAGGAGAACAATAATGGACAACTGTTAAGGATATCCTTACATATCTGAGCTGAACTAAGGACATGTTCCTACTGTATGGAAGAGATGAGGATCTTGTAATCAGAGGGTATGCTTATGCTGGTTTTCAAACAAACTATATTGATCAAAAGTTTCAAATAGGATATTTTTTCTACCTCAACAAAGGATCTATGAGAAAGAAGAGTTCATAGAAGACTATTATCAATAATTCTATATCGAATTTAGAATATATAGTGGCTTCTAATGCATCCAAGGAATTTTTCTACATTAAGATATATTTCCAGTATCTTTATGTAGTTCATAATATTAGAGACCCTATCACATTGTATTGTGATAATATTGCAGTGGTGGCTCTTGAAAATGAGCGAAGGTCACATCAATGGACAAAGCACATACTTCCGAAGTATCACCTGTTGAGGGATATTCACCAAAGGTGTGATGTTTTAGTGAGAAGAGTGTCCACAAAGGATAATGTGGAGGACCCCTTAACTAAAGGCTTATCTCAGAAGAAGGGGGAATATCATGTGAGAGCTGGTGGACTGAAGGTTGTTAGAGTTGGATCTAGTAAAAGTGGGAGTCTATTGGAGTTGGTTCCCTAGAACGAACTTATTCTTACTTTATGATAATCATTTATTCATGGTTTTAAATATAAATAAATTCTTTACCACACCATGATTTTTCTTCTATGCAACATTCCATGTGATAATATCCCAAGATCAGTTGTCAATCCAAAAGTTAATAGCAGTTCTATACTATGATGAGATCCCAGAAGTTCGATGACACTATTCTTGAATAAATGTTCTATGTAAAAAATATATCATTTGAAGGGACTGAAATGATATAAGCTATCAACGGTGGAGACTCATAGGGCTTTGAGACACCTTATTAGAGTGTACGCCCTTAGTAATATCTAGTTGGATATTATGAGAATGAGACCCAACAGTAAGAAATCCATATTATAAGTATCATTGGATATTCATATTTTCGGATATGTGTACTTTTCCTTAGACATCAATATTATTATTAATGTATATTATGAGTTTTGAACATTAATATATTGGAGAAATTCATGACAACATATGATCACGATGAAGTAGGATACATTGGGTGTGAAATGAGTAATATTGCATTAAAAAATAATGCAAGAAAAGATTTATCACATGTAATCATTAATGGATTTAAATATCTCCATCCCTTTGATGGAAATGATATAGCCTAAATAAATCCATAGAAATGTTATTTTCTAGGAACTTTCTATTTCCAAAAATTCAAAGATTGAGTTACCAAGAATATAGGTTGATGGCACTAGCATGCAACCTACTCGATTAAAGATATTGTAAAGGGATTATATTACATGGTAAGCATTTGTATGAGGTGGCATGTCATTATGAAATTAAATTCTTTCCCTATGGGTGATATTTCATGTTGCAATAAGCTATCCTTGTTCTTTATGGAGGCTCGCCTAATGACACTGAGAAATATTCTTATAGGGTCACAAAAAAACTATATCCAAAATCTCATTTAAATATTTTATTATTTAACAAGTTGAATAAATATTATTCCTGATTGTGGGTTAATATTTATTCTCATATGACTGATCACATTTTATTTATTTATTGGAGAATAATTTAGATAGATTTATTTATTTATTTAATAAATAAATAGTTCATATTCAATGTACAATAAATATTTCAGATGATGGGTAGACCGAGCTAAAGGGTCTATTGTGAAAATAATATTAAATATTATTTGATTAATATAATATTTAATTATAACTTTCATGCTAAGAACATGTCATGGAATGAATGGAATTTCTATTATTATTTTATATGGGGGTTTCACATAGAATAATAAAATAGGTAACAATAATTATGCTAATTATTTATTTTTACCTAGTGAATTAAATTCCTTGTTACATATTATTATCTTATTAGCAAAGGGGGGAACTTATAAGGTAGAGATATAATTATGGTTGTGAAAAAAAATTTGGATAGAAATATCTCAAGGCTCCAAATCTCCTTTTTCTTCAAGAATTCCCCCAATAATGAGAGCATCAATCCTCCACTAGATCAGAGAATACTTTGGAAGTGACTCTTAAGGAGATCGAGGGTGGACGACGCAAGTGCAAGGACCTTCCATGCTAGCACCCTGAGACTCCTTTGGTGATGTCCAGAGATTCTTAGAGAACATGTGGATTAAAATAAGATGATATATATTATTTATATCAATAAAGAAACAAAAGGATCACCATAGATCTGTGGCTAGACACATTAATTAAGAAAGAAAACATTGGAGTTATTTATTTAATTAAATTAAATTAATTATAAAAAAAATATGATGGTACTCTCTCAAGGTTTCTAGCCTCTTTCTTATTTATCTAAATATTTGATTTTATTTCATGGATATTAGCGTTAATCATCATATTGATCCTTGAATAATAATTGATCCTGATAAAATTAAATGATGGGTGTCGTCCCAACTATGCTTCTGATGAACCCAAAACCAACAGTTTTAAGGTAATTCAGGTTATTTCCATATTTCAAGAGAATAAATGAACAAGGTATTCACATTTTTTGTATTTGGAAATCAATATCTACTTTATTATATATGTGAGATTAATATTAAGTTGATTTTTATAAATTTGGTGACATTATTTATAAATTTTATATTTTGGAAGGGTTATAGGGTTAACCATTTAGGGAACGGATTAAGTTGATATTTGGATGGGGTTTTATAGAATAACTAACATTTTAACATTTTCCATATTGGATAAATAATGTTATCCCTTTTCTAACTATAATGAATTATAATTATTTTATGTATCTAATTTAGTGCCATAGAAATAAAAAAACATTAGTTAGAGTAGGAGATGAAGTAGAGATTGATCATGGAAAAACCAAGGGTTGATATTATGAATATGAAATAAAAAGATAACAAGTAAGTAAATTATCATTTGTTATTAGTCTATATGGAAACATAATTACCCGAAATTAGGAAAGGGATCATGACATAAAATTATATCCGATTTTCATAATTTTTAATGATATCAATGACCATTTTCACACATATTTAGTTTATATATTTTTCGTTGTTAATATTCTCTTGACCATGTTATCTATCACTTCCCATCAGCATTTGGGAGTTGTTTTTTTCTTATATGTCTATATTTTCACATCCCATAAACTTTATCTGATTTTAAAAAATATTATATATTATTATAGGTGAATTTCATGAATCCCTTTATCTTTTTAAATATTATTTTTAGTTAAAAGTTTTTGTGATGTGAGTTTCTATGAAGGAATTATAAAATTTTTATCATATAATGATCGAGATAAATTTCAAGGGAGAAATTCATTTTAAGGCAGTATAATATTATACCATTGAGATTTTGTTAAATATTTTTTTAAAATTGAATTTAGTATTTCTTATATTTTCCACTCCACATAAAACTTAATTTATCTTTCATTACACATAACCCGGAGTTTAAGTGAAAGGTGTCATATTATTGAAATGTTATAACATGATAGTAATCACCTGGATAATAGAATTTGGTGTACGAATTAGATTAACAACATTACTAGAACATATGTTTTAAGAATGTATATAAAAGGAATTATTTTTTCACCATTTAAATAAAAATAAAAAAACTATTTTAAAATATAGGAAACCATTCATTGAAAAACTATTTTTTTTTTGAAAAAAACCAATTTTAATTAAATAAATCAAGAAAACCAATTTTGGTGAATCATTTTAATGTAATTTATATAGTATATATTCAATCATATTTTAAAAATCCATATTATGTTTTTTCTAGACAAGAGATTAGAATAAATCATATTTTATGCTTAAAAAATGTATTTTATTAAAAAATAAATTTTGTCATGTTTTTGCTCAATTATTTTAAGAATAACATTTGAAAAATTTAGAAAAATTTTAAAAAATTAATAATATAAAAAATATATTTTATTAAATGATTGATAATTTAATGCAAAGATTAATTTTTTTATGAATATTAAAAAATATTGAATATTAATTGAAAACATTTTTTTCTTTAAATTATTTACACAGCTAAATTATATATTAAATTGGATTAAAATTAAAATTATTTAAATTATATATATATATATTAATACAAATATTGTCATTCGAATCATTATCATATTTAATTTTGATATATAATCTTTTTAATCTTTTTATCATTTTCTCTTTGAAAACCCCGCTTTCTTGTTATGTCTGCATGATTAATTTTAAATTAAAATTTTCCAATTATTTGAATGAAATTTGAATAAATTAATTAAATATTTTGAATTATAATAATTTATATTATTTAATTATTTAAAATTAATTTTTGACAAAAATGAATAGTGAGAACTGTAAATATTAATTATTGTGGTTAATGTAAAAGTGGGTTTATCAGGGGATTAAACTAAAAAGATAAGGGTTAAAATGAAATAATAACTTTTCAACAATCTATTTGATATAAATATTTAGACCATATAATATATAATTTTTTATAATACTGCATTTTGAGTAATTTTTTCATGATAAAAATGTGGGAACACCTTTTAAATTTCAAAACATTACAAGTGTGTCACATACCTACCTTCTAAAAGGCCACCCCCTCTCCTCTCTTATTAACACCTTAAAACCATTTTGGTCAGGCTATTCCATATCCAAATCCCATAAAAATGTCCATAATATAAATCTATATGCATTATTTTGTGCTGAAATCCAAAATAGAAAGGATTTCATTGCAAACCTACTGATGATACCCAAAGAAGAGTTATCGTTCTTCAACGAGCATTTTTTGTTATTTTTTCATCATTCTCTTTAAATTATATTTAAACCATGGTGTTATAATAATATAATTAAATTAAATATGATTATATGTTTTTATATTAAGTTAATTACCTAATAAAATCTGTACTTTAATCAAATGGGTTGCGAAATCATCATTCGTGTGTATGGTGGACTACCACATCACAAACCGATGTCATTCATTTTTCCATTACCACCTATCATGGTTGGGTATGATGATGGAATTAAGTTATATATATGATATTTATAAAATAATATTGAATATTTATTCAATATACCATATATATCATTTTTAATTTCCATTCTACAGGGTATACGTTAATGTCTCTCATGTGTGCAGAGGACTACCACCACACAAAATGATGTTATTCAATTTTCACTAACGCTTTACATGGAAGATAATAAGGATAAAATTAATAAATATATGTAATATAAATGACATAATTATGATATTAATGAAATATTTATCATTCTGTACATATTATATATCATTTTATTTATTACATTTTAACTCACTAGAAGATGATAATTTTGTTCACGTACGTGTGGACTACAACCTGTATGAAGTGATATAACTCTCACTTTTTAGAACCGCACATTATTTATTTTATATATAGGTATATTTATAGTAATAATATTTTATTCATGATATTATTATTATTATATTAATATAAAATATTACCGACCTCCTTTCTATAATGAATATTCAAAAATGGAAATGTTACTCATGTGCACATAAGACCGACACTCTTTATGATCGTAGCATACATCATTTCTCAAAACTAACTTTTATGATTGTTGTTAAAATTATATTTTATATATAAATATGATTATTATTTCATGTTTTTTATTTATTATATTATGGAACAATGATCAAATTATTTGTATAAATAATAAAAAAAATATACGAAAACAAAATAGTTATTACCAAAAACATGATTTTAACGCTGGATTGGTAATAAATGTGAAATGAAGCATCATAAGTAAATAATATAGGGTATAAAATATATAATAATAGTTCTAAAATATATATATATATATATTAAACTTATATTTTTTATATGGACGTTTTAAAGATGTAAAAATGAAGTAGAAGCTTAAGGTAATGCTATTTCTATTATCTCCTTTATTTTTTAGAGACATATGAATATTCACTACATGTTTCTTTTCTTTTGTGTATATAATTACTATTTTTTAGGTTATATCATAAATAAATTATTTTTATGGTATTAAAAGTTTTATTAAATGTAATTCTTTATTGGGGCTTATGATTCAAAAGATTACTAAGGAGGTAAGGAATTTCCATCTCACTTTTCCCTTCTATGAGATTAATGCCATATTCACCACTTGTTTATTATATGTGGTGTATTTAATGTCCATGAATTATTTATTTATTATTATAATTATAAATATTTTTATTTAAAAATAGATTTAATATCTCTCATTTGTGAGGTTTTCAGTTCAAAAGGTACCCAATCGGTAAGAGATATTTGTCATAATTTTCTTCTTTTTTAGAAATATGTTTTTTTATGAACCTATATTATTTATAAGGTGTACATCAAAACCCTTCGAAATGTAATATCATGATTTTTTATTATAATGATATTTTAAAATTAATTTAATGTTATTACTTCATGTGGGTTATGAGTCAGAGTGAACAAATTGGTAATGTTTTTAGACTGTAATCCCATCATTTGTTGGGATTGCTCAAAATTATGCTTCCAATGATGAAGTATTATGATATACCTCTAAAAAGACTAATTTATTTTCATATAGTATTATTATTTTTCGAGAATACATGTATTCTCTTCATTTTAAACTCTTTAGGTACTTAGAGTTTAAAGTAATTTTTTTTATAAAAATGTTCTTTATTACTATATTCAGTAGAAAAATTATTTATATTCCAAAACCAAGTTTTATAAAAATGTTTTTAACATTATTAGAATTATTTATTAAATAAATTCTTACCCATTATTTTCTTAGTTTAAAAAAATTGAAAGTAATATTCATGTAATTTTTTAAACAATACCATTTGGGTTTTACCATAATTGTGAACCAAAATGTTGTTTTAACATGTACGACATGAAAAAAATATTCTTACCATTTTCAATATAATTTTATTTAAATACCAATTTATAATTTTTCATAGTTATTTTAAAAGAAAAAATTTTAAAATTCTTTTTTGAAAAATTTCAATGGGGAATGGATATTTTCCTCAAGATATTATTTAAATAATTTATATTGATTCATTTATATGTTTTCAAGGTTATTTTCGATGGAAAGTATTTTTAAAATTTCTTATATATTAAAAAAGAGTTTTTAAAGAGGAAATAAAATTTCATATAGAAATGTTATAAATAAATTTTTAAATATTCCTTTATAAGTTACAATGTTTATTTTCAGAGAGAATCATTTCCAAAATGTTTTATGAATTTGAAGTTTTAAAAATGGATTTTGAATGAAAATATAATTTTCTCAAGAAATGTTTATGTTATTTATATTTAAAAATCATTTTCCATTCTATGAAGACATATTTCAATATAATTTTTCTTTTTAGGTTATATGATCCAAAGATACCATTCTTATTCATTACCTTGATGGTATACATTTATGATGACAACATTTTTATGAAACCAATTTCTCTTCTATGGGTCGTACCATTTTAAAATTTTTATGAAATCCTCTTATTTTCCCTGGGGAGTGATATGATGAAAAAATTAAATGATTATGAAACATATCACTTTTCAAAAAGATATGATATGATGAAGTGTTTATGAAACTTATTTCATTTCATGGGTTATTACAAGATGAATTTTTTATAATATTTTGAAAAACAATATGAATGATTTTTACTATGTGAATGGTGGGGACTATGTCTCAGTCCAATCCATTGGTTAATGATTTATTTATCATGATATAAATAGGACTCAAATAAGAGTTTACTCGATTTAGTAGGGGACTATTTTTTCTCTGGTTGTGGGAGTGAACCCATTACACTATGGTAGACTTGGAAGTGATCCTAGAATTATATTTAAGTTATTTTATATACTTATTTATATTCTATAATTCCATGTATTATGAAAATGTTATGATCCCATGGATCATGTTCTCTGATTTCCTTGGGATTCATGTCTTATGAACTACTAGTATTTATGCCATGACTCAAGATTCTTATCTTTTGTATGTAGGGTATGGTTTTCATATGTTATGATCATGTTCTAATATCATTATATTCAAGTTATTCTTAGTTATCTCCCTTATCTAAACTTAATGAGCATCTGAGCTCACCCTTTATTATGTTTCCCTTTCTTAGGTTATGAATAATGGTTTTAGGATGGGTATGTTTTGTAAGATTATTGAATGAAAATATATTTATAGTATGTTTTGAAGATCAATCACCACATTATAGGATTGTGAACTTAGTCTCTAAAGACACTAAACTATTATGGTCATAAGAAATGTGTTTGTGTAATGCATTGAATATTCACCAAAACAATACGTAGTATCCTTGTATTAGAATAATGGGTTTCTATATTTATAATCCATGAAATTAAACCACTATAAATCAAAATGAATCTCAAGAAGGATACATGTTGTCAAAAACCCTTAAAAAATAAACACCCATAATTATTTTATAAAGCATGTTGGGTTTCAAAGCCTTCATGAGTACCAATCCTTCACCATCATAGCAAGGATTCAAGGTGTCTGAACCCTTTATGAATAATAATACTTCATCATACTAATAATGATATGGTGTAATTGAACCCTTAATGAATAACAACCCTTCAACTATTATGTGGCATAGGTATATAAAACAACATATGGTATGATATAAAAACCCTAAACTATAGTAATATATTGTCTAATCTAAAAATCCTAAACTATAGAATAAATGGTCTGAGCTATAATTCCCTAAACTGAACAGATAGATAGTTTGAGCAAGAAGACCCTAAAATATATTAATATATGGTTTGATCTAATATGAACTAAATGATAATAATGATCTGGTTTGAAAGACATTAAAAATAAAATTAAAAAAATATAAAATGATCACTAAATTGAAAACATGAAAAGGGAATGCTAGGAAAAATGCCATGTCTCTACTTGTCGGAAACATGATCAGTCTAACTTAGATAATATTATGAACTGGCGAAATATAAAAGGCATAAAACTTCTTAGGATAAAAAAATCAAAAAGTGTGGCTTGAAAAAAATATAATTCCATGCATGCTAAGATTTACCCATATAAAACATAGGAAAAATTTAGGAAAATATAAAATAAAAAGAGATATAAAGAATTTTGGTACTATTATCCATCCCTAAAAAAATAAATCTATGATAAATAATTCCATTGACATAAGAAAAATATTGGTGAATTTACCTTTGGTACATTTTTTAATAGATTACCATTTTGAACCAGGTAATATCAGAAAAACTGGGGTGGGTAAACTCAGAAAGATTCATATGAAATTAATCATTTATTATTGTTTCTCACAGAATGGTCTGTTATTATTTGATCGTTTGAGTTCAGAATTTGGGATTCATTGGTATTATAAAAAATTTATATGCTTAAAATTATATATGATATCAAGTTGATGTAATTACATCATCATGAAGAATGAAATAAATCCATAAAGAAACATTTAATGTTTACGATGTTTTTCTATTGATACAGATGTATTTACTTTATTTTTATGAAGAAAATGATGTTTATTTTATAAGTAGAACATATGTTATGGTATGAAACATTTCAATAATGGTATATATGTATTAAATTACATAAACCAAGTATTGGAAATCGACAATGAATCAAGTCCACATAACTCATATAAAACCCAGTTTTTCCACCCCCTCTGTGGTCATGTAAACTAGAAGCACCTAAAAAGGCTCTATAAAGATGGTTATTTAGACTATTACAAGATAAAACCACTTGGAAAATTTTACACTTGTTTACAATGTAAAATTACCAAACCAACATTCACTGGGAAGGGTGAAATGGCCATATAGCTTCTAGGATTAATACACACTGATGTGTGTGGACCATTTCCAATAAAATCTAGAGGTGGATATTCTTAATTCATTAATTTTACTAATGACTTTATATGATAAAGATATATATACTTAATGAGGTATAAGTCCAAGACCTTTGAGAAAATCAAGTAGTTAAATAATGAATTAGATAATCTGCTTTTTAATAAGATGAATAAGCTTCAATCGAATCGAGGTTGAGAATATTTTAACCAAGAGTTCATCAACCTTTTACGAGAGTTTGGGATTCTATATCAACTCACTCCACCTTTTACACAATAGTGGAACTATGTTAGTGAAAGGAGGAACTAGACCTTGTTGGACACGGCAAGGTCAATGATGAGTCATGAAAATATTCTGTTATCCTTTTGGGGATATTCATTACAAAATATGACATACACATTTACTAGAGTACCAACTAAGAAAGAAAACAAAATTTCCTTTCATGTTATGGAGTTAAAAAATCCTATTTTTTACGTACATGTGTATGGGGATGCGATGTGTTTTTAAGGCTTTCTCTAGAGAAAGAATATCACCCTGGGGAACGAGGTGTATATTTATAGGTAGTCACAAGGAAACAAATGGATAATACCTATAGAATCCCTCAGATAAGAAATTTATTGTTGCAAGACAGGTTGTCTTTCATGGGAGGTAGAACATCCTAAAAATATATAGTGTGAGAAATATTGAATTTGATGAACTTAGTGATCAAGATATACATGAGTTGGTACATGAACAAATTCCATAAGTCCCCATGGAAGAAGTTGTTTCTGAAACACAAGTACTATGTAGGAGTTTAAGAGAGGCAAGGGAACTAGTTTGATATGGTTTTCTTATCATTAAGTATGGTGACTAATTATTGTGGAAAATGATGAAACTCTCTCCTACATAGAGGTAGTAGAGAGCTCAGAATCTGTAATATGGATAGAAGCTATGAATTCTGAGATGGATTCCATGTATCAGAACCAAGTTTGGGTTTTAGTCGATGCTCCAGTTGATGTAAAGCCTCTTGGATGTAAATGGGTATTCAAGAGAGAATTGGACATTGAAGGTAGATTTAGTACCTATTATTCAAGGCCAGTGGCTAAAAGTTTTAATCAATGTTAAGGATTGGACTATGATGGAATTTGTTCACCAGTTTCCATGTTTAAATCCATTAAATTCAAACTATCCATAGAAGGTTACCATGACTATGAGATTTGGGAGATTGATTTCAATACAAGATTACATAATGGGAACCTTTTGAATGATGTCTACAAGATACAACCATAAGGGTGTTTGACACTAGGTGATTCCAAAAGGGTTTTCAAGTTACAGAGATCATTTTATGGAATCATACATGCATCCAGGCGATGGAACATTCGATTCTATGAAGTTAAAAGAGTATTTGGTTTCATTAAGAATGAATGTAAGCCATGTATTTAGAAAAAAAACTAATGGGAATGTGACCATTGTCCTAGTACTATATTTTAATGACATATTACTTATTGGAAATGACATACCAGTCTTACAATTAGTTAAGGTCTGGTTGAACAAGTGCTTCTCCATGATAGACTTAGGAAAAGAAACCTGCATTCTAGGAATCAAGATCATTCATGATATATCCTAGAGGACACTTTGGCTATGTCAAAGTACATACATTTACCAGATAATAAATAGATTTAGTATGGAACAATCCATGAGGGGCAGGGTTCTAGTGTCAAATGGAATACATCTTATTAAGAGATTGTGTCCCCAAACACAATATAAGAAAGTAAGAATGAGTAAGATCCGTTATGCTACTATGATATGATCAATCATGAATTCCATGATATGTAACGCACTTTATGTTTCCTATACACTGCGCTTGGTAGGAAGATATCAAGAAGATACTGGAGAAAAACATTGGACTACTTTTAAGGCTATTATTTAGCATCTAAGAAGAAATAAGGATATATTCTAGGTGTGTGGAGGAGATAAGGCGCTTTTCATAAGAGGGTGTGATGATTCTGGTTTTCAAATAGACTAGAATGATCTAATGTCATAATCCAGATATATTTTCTATCTTAATAGAGGAGCTACGATCTAGAAGAGTTCAAAGAAGCCATTTTCCACTTATTCTATAGTGGATTCTGAGTGTATAGAGGTCTCTGATGCATCCAAGGAATCCATTTGGATTAGGTTCTTTCTCCACAAGCTTGATGTAGTGCCTAGAAGTAGAGACCCTATCACATTGCATTGTGATAATACATCAGTGGTTTTCTTTTAAAGGTTCCAATGTCACAGCAATGAAAAAATACCTAACTTCAGAAGTATCACCTCTTTAGTGATTTTCCTTAGAGGGGTGAAGTTTTAGTGAGCATATTTTCCACATAGGATAATTTTTTAAACACCTTGACTAAAGTCCTATCTCAGTATAATCATGAAAATCATGTGATAAATATTGGACTGAAGGTTGTTAGTAGTCATCTCTAGTGCAAGTGGGGGTCTGTTGGAGTTGGTTCCCTAGGCCCAACTTATTTGTACTTTATTATAATATTTTATTCATGTTTTTTCATATAAATAAAATTTTAATCACATCATTATTATTCATCTATGTAACATATCATGTGATAATGTCCCAAGAGTAGTTAATGCACTAAAAGGTCACAGAAGTTCCCCACTATGATGAGAACCTATAAGTCCCATGACAATATTATTAAAGAAATTTTCTATGAAAAAATGATATCATTTGAAGGGACACAAATGATATAGGCTATCAAGGTTGGAGACTCATTGGACTTTGAGACACCTTATCATGGTGTACACACATGGTAATATCCAGTTGGATATTATGAGAATGATACCCGACAATAGGAAATCCATATTATAAGTGTCATTAGATGTTCATATTTGAGGATATGTGTAATGGTCCTTAGACTTGAATATTGTTACTAATGTATATTATGAGTTGTCCAATTTGATGTATTGGTGAAAACCACGATGACATCTGCTCGTGGTGAGGTAGGATACGTTCGGTGCATCATGAGTAATATTGCATTAATGAATAATGTGAGAACGTATTTATCCATTATATTCATTAATAGAAGTAAATATCTCTAGCCCTTTGGTGGAAATGATATAGTCCAAATAAATTCATGGACATGGTGTTCTCTTGGCATGTTCTATTTCCAAAAATTCATGGAACGAGTTGTCGAGAATATAGGTTGATGACACCAGTATGCAACCTGCTCGATTGAAGATACTGTAGTAAAGGGATTATATTATATGGTAAGTATTTTTTATGGGGTGAAATTTCATTCTGACATTAACTTATTTCTCTATGGGTTCCTTGACATGTTGCAAGATGCTAACATTGGCCTTTAGGTAGGCTCACCTAATGAAACTAAGAAAGAGCCCTAGAGGGTCACACACTAAGTTTATCCGTAATCTCAGTTAAATAATTTATTATTTAACAAGTTGAATAAATATTATACCCAATTGTGGTTTAATAATTATTCAGGTATGCCTAATCGAATTTTATATATTTATCAGCGAATAATGTAGTTAGAGATATTTATTTATTTAATAAATAAATAGTTGATATTCATGGTCCGATAAATAGTTTAGAGGATGGGCGGGCCGAGTTAAAGGGTCCAGTGTGAAAATAATATTAAATATTATTTGAATGAAATAATAATTAATTATATCTTTCAAGCTAAGAACATGTCATGGAAATGATGGTATTGCTACTATTATTTGATTTGGGGGTTTCACATGGAATAATAAAATAAGTAACAACACTTGTGATAATTATTTATTATTACATAGTGAATTAAATTCTCGGTTACATATTATTCACTTGTTTGCCATGGGGAAAACCAACGGGCTAGAGAGCTAATTATGGTTGTGCACAACATTTTGGAGAAAAATATATCAAGTCTTGAGAGCTCCTCTTTCTACAAGAATGATCTTAATATTGATAGTATCTGTCCTCCACTAGATTAGAGAACTCTTTGGAAGCAGTTCTCAAGGAGATCGAGGGTAGAGGAGGCAAGTTCAAGGAACTTCCATGCTAGCACTATGAGACTCTTTTGGTGGCGTCCAGAGACATGCAGAGCACATGTGGAATACTACTAGAGGATTCCTACTATTTACCTCAAAAAAGAAATGAAATTCTCACTATAGATATGTCGTTAGACACATTAATGAAGAATGAAAACCTCGAAGGTATTTATTTAATTTAATTAAATTAATTATAAACAAAATATTATGATCCTCCCTCAATGTTCCACGACTCTTTATTATTTATATAAATATTTGATTTCTTTCCATGGATATTGGAATTCATCTCCATATTGATCCTAAAATAATCATTGATCATGGTAAAATTAAAAGATGGGCATCGGCCCAACTGCGCTTCCACAGCGCCCGAAACCTACAGTTTTATGGTAATTCAGGTAATTACCATATTTCAAGGGAGTAAATGGTTAAGGTAGTCTCATGCTTGGTACGTGACAATCAATATATAATTTATCATATATGTGGTATTAATATTAAGTTGTTTTCTATAAATTTAGTGAACTTATTTATAAATTTTTAACTTTGGAAGAGTTATAAAGAAAACCATTTAGGGATTCGTTTAAGTAGAACTTTGGATGGGGTTTTAGAGAAAATCTACCATATGTACATTTATCCATATTGGATAAAAATGTTTTCCTTTTTTTAATAATGAATTATTATTATATTATGTATCTTATTTATTTCCTTAGGCATTAAAAAAATTCATCAGTTATAGTAAGATATGAAGTAGATATTGACAAGGGAAAATAAAAGGATGATATTATGCCTATGAAATAAAAATATAACAAGTATGTAAATTCTCATATGTTATCAGTCTCAATGAAAAATTAATTACACAACATTATGAAAGGGATCATGAAATAAAATGTTTTCTTATGTTCTTAAATTATGATTATATCAATGAACTTTTTCACACATCATTAGTTTATTTATTTTTGGTTGTTAACATTGTCATGACCTTGTTCTCTATCACTCTCAATCAGTATTTTGGAGTTATTTTTTTCTTCTATGTCTATATTTTCACTTCCCATAAATGTTATCTAATTTTAAAACATATTATAAGTTATTCCAGGTGACTTTCATGCATCCCCTTCTCTTTTTAAAGATTATGTTTTATTAAAACTTTTTGTAGTGTGTGGATTTCTATTTGGGAGTTAATTTTTCATGATTTTTTTATATATGATGAATTTTCAGAAATCATTTTTATTTTATGATAAATTGAATTATTTTTTATAGAATGTGATGTGGTAATGGATTAAATTGTTAAAGGGGGAGGTCTCTTTAATTACATATAATATTTATTTTGATTTTTTCTTGTGTAAGTGTGCGATAATTAATAAAGATAAGAGGCATTTTAATTTTGTATTTTGAGGATGATTATAATATATTATTTTCGAATGAATGATTGTTATATTTTTAATATTGGTGTGGATATAATATTCATAGAGATAATGAAGAAGGAATTGGTGGAATATTGAATAGTTGATAAAACTTTTAGATCTCTTAGATATCTAAGATAAAAGAAATATCTATGATAAAATTAACTTAATTGATCCTTGTATGATATTTAAATTTAATAAAATATATATTTCTGGATCAATTGGTTTTAAATTTTAGTGGATGTGACATGCTGCATTATTTGGGATATTTAGGGATATAGGTATATATATTTTATATTTTGTTATATTTTTGATGAAGTGATGTTGTATTCTCCATTTTCTACTCTTCCACCACCCAGTTTATATCAGGAACAGTATGGAATCAATTTTGGGTCATATTATAGGTGTATCCCAAAATCCATTTTTTATTGCATTGATGAATTTTATTTTTATTACTAAGGAGATGCTTTATTTCCTTATAAAAATGTTTTATTCTATTAATAATCCAATTTTGTGTTGTTTTATCCCCTTAGAGACGTTGTATCCCCTTGGAGTAGCTTTATTCCATATAAGATACATAATCAATGGGAAGTAAGTTATATAGGACATTTACAAAATAGTTTTTTTTTATGATAAAATTTATATTAAATAATAAATAATATTTTTCATTGTTTTTTTATTTTGGTGAGGAATGAATATGTGTGTAATTACCTAGGGGTGGGATTATTTTTATTAGTTATCCATTTCATTAAAAAAATTATTGATATAATTAAACCATAATAACCTGTGAGAGTTATAGTGGAAAAAACTACTTAGTATATTATATAATCACCCCTTATTTTTTATATATTATTTGGTCCATGTTAAAGGAGGTGTTGGATAATATTAAACTTGATCATGATGTATCTTATATGTAGTTATATGTTTTTTCATTTTTTCCATTGAATTTTCTTAACATGTAAATTGGGGAATATTAACATTTTGTTATTTTATTATTGGGTTGTTTTATATTTATGTTTGTGTGAAAATCTATGAATTTGATGGAATAGTGATGATTTCTTATTGTTATGTCACACTTTTAGGAATTATTATTGAATAATGGTGTTTGAAATTTCAATTAAAAGGTAAATTGCTCTAATAAAGTGATTTTGATACCCATTAATCTAGTCTCCTCCTTGTTCCCTATTGCAGATAGGATTCATGGCCCAATCATTGTCTTTTTGCTCAATTAGGAGGAGTCTCAGTAGGATTAAATCATTAAAAAATGGAACCAGATAAAAGTTTGTGATGAAATCTATAATAACTACTTTTGAGGTTTTAATTATTTTGGTAATATATCTATATTAATTAAATATTTTTGGTGAATTAAGCTAAAGAATTTTTCCACGGACATAGTGGGAAATTGCGATCCTTTTCTATAACCTTGTTCATTTATGGATAAATCACATGAAAAAAACATTTACCTTAAGATATATTTAAATTAATGGCATTAATGCCTCTTGTTTTACTAGGAATACTTATTTAATGTGTTAAATAGATTTTTATTATTATAAACTGTATATTTACCAATAAAATTAAAATATATAAAAAAATGTGCATATAATTTACTCATAATGATTTTAAATATTTTATAGGTTCATTTTCAACAAATTTATCTCGGGAAGGTGGTACAACAAGAATGAGAGAGTATTTATCTATTTATTAAAAGTAATGTTCTGAAATATGATACCATGAGAAATTGTGAAATTTATTATTTTATATCATAAAATCTATAAAAGTTTCATATATTAGTATTGAAAATGATGGTAGAGAGGTTTAATTATTAGATAGATATTATTCTTCATGGTAAAAGGATCCCACCAATGTCCTGATTAAATTTAATTGAAAGATCATCTCAATGGGGGATTTTGTTTTTTTAGAAACCTATCCTTGAAAGAAAAGGTTATTAAACATATTATTGAATCATGTATTTTCACATATTTTATTCTATAATTCAATGTTTTAAATCCCACCATAGTGTGATTTTATAGAGAAATTTTCTATTTTTAGGTTTTAGTTGTATTTTGATCTCAAATGAAAAAATGGATTAATTTTGGAATTTAACTATTTAATTTCTATGAACTAATCCAGAAATTACATTTTATATGCTAAACCAAATTGTGAAATTACTTTTTTTAGGTTTCCTTTCATCATTTTCCTCATTTCATCCTTTTGGATCCACAACACAATCAAACATTTATGGGCCCAATTCCATCTCACAAACCGGTCCTCGTATACTGTGTGCAGATATGGAATGTTTTAAAGACGAGATTGTATCTCTAAGAGTATTAGCCCATTGGAGCTGAAATGAGAAAAGGATATGTTAATGTAATAAATGAACAAATTTTATAAAGGCATAAACATCTTAATCAATTGGTTTCGAGGTCAGTATGGCATGGGACGTTGGAGTTGTGAAATATAAAGAGTCACCTAGATAGATTAAATGTTTCAAACTAAAAGAGCTATAAAACCCTTCATAATTGAAAAAAGCTACAATATTGTGGGTGAAATATGGATAAATAATTGAACAACTTTCAAGAATGTACCATTTACCAATATAGGAATTTATTGGGTCTAACATGCGAGAACTTCCAAAGAACAGAATTGGAGTGAGATTTCCTCACTCATTTTCCCTATAAATTTGTACCATACCACCCATACCAAATGATATAAATTTCAAGGGGGAAAGTTAGAGTTTTATTTTGTAATTTTTCTTTACGTTTTTTACATATATTAGTTTATATTTCTTCTTCATACCTCCATTGTAATATTTTGTTATTTTATATGTTCTTCCACTATTATTCCCTTCTCACCTCCACTACAAATAAGGAACTAAACTTGGCACTTGTTCGAGGGAGGGAATGATGATTTTATTGAGTTTAATGTAATTTAATTTCCTATCCATTTATAAAATTCTAGGAATTTTGGTGGTAGTGAAATCGATTACGGTGAGCAGTCACCCCGTTTTCTCTACCACCAATTTCATCTTCTCATTTATCAATGTTCATTACCTTTGCTATTTGTGTTGTGCATACAGTGGAGCTTAAGCTGAGTAGTGATTGTTGGTGAAGAGGTATCTTATCTATCTTTAGTTAGGGAATTACCACATATGTATAGTTCTTGGTATGGGGTGATAAAAATCCAAATAAGAAGGTGAGGTGTGATAGGTCTTGATAACCTCATTGAGTTGAATATTGAGATTCTATTTAAACCAAGATATCAACCACCACGACCTCCAAGAAAAACTACCTACTTTATTTCTTCTAACTTTATTCTGTATTTAATACCATTAATATACATTATATATATTTTATGTATTTCAATTCCCCCCATTTATATTAGTTTATTTTTTAATAGTTCGATTATAAATAGTGACAATTGGAAGATAGTGCATGTGAGCGGCCTCCTTGTGATCGACCCTAGCGTGTTCCATGTGGTGCATTATTAGGTAAATAAAAATTGAATTGACTATTGGTTCGCAATAAACCACTCTCATCACATATTCATGGGTAATTTTTTTAACTATTTCAAATAGAAGTTATTATAAAAAAATATAGAGAAATGTATTGATTAAGGTTTCTAGTGCTACAAAAAGGGAAATTTAGCGGTCCAGAGTTATCATCTTATTTCATTAAGGTGGATTGACATTATCATAATTTATTAATTAGTGATGACTTTATGGAGAAATTTTACCTGACCATGTTATGAACATATGTTCAAAGGTAGATTTGTATCCTTCTAAAATTATTCTTTATATAAATGGTTGAGGAAGTTTTCATATTTGATAATATTCTAACAAGATTATGGGGAGATAAAGATAATAAGATTGAATTTTATATTATTAGAGGATTAATTTAAAATAATAAAAGGATATAGATGGATCATATGTATCATTTGAGGCATTCAATATATAATGTGGAACATAATAATTATTTGGGAACTTGAAGTAGTGAAAACATGAGATGTTTCATTTATAGTGGATTTAGACATCATTAATATGTTTACCCTTAAAATTTATAAAATTTTTTGAATGTTTTTAAATAAAAATATCATAATTGATTATGAAAAAATTTAATTATATATTTAATTTTTCCTTTGTTTCTGTCTTGATAATATTGATTAATTTACTTATTAATTGTTAATTATTTTAATAAATGTTTGGTTATGGAAATGAAAATTTTATTTAAATTACCTATTTATTTTCTCCTTATCACTAATCATAGAATAATTATGTTATTTAAATATACATTAGTTCCAGGACTAGTGAAGAGATACATATGACTTGTGGCTTAGTTTAGTAGATATTAGGAGGAGAACAAAAATATCATAAGTATAAGTTTGTGACTAGAAGTTAGATTTCATCTTATTGTGGTATGGGTAATAGATATATAGAAGTATTTTATATAACATTAAAATAATTAATTTATGTTAGTTTAAAATGTTGGATAAATAAGTTACATGTGGTTAGGTTAGATCGTTAGGAAGATGAAGTAGATGTTGACCCGTAAGTGATGTTTTTTATTTCAGGGAAATTATTATATTGGTTAGATTTGATAAGGATTGGAATAAACGATTTTATATTATTCTAAATATACTTTAGTGAGGTTTCTATATATGATTGGATTACCAGTGTTGAATTATTTTTAACCTTTTACAGATTTATTATATAAATTCAACATCTATGATTGATTATGATCTCAATAATCTCAATTATAAGCCTCACAACCTCATCCCCAAATATTGGTAAAACTAAGTAGAAAAGGGAATAATAAGTTTTCCAAGGTTCTACATTGATGTGATAATTTATCACTTTTTTTATTGGTTAAACTCTCAATTAAAAAATTCTCCAATATAAACTTATGTTGATATACCATGTAACTTCTCTTTTCTATCAAAATAGTGTCCAGCTATATCCCTATTCAAGATCACCACTAGAGAATATAGCTTCTTATTGGCATACACAATTTTTAAAAAAAATAAAAATTACAAGATGACATTTAGCTCTTGGTTTCTTCTATACAACAAGATATTTATCTTCCTACAAAAGATCCCATGTTCATATGAAAATATTAAATTCATAAGGAGTTTGAACTTCTGGTTTGGTTGATGGACTGATTTCTAAACACAAGTTTCCTATAGGAATCCTAAGGATTGGAACCTATTAAAATACCTGACTTGGGATTTTAATAAATTTCTATAGGTTATTCAGATTCTCAAGGGCTCTAAAAGGGTTTGAGGGGTAGAGTTTAAATTTTTTGGGAGGAAGGACAAGGCACATGGTTAGTGCATCATTTTTGTAAATTTTGCACCCCAACAATCCAGATCAGACTCAAAGGGAGCATAGTTCGTTAAATTTTTATAATGGGTCAAGGAAACCTTGGGATCACCTAAAGTAAATTTTATAGGTTGTCACATGGTTGGTGTATGGTTTTTGTAACCATATTCCTAATAATACGAGGCGTGTAGCATCGAGGCAGTGTTGGAAACACGGTTTAAAAAACCATTTGGCCAAATCATACACCCTTTAAAAAGTGTGTTTATATGATTAATACATTTAAAAATTAAAGATGGATAACCCCATTTTCATCTCCTCATCATCATTCATGATGAAACTAACCAAGATCCTTCGCACTCTCTTAACCCCCCCAATTTATTTTGTTGTTAGGAATGTTCTTTAGAATTTAAAGTGGGTATCCTCTCTTTGGTGGCCTATTTTCCTTTACTCATTACTAACCTCTAATTTCTATATTCACAAGTTTAGGTCTTGTATGATATGATACCAGATTATGGTGGAATCCCCCGATTATCATGTGAATTTCACTCAACCCTTGTAAAATAGATCCTAAGATGGTGTCTGCACATAATCACATGTTGTTTCATTGGAGGTATATCATACCATAAATTTAATTAAGGTTATTTCTTAAATATGAAATTAATTTCTTTTTTCCAAGATCTATAGGTTAACTCTATTTCCTAGAATATATCTAGGGGTACGTCAGGGGTATTTGGTGAGTATTTGGATTGGTTTTTGATATAGTGAGATATCTTTATTGGTTTTCATATTTTATTAAGATTAGGAATTTTTTGTTAAATTAATTGTAAATTTTGATTATAATTAAGATCTGAGATGTTGTGGTGTGGGTTAGGTAATAGTTGGTGACATGTTTCTTAGAAGGCCATGGAATGTTATAGGTAACTAGGGTAAAATAATGAAAGTAACAGTTAAGGTTAGTCGTCCCTAAATTCACCCAAAATATTTTTTTGGTCTCTATACTTAATGAGAAGACAGTCTTTCTTGTTTTAGAGTGATGGAAAAAGAAATTAATTTAAAGGTTTCAATAAACAATGTCCATAGTTATTACCCTTGACATTTATAAGATTTATAAAATGTTTTTTCATAGTGGAACACCTTGGTAGCATGTTGACCCTTGGTTTTGGCTATTTAAATGGATTAATCAATGAAAATGGTATATGGGGAAAATAGTATTTGATATAGAAATTGGGAGTGGTTTTTAAAAATAGGAAACTTATTTTTGGTTTTGAAAAGGTAATATAAAATGGTTTTTATGATTTGTGTTTTGTATCTTGAAACTAGTTTTTTAAATGGTACATCATAATGATGTATTGAAATGGTATTTTTTGGAAATGGGATATAAAATGGTAAATGATGTTTATTTTTTTTAAAAAATTGAAATGTTTAATAAATATAAATTTGGTCTTGTTTTTGGATTTGGAGATGTGAAATGATTATTTTATACCTTATTTATCTATTTAGTTATATGAAATAAATGTTTTGTATTGTTTCTTACTATTGGTATTGTTAAACTAAAGATAAAATAGACCCCAGGGGATGTTGAGAATAATGGTTAAAGAGTTGTGAACATATCCCTCAAGGTTTAATAAGACTAGTGATTCAATTTTGGTGAACATGAACCTTAGGGGATAATGGTAGTAAAGTTTAACCTATGGGGAACATGTCCCCTTGGGGATACTGAGAGGAATGTTTAACATGGGGTGAACATAACACATGGGGGAAACTAGGGTTCTAAGGAGAGTTGTATTACCCTAAGAAGACACTTGGTTTGATGAGGGAAGGGTATAATACCCTTATTTGGTAGATAGTTTGGACAAGTCATCTTGACATGCTCAAAGACACCCTAATACTCGACAAAGAGGGTTTGTACTATTCCTAGGGTGAATCAATTTCCTGGGTTCATTTTTTTTTATTTTTCCAATTTTAAATTTGTTTAATGGATGTGTTGTAACTAATTATTTGAGAACATATGCATGAAATATTTATTAGACATTTTATATTTATGGACATAATTAATGTTTTCCTACTGAGTTGTACAAAAACCTTGCACGAGCCTCCATGAAACCTATGAACCCGTGTAGACATTTTTCTGGTTCACAGGTATAGGATTATGGAAAGGAACATTGATTTTTCATTTGGTATCCCAGGTTGGAGTCTAATGGTTCTTACTACGAGGATTTTATAGTAGTTGGGTATAATATGTTGGCCTTTATTTGATTTTTATTCTTTTTAAACTTGTGTGTATTATCCTTTATGAGGAATCTAGTATATATGACACATTTATTCAATATCACTTGTGATGTTTGATTTATTTTTCAACACATTCCTTGGTTATGATGTTTATCTGCAAAATTTTTTTTATTTATTTTTTTCCAATATTATGATTATATAAAATTATGTTATATTCTCCCTACATTTTCTTCATATTCTTTCCTTACTAGTCATAAAATATTGGAATATGGGGAGGATCTCTTGATGTCATGCAGCGTTTCACTTCTTTGGAACCAATTTGTTGTTCGAGGTAGCGGGCTGTTAAAAATTGGTAATTGAGTATCTCATTAATTTTTTAAACTATTTGAGAATGGTAGTCAGGATAATAGGATGTGTTTAATATTGGTGATGAGCTTGTTCCTAGATTCCTACAACCCTATGCATGAGGTAACAACTGAGTTTCCAATTGTGGGAAGTGTTATTCTTAATTTTCAATTTTATCTTCTACCAATTTCCACCTTGAGTGGTGCACTTGGATATAATGTTATTGATTTATGAGATTTTTTATCTTGGAATGGTACAAAAAGAGATTATGTTTGCATTCAAGCATCATATTAGACACATATGATTTTGGTGTCATCATTACATTGCCGATGATTGTTATTTCTTGGTATTCACGTTAGTTTTTTAATTATTTCTTGTGGTTTATTTTTATGGAAATTTATACCCACCCATGGTTTAAAATAATTGATAAGGTCTGGTATTTAATATTAATGTAGACATTTAAATTGTCTATATATAAGTGTACGGTATAATTATACTTGAAAAACATCTCATGTGTCCACTAGATAATATGATGTATTAAATGAGTTATAGAGTGATGGTTTTGGTTAAATAATTTTCTAGTAAGAAACATAAAAGGTGTTTCCTTTTCAAAATTTTGAATTAAATTCTATTCAACCGAATGGTGGACTATGGAACCAAATTTTTTTTGTGAATTCAAATGTATTGGGTAATGGGAAAATGGCTTAAAATGTAAAAGATTTGATTTTAAGTTATTAAGTTAGATGTAGTGTAATTAGAAATGGAGTGTCTTTTAGAGACTGTATCATTGAGTATCCCTTATGGATATTATGGGTATTCTAGGCTAGAGAGATACATTGGGTGATTAGACCCTTGGACATGGATTTTTTATGAAAATGAGATATTATCTACTATGACTTTATTTGTGAAGTGATCTTGAGGCTCTCAGTTGATCCCTTTTATTGTGGTTTATATTGCCCCTTATGGGTTATTTATTATTCCATATAGTGGGTGTATGGACCATAGTGTGACATAAATGGGTATGTATTTATGGATGTATAGACCTAGAGTAAGCAATTAACCTTGGTTTATTAAAACCTATGTGTTATGGAATGGGGGATAAGATTGTATCTTGAGGATAGTGGATTGTACGAGGATTTATCCTGGGGATATGTGTGAGAACCCAATGACCTTTGGATTATGGATTAGTTTGGAATTGATTTGGTAGGTTTAGGGAACAAAAATAATCTTGAGAGGGGATACCTAGTATTTTGGATGTATTGGATACGTGATAAGTGGGTATATACTTCATTAGGTTTAGCAAACGCATAAAATGTGATATCAATGTTTTGGTAAAGGCATGTTAATGCCTCGGGTTCTTTTAATGGAATCATTGTGAGTGCTTATGACTAAGTTAATGGCTGGTTTTTAAATAAAGGAAAATTTCTCTTCTTTCACCAGTTGTTTTTTGAAATTTTATTCAGTGAGATGATTGATGTGACCATAGATATATGGGTTTAGGGAGGAGGGGCATGGGAAGATGATTTTTATTTTTCATTGATGATCGAGATGAAGAGTGGACTTGTGGTGTTACTTGAATTTGGGGTGGGTATGTCGATCTAGGTTAAAAAATAATCAAATATTCTTTGATTTGTATGAGACTAACAGGAAATGAGGTGTGTCTATATGATTTATTAGGTGTTTTCACTTAGAATAGGTAATGCACGACTCCTTAAATATTGAGATGAGTTTATTGAATGGCCACATCGGAGAATGTGACCCTGATTGTTTTTAGATCTAGATGAAGGAACATGTTCTAGAGGTGTGATGTCACTTGGGTCATGAGATAAGGTTGATTAGAAGTAAGTACCCAATTATTTTCTATGAGATAATGTGATGTCGTTGGGGCCTATTTTCCCTTGATCAAAAAATGGACAATTTGTGTTCCATTGGTCATAATTCTAGTTGTGTTGGATGAACAATATATGTGAAGTGTCAGTAGTACCTCCTTGATAATTATTTCATAACTTCTTGGTTTAGGGTCATAGAGCTATTTTGGGTCTGAGAGGATATGTTATTTTTGATGAGAGGTAACCATGTGTTGATGATACACTTGTAGGTGTGGTGTCTCGGGCCTGAAAATGGGGTTTGAGATATGTCCACAATCAAAGGTTACATCATCGAGGGATAAAATTGTTGTGGAATATATTATTGGGTTGACCCATACAAAGCCATCATGGATTGAGGATTTTTTTAGAGAGAATCTCATTATAGACCATATATTATAAAATGCCTTAGGTTCTATTCTTGGAATTCTAGTGTTGGTTGTAGTTGATGCTTCATTTTTTTCTCGGGTGTGATAGATATGGAAACATATAACTTTTGAATTAAAATCTAATTAGAGTGTGGGATCTGGTAGTTAGGATTTACTTGAGTGAAGTCATGGTAATGAAACTCCTTGGATGAGGAATGATTCATTAGTTTTGGATATGAAAAATATGTATTGGAAGTGGTTTCCGAGTGCGAAATACACTATGGATTGATAGTGGTTGCATTGGAATTCCAAGTGGGAAAATTAAATGTGGGGATGGATCGTGATTGGACATTAGTTTCTGGATTGAGGTGACACTAGTGAGGTCTATGTATGTTTAGATCAAAAATTTGTCAGAGGGAGGTAGGTCATAGTGAATATTTTAGTAATGTTTAGAATAATACCATGGAATCTCTCTGAGATTTAGGTACATACTCAAGTGATTGTGTTTGGGTGATCATAGGATGACTTTATAAATGAAGGTGTCATGAACAGGTAAGATGGAAGAGCATTAAAAGATAGAGCTAATATTTTTCGAGGCATGTCAAATGAGGATGCTTTAGCTGGTGATCATTTATGGAATTGGATGAGTTGAGTTACAAACCATTTCTAGTGTGTCATTTAGATATGAGAGGTTCTTCCTTAGAAATAAATCAGGATTTGAGGAAAATATGATTATTTATTAGATAAACCATGGAAAATAGTTATGAATGTTTTCTATATTGGAGTTTAGTGAGATAGATACAAACTGATGTTTTAACAATTTTTCTAATAGAGGTTTGGGTGTGGTGAGTTAGAGTCCACATAGGTCACAGAATTTGAACACAAAGTATTTATTTATGAGGAAATTCTATTAGAGATGGCACAAAAAATTATAATTTTATGGTTGTAACCTGAATAATTTGGTAAAGAGAACCATAGATCGGGGGGTAATCATAATATGACACCATCAATTTTTATATATAGACAGGGCCTAGTAAATTCCATCCTTGTGTTTCATTTTTGATAATGGGGGTTGTCTTGGTTTCTATCTGGTTGAGTATCATAGGTTTTAGGACATGAATTGGATGTGTTTTAGTCATTTGGGAATGATATGAGACTGTTTGTCCTTGAATCATTGATTAATTTATCTTGGGAGATGAAAATGGGTGTCTAGTAGGACTTCTAAGGAGAAAAATATGTGATGAGTATTTATGATTCTATAACGATAAGGGTATTTTAAATTAAGAAAGAGTTTTAACTATTCCATTAATAGATGATCTGGTGTCTAAAATGGGTGTTATAGAATAATTATGATAGTTAAAATCATTTATAAGGATGAATTTCGGTTTAGAACGAAGTTCTTTTTGGGGTTTGGAGACCTTGGAGGTGACATAGGGGGTTTGGGTTATGATGTTTCATGTTTTAGGAGAAAGAACAGGGTGCATGCTTAGTGCACTATTTTTTCTGACCATGAACCCAAATCATGTAGGACTGTTTCTATAGGGGTAAAATTTTATAAATCATGAATAGGGAGCTAAAAACCCAAGTGAACAAATACAATCAATTGAATAGGGATTTACCATATCAGGGCATGGTTTTTTAAATTGTAAACCTAACCATGTTAGGTGGGGTGCTTTGTGGAAGACCGAAATATACAGTTAGCACAATGTTTGAAAATAAGTGTGTACAACCCATATTCCCTTTTAAAATTTATTTTTTACCTTTAATCCATTTTGATTTTTAATAATGGAAACCCAATTTTCTTCTCCTCCTCATGCACAAACTGGCCGACCTAACACCTCCTCCCCTCTAAATTCCCCTCCATTTGGTGTGTTTTTAGATTTTTATATAGTTTTTAGGTGAGTCTACTCCCTATAATAGACTCTTCTCATTTACTCCGACCTCTTATTTAATTTCTTGGTATTATGGTTTATATTTTATAGGAAATTCCACTATGTCATGCTTGAATTTACTAATTATCAAAGGGACTTTCACTTATTCCTTGTAAAAGAGATCCAGAGATGGTGTCTACATTTCGTTTCATGTGTTTTAATTTGTGGAATGTTCTACCTTCAACATTATTAAAGGGTTTCCTTAAATTATATATTAATTGGTATTGTCTTTGCTTCATTGGTTTTGGATTTTGGAAATAATGTAGTTTGTGGTACATCACAAGTCTTTATTGAGCATTTTCCTTGGATTCTGATATCGTGAAAGATCCTGATAGATTTTCACTATATATTCGTAGTATGAATGGTTGGTTAAATTTAATATAATTATTGATTATAATTAATTATTTATATTTTATGGTGGTGGTTAGGTACCAGTTGGTGATGTAATCCTTAATAGCCTGTGAAAATTTGCTAAACAATGGGTTAAATTATGAAAGAATTGATTAAGTCAGACGATATGTATATTCACCCATAGTATACTTTTTCCTCTATAGTGCATGTGATGACAATATCAACAATTACTAAATTATGACCTTAGAAATTAATATAACATTTTAAATAAAAAACTCCCCTTAGTTATCACCCTTGGAATGAATTTATTTTATTGAATGGTGGTTAGAGTGGAACACATTAGATGTTTGTTGGCCATTGGTTTTGTCTATTTAAATGGTTTTTTAAATGAGAACATTATTTTGGGGAAAATATATTTTGAAACATAAATTGGAAATGGTATTTTTAATCATATTTTAGAAACTGGTAAGTTAGAATCTTATTAGAAAAGGGAATATGAAATAGTGTTTATAAATTATGTTTGCTATCCTAAAATGAGATTTTGTAATGGTATTTTGTGATTATGTTTAGGAATATTATTTTTTAGTGAAATAGGATGTGAAATTGTACATGACCTTGATTTTGGAAACAATGTCAAATGCTTAACTAATGTATATTTGGCATTATTTGTGGGTTTAGATATGTGAAATGACCCCTTCGTGCCATATTTGTTTATTTAGTGATATGGAATAAATTTTAATTATTTTTTCTTATGATTGAAACGGTTATCCTGGGGTGAACATGACCCATAAGGGATGTTAAGACTGACAGATATTCTAGGACGAAGACATCCCTCGGTCTACATTTTGAATAATTGTTAACCCAAGGTTAGCATACCTCTTAGGGGATGATGGTACTAATGGTTTACCCGAGGTGAACAAAACCCATAGGGGAATCTAAGAATAATGGTTTACTAAAGGGTAACATGGCCCCTGAGGATGCTGGAGCTTTGAGGATGGGATAAATAACCAAATGTGGCATGGTTGATCTTGGGAGGGGTATACTACCCCTAGTTAGGAGATGAGTTACCACAGTCATTGTGACATGGTCAAAGACACCCCCTAAAAATGGAAGAAGATGTTTTATATAATTCCTAGAGAGAACTCAGCTCATGGTTTTGGTGTTTATTATATCCTTCCAGTTTTAAAATTTTTAAACGACTATATCTTAGCTATTTTTTTGAGCACTTATGCATGTATTATTTATCAGGCTATTTATATTTTGGGACACCATTAGTGGCATCCTACTATGTTGTAATCAACCTTCTTTGGCCTCTATGGGACTTGAGTACATGAGCTTCTTTCATTCATTTTTATAGGAACAATTTTAGGGAAAGGCTTATTTATTATTGATTTGACCACCAAGGTGAGAGTCAATCAATGTGACTAGGTAGGACATTGGCCAGTTGGGTATCAGTTTTTTGCCTCAGTTTTGTTTTTATTATTTTTTACTCCATGTTTATGATCTACAATGGGAAATTTAGTTTGTATAAAACATTTATTATATATCGCATGTTATTTTTGGTTTATTTCTCATTAGTTTCCCATGTTTTTTTTATCTTGGTGAAGTTAGATGTTTAATTTTATTATTTATTATATTATACATGTATATTAAGGAAGTTTATCCCCAAATTGTCTTCATAGGCCCTTATTTCTAGTCCATAACATCTGTTTTTTGGGGAGTCATGCTTGATGTTATACAACAATCTACAAGCACGGGTGCTAGTATATGGCCTGAGGTGGTGGGACGTTCCATCCTCAGTAAACCTCTTAGATTATATTTTATTATCATGATCACTTCTTCAAGAGTATTTATGTCTGATAATTCTGATAAAAAATTCAAAATTGATCAGTGTGATCTAATATTCAATGGTTAGATCATCCCAAATTTACTGAATGCCTAGGCATGCATGTCTTCTTCTCCTATGTGAATTCTCATCTTCTGTCAATCTTCTCCCTCTATTATCAACATTAATTTTTTTTCATCATTTAAAAAAATACATAATTTTTTCTGAATTCTTCTTCATTATATTGTTTTACAAACAATATTTTTAATTATTCCTCACATAACACTTTATATGAGGGAAACTAGACAAATTTTAATAATATCATAGTATTTATGATTTATTTTTCAGAAAAAATTATATTTTTCATGAGCATATCATAACAATTATAATGAAGAACTTAATTCTTATTTCACATTATATATTCTCTAATGTGTGTAATTTAGATAACACTTCATTCACATAGAATATTTATGCATCATGCAATTAAAATATAAAAACATTTATTATATGCTTTGTATATTTTTTGTAGAGGATATTTTTAATGTGATTCTTTACCAAGGGATGATGATTACTGAAGAGATTGTTTTTTCTGATAGACTTATACTTTTTTAATGTATTATGAACCAAAAACCACTTTGTGATATGCGACTAAAAATTAGTAAACACTCTTCCAATATTGAATATCTTATTGAAATTTTTAGGAAAAATCTCATGTTGAAGGTTAATGGTTTTTATAGGCTATAGGAATCATAGTATCTTTACACACTATGATAGTATCTTTTAATGATTTATTCATATATAATTCATTTCAAACTTACTTCATGATTTAATTGTTATCTCAAATCATGTACCAATTACCAAAAAAACATTATAAGAAAATTTCCCCATAACACCTTCAAATATTATGTTTATGTAATATAGTCGTAAAAAATCCCACAGCCTGTAAATTTGAAATTTCTTAGAGTTTTCACTTACCCAATTTTCAAACAACTCATTTTTTTAATATGTAAACTCACATCACATAATAACTTTTCATTATGTTTGTTTACATGTCTCATCCTAATGGTGACCTCAACATGATCATAGAAGGATTGACCTTGTGCTTCCGAACATGAAACATTAGAGTTAAAACCCCTAGATATCCTAAGGTAGAAAAAACATTAACTTTTAATTCCTTAATAATGTAAATAAATCCTTCAAGTATCTTTTAATTATTTAAAAATCCATGATCACTTTACTACTTTTCTCATTTATTTTTGAAAAACACCTTATCTCTTCCAAAAACATATTGATAGTTATATCATGATGATAATTTTCCCTATTGATGATAAATACAATATAAACTAATGATCCTCATTGTGGACTGAAAATAAAGATAATATTTTAAAAGGAAATAAATATTACTTTATTTATACCTTTGAACACATTTTTTAATTTTAGAGAGTATGGTCTATAAAGAAATCATCCATTATTATATTTATTTTTAAATGAAATAAAACATAGGACACACCATGTGAGTGTGGTTAATAGATTTATCAAATGGGTGTATGGAAATTTTTATTTATTTTGTTAATGTAGAATTAGTATATTTCTTTTTTGATAAGAAAATAACTATTTGGAGGTGTTAGGAGGGTTGACTGGATGTCAAGTTAAAATTAGAATCCAACTATTTCTCTTATATAGGTATATATGTTTCCATGTTTTAGAAAATAGAGATATGGTGCTTTGATATTTTTTTAGTCTTCTAGATGATATTAACATTTTGAAATAATGTTAGATAATTTCTTATTTGGTAATATCTTATGAATAGACTCTTAGGATTGTTTTTATGAATTTTTTGTAGAATTTTTTACCCTTATTAAATTATTTGGATTTTTCAAATTCTCATATTTATTTTTTTGAATACTTTTATAGAACCATTATTATTGAATGTATTATTTCTTAATGGTTATGTGGTAAAAATGTATTTTGGTTTTGAGTAATGTTTATTGGGTAACATTCAACTGATTTTTATAGATATAGAAGAAAAAAATCAATGTGATGTAGTGGAATTATAGTTGTGTATGTTGAGATGGATGGAAATTTTTTTTGATCAAAATAATTAAATTTGGGATGCAAAATTATGAAATAGGAACAATAATTACTTAGAATTATGAGGATTACATAGTTATACAACATTAGTAATGGTAAAAATAAATGAAATTTAATGTTCTATTAGGTAATGATTTTTGATTCATTAGTATAATAAATACTAGTTATTTATCTATATAATAATTTGAGTAAGGAATATATAGATTCCATCATTAAGGGTAATTAACTATATGGTTTTTTAGAGGTGGAGAGTATTAAACCACTTACTGAGGGTGATCGTATGCTAATCTATGCACGTGTTATAAAGTAATGAATGAATTTGAAGGTTCAAATTTAACAATATATCAATGTGTTATGAAGATGAATTATGATATCCAATAATATTATTAGTGGTATTGAATAAGTTAACTCTATAGTGGATCATGTGGATAAATATTAAATATGTTAAAAGGTAAAATTAGGAAATCATATTTTATCTATTTTGCTACAACTATTGACTATTCCCTCATATAAATAGGAAGAAATTTCCATGGATTTTATTGATGATACTACCTTGTTCCCTTGGATATTTTTATTATATCTAGGTCAAAATTGATATATTTATTTATTTACATCATTTATTTTTTATAAAGTAAAAAAATTTAGTATATAATCTAGTAAGAATTTGTCTGATTGAAGCAGTTTAGGTTCATGAAGTTTCCTGAAAGATATTTTCACACAACGATTCGTGGTTTATACTAATGATGTGGGGGGATTAAAATATTATTTTGTTACACATTATGACATATTAAAACATTAAAGATTTCAAAAAGATATGGAGGATGCATATTTTTAATTTTAATATTCCATGGAATATGAAATTACCATTGGTTGAGATTCTTTTGATAATAGTTATAAATCATATATATAATTGACAATATTTGAGGAATTTATAGATTAATTGTTTGATTAGAATTGTGTTGTGGGGTGGGGGGTTAGTTAATAAATAATTTTTAAACTGTACTAGGTATATGATACTGTGTAAATAGTATATTTTATCCAAAACAATTTGAACTTGACAGAAAGTCGAAATAATTTATCTATTAACTAATGGAGGATACCTTTATAGTTTTATGATGATGAGAACATATTCTTCATTTTTTTATCCCCAAAATCTAATGTGTAGTATTGTATGACATCATAAGATTTAATTGAGGTTTTTCAATCCTCAATTATTAATGTAGCATATCCATAAAGTGGAACATCTGTTAACACTTTCACCCCATTTATAACAATGCAGTGAATATTTCCATATATCACAACTTTAGAAGTAACTTCAAGACATGTATCATGTTATTAATTAAGGAATTTAATATATTAATTATGATGTTTAATTTATCATAAATCCCACATATATCCATGACTAGAAAAGAGAAAATATTTTTTAGGATGAGTCATACAGTTATTTTAAGTCCATTGGAGGAATAAAGGTTTGGATAAGTGTAATTTGTAATTATTGTTGACAATTAAAGCTCACTATCTTGGGATACATTTTTTTATATAGTTATGTACCAGATTTTGGATTTTGGATATGGTATTTGAGTAATTTTCTTTTGATATATCATGATTAGTTTTTAGAGATAAATGGAATGTACAAGGTATCTAGTGTGGTGGCATAAATTTTTTTTATATGAATATTCATTTATGTTGTTTAATTTTTTCCATGATAATTACCTTTTAGGATTTTTAGGATGATAATTTTTTAAATGGTAATAAATGGTGAGACCAATATTTTTTATTCATTGACATTGAGAATTCAAAGTATTGTTTATTTTACTATAATCATTAAAGTTGTGTAATGATTGTTTTGATGATATTAAATGTTAATTTTGGGTTCGCAATCGGTGGTTTATCATTGGTTTTGTGTTTAGTGATAATTCCATATGTTGATATAAGTTGGTAGAGGTTTTGGAATGTTCAAAAAAATTATTAACTATGACATAATCATGATATCCCATAAATTTTTAAATGATGAATGATGAATGATTGAATAACCATGTATATATCATTAATTTAAAGTGATTCTTGGTAGTTTCTAATGCCCAATATACTTCACGATCATGAAAAATAACCTTCAATTTTAATATGGTTTTGTGGGTAAGGGATCCAATATTGGTGAATAGATAAATAAATATTCATTATAATTGGTAATTTAAATTAAATATCTCTTTTTGACATTAAAACATTCATAATTTTCTGTTTAAGTCCATTAATAAACTATAAGTTCCTTAATTGAATTTTATGGGTTCCTAGGGGTAGATTTAGGTGCTCGCATAAAGAATTAGATAGACCATTTTCATTGAAGGATTAATTTATCCATAGATTGAAGGTGATATCATTAAATATATCTTAAATTAATATATCTATTTCTCTCACTTTATAATCCATGATCATGGAATATTAGATAAATGGATATTGTATATGTTTTAAGTTTTTTGGGGTTCTTTTACTAGGTTCTATGTGATTAATTGTTTTATCATCATTGTGTATTCATATAGACATAGGGGTATGATCTACAAAATTAGTATAATATTTATTTTAATCCTAGTAATTCTGATTCAAAACATGTGGTAGGTGAATCAAAATTATTATTATTTAATATTTATATAGATTTATCACAATTTTGTTATTTTTATTATTATTTATTCATGATTTTGTTAGTTAGGAATAATAAATTGAATTGTTCATGTTAAGGGATGCAGTGATGATTTATATAGACTGATTGGGAAAGTGTTATTAAATAATAGATGAAACATGTTATACTATTTTCTTATATTTTAATTGAAAATTTATTAAATTTAAACTTGCGGATAGTTATTGTATTCTAGGGAAGTTGATCAAATGTTCATTATGAAGACCAAGTTTTATATTCTAGTGGGGTTTCATAGATGTTATATTTTGGGTGAACATTATGAAGAAGAAATTAGTATATTATTGAATAGTTGATATTATTTATTTATTATTATGATTACTATGATATAAGAAACATTTATATGTCATGGTTAACTTCATTGACCTTCAAATAATGATAATATTAAATTTAACGAATAATATGGGTTGAATTTGTTTTGGATTCTAATATAATAGAATAATTTATTTACACAAGGTTTTTAGGATTTGAATATATCATTTTGTATTTTTTTTATTTCAATAATATATAGATGTTATATTCTCCATTCACTGCAAAACAACTACTTGAGTTAGATAAAGAATGGACCAATGTCTAAATTTTACTAAATTCTAGGTGAAACCCAATATCCAATAGATGAAAAATAATCAACTCCATTATTTAAACAACAATTTATTCCCTTCCATAGAAACTGTATTCTTTCGATACACTATTTATGAGATGTTGTATTCTCTTAGGGATATTTATTTCTTTTGTAATGATAGAGTCTTTTAAAAGTGGGTTTTGGGTGATGAAGTTCATGTAATAAATCACCTGATTTAGGTAGTTTTAGGATGTAAATATTTCCTATAATGTGATTATGTAAATTATTAATACATATCTAGTTCATTAGGGTTTAATTTTGTTTTTTTGTGTTTGTGATATATGATATCACATACAGAATACTCAACTCTTTTAATATAAAATATCACATATTGGTTATAAAACAATATGATGATATTTAATTAAGACTTATGAAATGATTAAGAGTTAAATGATGCATTAATATTTTTCCAAACATTATATATCATTTCTAACATTCTTTATAATTTGAATGTTTTGAGATGAATTTATAACGTTGAAAAAAATCATAAATCTCATGGTTTTGGAATCAGTAAAATCTTTAAAGGTTATTTAAAGAGTGTCCTTGATGCCTTTAAAATAGATTTTGAAAACATAAAAACTAATAATGAGAGTTATTTAATATTTTGGAGACTCTAAATCAAGGATTTATAATCTATTATCCCTTTGACACCATGATTATAGTAGTTTATCAATGTTTGAAAAATTCAATCAAGAATTTATATTGGTGAGTGACATATTCATTGGATACCTTTGTAGACCGAATTCTATTTCCATACACTAAGAGATATCACTCAATCTTAATAATAAGGCTTGACATCTTCAATTATAAAGATATAGGTTCAGGTGCATTAACAAAAAATTTATGTTCTTCTCATTTTTATCTAGATTCTTCTAAACCTATCATGTTAAGTTATCAAGGAGTTTTATTTTGGTGATTATTTTTATTTCTTTTAGATGAGAGATATTCCCAAGAAAACCTAATGGTTGTATTAGTGAAACTTATATGATGTTTATAGAAGATGGGTAAAAAATTGGGAAAAATAATATTTATAAATAATATACATAACATGGATAATAAATTATTGGGTACAAAGAATGTGTAAGGCCATAGACTAGTGTGTTAAATTAAAATCCATTTATCATAGTCACGTGGATAATGTTATGGGGTAATATTGTACATCTTGTATCAATCACAAAGGTTTTGAATAATAGTGTATCATTATGTCATCACATAATGGTGGTTACACTACATGCATCAAAATAAAAATTTTGTATTTATAAAATAAATAAATAATATTTTAGAGATAACAATACATGTGACGCACACATGATTATTATTATAGTGATTATTCTTATTGTTATGATAAAATATATATCATTTTAAAGTGTTTATGATATGGGACATGAGATTCAACATAATGTGAGTAGTGAACTGGAAACTACACACCCTATGTCGTGGTTGACTGTGAATTATTGATGTTTTCCCTTTTAAACATAGTTTTCCCTAAATAATATAAAATGCAAGAAAAATAATACAGATAAAATTTTCTAAGATGTAATTTTTTATAATTTTAATAATTTTTTTCTATTTTTTTATAAATTATAATATAAGTAAAAATATAAAAACAGTGTATATGGTTTATCAAATTTTAATGAAATATAATTTAAATTTTTGATATTAAAAGAATTATTTGAGAAATTTATATCAATATAAAAAAAAATTAGTAAATTTTTAAAAAGTTTAACTAAATTCCAATTATATTATATTTAATTAATGAAAATTTATTGCATTATAAATTTGAAATGATCATATAGATTTTATAAGTGAAAGGTGATAGAGATAAAACCTAACGTATATACATATTTGATGTTTTCAGGATGATATTATAATGGGAGATGTAAATATATTATATTTTTATACAATTTAGAAACCAAGAAATTTCATATTATTTGGTTTTTGTATATTATAATTAATTATATATTTATATCATGCTACTTCCAAGGTTAGTAATATTTTATGACTTGGAAAAATTATAATTAAACAATATAATGAATAAAATGGTATAATTCATATGGAAGCCCTATGATTAATATGGATACCCTATGATAAATTTATATAATAAAGTGTTAAATGTTAACATTTGAATTATGTTTCACAATTAATATAATTAAAATCTGTAATTCATGGGAGAATTGATAAACATTTATATGACAAATAAATGATGGCAGAAAGTTACAAGGAGTTGTGACGATTTCATTTACTATTATGTTAAGAAATATATGATTAAATTGTATAAAATGCATGAGGGTATCTTTATGATATTATTATAAGGTAAATAATTGATATGTTTTTATTATTTTATGTTATCCTTTAACTTGAATCCTATTGCATTTCCATTTCATAGCTCTCCCCCCTCCCTTGTTTACCATATGTATTGGCATACCGTGGTTGAGAGGAGGGTCCTAACTAAGTATCTAGTGATTCAGTTAGCCCATAGATTCCTGGTAAATTGAAAACCCCTGGGTTTCCCTAAAGGGTATTAATAATGAAATTGTGGTTAAATACATGTTCAATAACTAAAAATGGTGTAAGGTACATTTCATTCATTTTATATTAACAAGCTTCATTTTTTCTTAGTATGATGATCATGTGAATGTTGTTTTTAATGTCTTTCACTGCACTAAAAATGTTTTTTTTGAACTTTCGAAACCCATAATTGGTATTAGAGCTTTTTTATATTTCTTGATTTCTGAAATGATACTTGAAAAATAAATAAACTATATATTATATTGTTAATAACTAAAAATTATAGATATTTTGTTTTGTGGCTGGTTATATGATATGAAATATTATAAGAAACTACATACTCACTCCATATGATATAGGATATAATAGGTTATGACATGATTTTAATTCCATTACTATTTATATATTATATAATACAACATTGAGAATGGTAATAGGTGATAGAATCACTTTTTTTTTATCAAAAAATAGAGCATCACATCAGTCTTACAATATAGATGATTTATTATGGTATGAAACCTAGGCCCCATGAAATGATATCATATTTGAATAAATATTTATTATTAAAAGCAATAAATAATCTAATTAATCCATGAATTATGATATAAGGTATATCTTCAAATATGATATATATTAAATTTTTCCTTTTCAAAATTTCTATTATAAAATAAATAATAGCTAATTTCTAAATTCTTCAAACTTTATAAGAAATTTATTTTAGGATATTTATTTAATTTATAAAACATCTATAAATTAAGGAGTCATCAAGTGTTTATAAATATTTAATTAAATTTTTATGAAACATTTATCAAATAAATATTGAAAATAAGGAATATTAATCTCAAATACCGTTTGAAAGTATATGTAATGACTTATAATTTTGATGTAAAATTTTTATATGGAAATTATAAGTGTAAGTTATGAAATGTTTATAACTTACAAAATAATAAAAACTATAAAAATATTTATATTTAATATTTATATTTTTTCAAAATAATTAGTTTGAATTATTCAAATTGAAGGCATTATTGTTGAAATTATTTAAACATATCTAAATGAGTTTTCGATATTTTATTTGATTATGATTTAAATAATATTAAATTTGTGATATTATGAATATTTACATGATATATGAATAGTTCAAATATATAATTTTTATATTTTAGCTATCATATATTTAAGTAAAATTCCATATAAATTTTAACATGAAAGAGTTAATATTATAAATAAATATAAACAATTTATATTTATTTTATCATGGAATATTTATAATTTATTTATTTATAAATAATTTTTAAATACTTCTATCACATGTATAAATATATGAATTATTCATTTACATAGTTTGTTCTCTCCCTTATTCATGAACCTAATTATTATATTATGTATTCATGTATACTTTAGTTAAGATGTATTATATAGTTTATTTAATTAACAAAATATGCATCAAATGAGTTACTTTCAATGTATGACACTTGATTTAGTTTTATTCTATCTTGAATTATGATTTTTCTCTATTGTGAGAAAAAATTTAAAGTTTGATTATATTTTACATATATTATGTCTTAGAATTATAATAGGATGGATGATTCTATTGAATAAAGTAACAGTGGGTAGAGATTATTTTTCTGGAATGATCACTATTCTAGAGGCTTACACATTTTCTTGAAAAGTGGATATTGTTTATTTATCACTCAAAGAATACACTTATATGGATTTTTTATTTCATCTGATATTACCTATTTACAAGAAAGGGTTTCTTATAACATAAAAATAATATTCATATGGATATGAATGGATATAGATGGGTTTTAATTTGGGTTAATTATCCAAGAGATGAGTTTTTTAAAGAGATACACATGAATACAGTTTGATAAAACAGATTTCAACGTAGAGATATTATTCTAAACTAAGTAATTAAAAGAAATATTATATGTTATTAGAATAAAATGAGATATGATTGTGAGATTAAATCCCATTCAATGTATTAGGTTTTTCATTCCTTCTAAAGTGATCACATTCTAATACCTCGATCATCCTATCAAGTTGGTTTATTCAAATGCATACTAACCATGGATTATCCTATGTAATGAATGTAAGTAATGTTGTGACACTAAGAGTAATAAAAAACACCCATTATTAAGGTATTTATTTTATGTGTTTTATTTTTTGGTAATGATTTAGATGTGGTTTAGGGAGTTTGGGGTAATGATCATAGAATAGAGTATTAGATTTTATGGACCCATGTTTTTCCTTACTGTAATTTTAAGCATGAATTTAAATTTTTGCAATTAGATTATTGTAAGCAGTGATATAAAAATTTTACACTAGAATTTGAGATCATATAATTTTTATTACTAACCATTTTCTCTAGGAATAGGGTTTTTACCCTAGAATAAGAGTTTGGTAGGAATCTAATAAATTTTACTTTAATAGAATAATTAATATTGAATATTTCATAAATTAAATATTATATTATTCATGTATGTTCGTTCAATGATATAATTTTGAACATAGTATTGTATTGATATTCCATCTCCAAAATTGATTCTAAAACATAGATTTTTCCTAGGTGGGGGATAAACTCAAGTTGGGTGTTGGGGTAAGTAGGGACCCCATTTTTATTTTTGTCTCCTTTTTATTTATTTTATTTCTTTTACATTTCAATTATTCCATTCTCCCAAAGATTGTCATAGACACACCCCTATGGGTTCCTCCATATGACAAAGAGAAAAGAGGGATATGGAGAAAAAGAAAGAGATATGTAGAGAGAGAGAGGGATATTGTTTTGGACAATAGAAATACGTGATGCTTTAGAAGATTACACCCAATTGTAGGTTGTTTCAATGTTTTTTCATAAATTCCATTATAATACGAGTTTTGTTTTTTTTAATCCTTATTATTCTTTCTTATAGATTTTTGTGGCCCAATCTACTGGTTTTTGGGTGAAAATGAGTGTTTTGGGGTGATTCAGGGGTTTATGTTCAAGAAAACATGTCTACACAGTGTGTGGTTTAGAGAATAGACACTCTGTGTTCTTCCTATTTGGGGAAGATGATGTTTTAAAAGTAAACTAAATTTACTATGCTGTATATGTCATGTACTAGGACACTACTGTGTAGATTAGTACCCTACCAGGCTACCTGTGTAGGGGTAAATTACTGTGTAGAGTACACTACATGACCCCGTGTGGGTCGCACACCATGTATAAATACAAGGAGAGACCAAATACATGGCCTTTCCATTTGATGGAAATAGGAAGGTCCCCCTTGTAGGGTACATTCCATGCACCCATCTTACACACCATGTACTTGGGAATTTACGTGCCAAGTATGGACAAATAAATTTCCAAGGAGGGGATTTAGGAGTACACACCATATACTCAGGGAGACATGTCGTGTACTTCCCCTTTGAAACCATTTTTTGGCTTTTCATGTCTTTTTTCCCAAGAGTTGAAATTGAACCCGTGAGTTGTACATTCTAAGTATATTTTTATGTATATTGTTATGGTGAAACCCAGGTGGTGTTTTTAGAATTACAATGGTATGTTTCATTCATGGATAGTTTTTTATTCTGGTAATCATATACAATATCTTTTAAGAGTGAGACTTGATTTGATATGATCCATGATATATCTCTCTTGACGAGTTCCTTTATAGCCTTGATTTGAAGAAAACATCCTTTTGAGAGGTTCTCTTCTATCCTAAGATGTTGTGAGACTATTTTATTTCGAGGAACCCTATAATATTCCTCTTCATATGTTTATACATAGAGAATCCCTCATAGGATGCCTCAATCCTCTCTCTATTACCAGGGATCTCTTATGGGGTTCTTTTGTTCACTTGATGATCTAGGGAATCCCATGTTGGATCCCTTCACCTGTGTACCATTCTGAGGATCCAATGTATGATTTATTTTCCTTATTATACGGTTATAGAGGGTCCATTGTAAGGTGCCTTCACTTATGTTTTGTTCGAAGGATCGAAAGTAGGACAACATTGTCTTGTTTACTATTCTAGGATCTCATGTAGGATTCCTCCTTTACCCTTATGACAAAGGATCCCAATTTGGATTCCTTCACTTATGTGTTTACCTCAAGGATCCTAAGTAGGATGCCTCTTAGTATTTTTCATGAGGGCCCAGTGGGTTCCCCATTCTTTGACTGACCCTATGTTAGTATGTTGGTTTTGGGTAGTGATTTTAGTGGGTGTCACCTAAAACCCACATTGAACTTATAATCCATTGGGGCAGTGGTTGCAATGTTGGTTTTAGGTGTTAATCCACCCCCAATATTGTGTTTATACCTTCACATGTTTATTTTTGATACAACGTTGTTAGATAAAGGTGATTCTTGTTTGTTGGTTAATGATCCTGATGTGAGGAATATTTTTTTATCATTGGGATTATCAGATGTTCATCGTAGGATCCAGATTGATCCATATTATTTATTTTATTTACTTTTCTACCCATATTTACTTCCTAGGATATAAAGTTTGAGCTTATATAATGGATTATTAGATTATTGGGATGTGCAAAGGTGTTTCCTGGTATCCGGATGTTGATCCTACTAATATGATATATAAGCATGGAATACATAGTAATGGTAATCATAGATTATTCTAATCTTCTAAGTGATGAGGGTGATTTTGATCTCCTCTATTTGACATGAGATGAATATGATTATGGTCTCTTAAATTTGATAATTTCATCCTAGATTATTATACTCTTGGATGATTTTTCTCTCGTAATGGATAGGGATGATTACACTCTCCCTAATCAATTACTTGACCACGGTGATGAATGTGGCATTTCACATCATTGGGTAACCAGAATGATTACGCTCTTATAGATGGTAGGGACGATTATACACTCCCTTATTAGAGATATTAGGTGTGGTCATGGAGTCTCATCGGTGAGTTCAACATATATATCTTTTAAGGGTTAAACCCTTAGGGATTATCCAAGTTCTTAATGCCATAAAAAACTATTAACTTGGACCTAGGGATCATGTAGAGACCCGTATCTTGACGTACATGGAAATTACATTACATTTGCGGAATACTTAGTACATAACAAAAACACACACACAAGGATCGTAATAGTTTAGTGTCTTTGGAAACTCGGAACGTAATCTTCTAATCGTGGTGAAATATCTTCAATATCTCCCATAAAGATCTTCCCTTTTTTTTTACCTAAAACCTTTCTTTATATCCTGGGGAAAAGAAAACATAAAAGGGTGAGCTCAAATTCTCAGTAAGGGTATACAAAAGAAAAATCAATCACATCATATTCATAAGAACATAACTTTTGGAAATCTTAACCTGCAAAAGAGATCATAATATCTTAACATGGAATAAATCATAGAAGTGAAAATGAGATCACAACAATCATAACTTAAAACATGAAACTTTGTGTCATACACACATAATCATAGTGAATCATTTCTTGTTAGTCAAGACTCATTCCCAAGACTATCTTAATGGACAAAGTCCCTTTCTGAACCGAGTAACCCTCGTTTCAGTCCTGTTTCACTGAACCGGTATAACCTACCGTTCCAGCCATGTCTATCTCATGAGATATAAAATTTTTACCCAATGCATTGGAGGGAGATATAGGTCCCACCCATCTTATAATGAATCCTTTCTTATGTGTGCCACATAATCATAAATCATACATCATCACATAACACATGTAACAAAAATGGGATTCTTGAAACATCATGACATCATAAAAAAAACCATATAAGGTAAATGACTTCATAAAAATAATTCCCTCACAACATAATCAAATCAATGTAATTAAAGGGATAAAAACAGAACCCTTTCTTATATTAGATGGAAAATAATTTTGATAAAACACTTGAACACCATTCTTGAGGAAAATATCCTTTCTTCTTCAAAAACACTTTTCTTTTCTTAATATGTCATAAAATTATAAACTAAACGAAGTTGATTAAAAATAAACTTGAAAACTTGTAAAGGAAGATTCTTGGAAATAATGTTTTAAAAATCCATTCATGCCGTATAAGTTAAAAAAACATTCTTCGTACTTTTGTCGGAAAAGTCAAAAAGTACCTCGTATGAAAAAAAACGACAAAAGATTCCTTTCATATTCTTTACTAAAAACTCACCGAAGGGTAAAATTGGCTTTAAACTATTGTAAGTGGATGGAAACAATATTACATGTTGAGGTAACATGGATGTGGATGATAAAATACAACCCAGTAAATACTTACGAATAAACAATCTCGGATAAAATGAGATTGTGATATTTTCCCTTACCTTAGGTCCGATTTGCTTCGTAAGTGTCCGAACCTCCTGTATAATGATTTAAATAATGTCATTGACTTATTCCAGAATCATACTAATTGTTATGATATCATATATGGTTCACTTATGACTTTATTTTACCCGTTCTTTTGTAAATTCCATGTTAAAGAGCGTTTTGGGTAAAATCGTTTCATTTATCGTAGGTGTTTTGACTTGTTGTTCTTGACATTATTATTACTTATATCATGATTTACTTACTTCCAGAATATAAAATATGATTTATATATCATATATATTCAGTATATATATATATATATATATAATATAGATAAATGGAAAAACACCGTTCATGGAGACGGTAGTCCGTACGTACACATGAACGCTGTTTTTCTTTCCTTATTGTCTTGAATGGAAGTAAGTAGATGACATACATATATATATATATATATATATATACATAAATCCATTATCATTATTATGTCATATATTTCATTAGTACTTATTATATATACTTTATAATCATTCATGAATGGTTAATCATTAAGAATGAATCTCATCGCGTTGTGGAGACGGTAGTCCGTACGTACGCACGAGCGATGATATCATTTCCATAATTATTGAATTGAATTGGAGTGGATTATACAATATATCAGAATCAATATGATTTTGTAATAACTATGTGTAGTTATTCTTTACACCATTATACCCATCCATGTAAGGTGGTGGTGGAAAATAGATTACACCACGGCGTGGAGACGGTATTCCGTACGTACGCACGCGCGGTGATTTCATTTTTCCGTAGGATGGACAGAAGGTGAATTCGGGTTGTTTCATATTTATAATAACATATCATTATGTAATTAATACTGATGTTATTACTTTATCATGAAACAACTAAAGAAGAAGAAGTTGAAAAAGAAAGAAATTGAAAAGATCGGTAATGGATATTACCTCTTCTTTGGAACGCTTCTTTGAATCCTCCACTTAGGGAACTAATATTGGTCTTTGAAGAAGACTAGGACCTCTAGGATTATTCTAGGGAAGTGGAGAGGAGAAAAGGGCAGGGGTTGGCCGAGCTTGAGTGCTCAAATTGGTGTGAGGAGGAGGGGGGAGGAGGTGTCCTTTTATAAGGGAGGAGAGGGGCACCTTAGGAATATCTCAAAATATTAATTTATATTAAAGTCAAAATCGGTTTATAATGGTTCCAAAAGGTCTTATTTCGAAGGTAAAGTGGGTATGGGTCTAAATCCTATCAACCAATAGGATTTAGACAAGTTTAGGGTATTATTTTAACCTTATCAATTAGATTTAACTCTAAGTTAAATAATTTAACTTTTACCGTGTCTTTTTGTTTTTTTTTCACTATATGGTTAATACACTTACTATAACATGCCAAATGAACCCCAAATTGTTTATTATTAATATATATATCTTTATCTATGTCATTTGGCCGAACCTTAGATTTTTAGGAATAAAATAAAAATTAATAATATAATATTTGATTTAAAAACTATTTTGTGTCAATTTTGACACTATTTGATATATGATTTTTGTGAAAGTCATAACAGAATTATAAGTTCAAACCAAGTTTATTACATCAACACTAATATATCATAGTAACCTAGAAAATTAGTTTAAGTCATACAAAGTCTCAAATTACATTTATTTGGGCATTTATAACATCAATTATGTCCATATTTCATTAATAAGACAATTACTGCATCATATTTGTGTCATAATAATTGATAATTATTTAATCCCTAAAAATTCTAAATAAATTCCTATGATGTAGATAATTGTATTAGATTTCTGGATACTATTCATGTTCGAAGTTTCATGAAGTTTATCACTAGATTAAAATTATTATACTTATAATATTTGAGAAAGTGACATGTTGTCACATTCTTTGGTTTTAATAATAATTAAATTATTTTCATTGAAAAAATTTAATTAAATTAATCTAATACGACCCTTAGGTGATATGGGTCGTTTTTCAGTCATCCAATAGAATTTTGACATTTTTTAGGGTAATATTATAGTTACCCTTAATTACCCGATTTACCTTTAACTAAGGTAAATAAAATTTACCGTAGTTACTATTCATAATTCCCAAAAATAAAAAGTAGTCTATTAGCATAATTTGGACCCACTGATTCCAAATATGGAATCCATTTTTTAAAATTCAATACACAGAAGTTTCAGAAATTAAATTAAAATTAATCCCTGTGTCGAATAAAAACGGGTTTTTGTTTAAAACATTGCAAAAGATTGAATTGATTTAACCTACGAATTCAAGGTAAACTCAATGATAATGACATACATTATATTAAATGGTAAAAATATATTCTATTTATACTTTAAAACAATTCAATATTATAATTTAACCACATAAGATATTATGATGAAAAAAGTTGTTTTTAATTAAAATATAGCGTGTTTTTACTATTCATTAAAATGTGAAAGTTACCAGAATAATATGAAAAATTTATCCAAAGTAAATTTTTATTTCTTGATTCCAAAGAAGAATTTTATTTTGTCAAATTGAACTTATGAACATGTCAAAAACTAGATTTAAAGTGGGTGCGCCATCAAAAGGCGGCAAAACTGCATTTTTTGAAAAATACTTATTTTACCCGAAAAATTTATTTTGTTCTTATACCATGTTCTTGAAATGTGTAAGATGAATAATAATGTTATAAAATTAAAAATTTAGTTAATACTATTCATCACGGCTAGTTCATGACAATATTATAATAATATAACATTGTTTATTAAAACCCAGTATTGCGTACGACACACTCTATCGAGGAAGGTCGTGATTGCGTGTAATGCAAGCCAAGTCAGGGTTGCGTGTTGTGAAAGAATCCTTCATTGTTTCGTATAACAGAATCCAACCATATTTCATTTATACATTTAATATATATATATATATATACTCAATGTTGCGTAGAATAACTATTATCAAAATTGTGTGTAACACGGTCCAAGAATAGGGTTGTGTATACTGCAAGCTAATACAGTGTTGCGTATAGCACAAGGTAATCTTGGTGTAGAATAAAACATAAGACATTAATGAAATTAAAATAATATTTTTCATAAAATCTCGGGGTGTTACATTCTACCCCCCTTAAAATGAATTTCGCCCTCGAAATTCGTCGGGGTTATAAATGGTTTACTATTTGAAAATTTCTTTGATAGAAACCCACATCATAAAAAGGAATACCAAAACTTATCTTTAAAAACAAAAGTATGAAACGTAACGGTTACCCAAATAAACTAATCTCTGGGTTTCCACATAGGTGAAAATATGGATATGGAAGAGAAATCTAACCATCATGTTCTGATGGAGAGTGGTAGAGGACATGGCTATGGAAAAGCCAGTAATCACAAATCCATAGATTTGTGATGATATAAGGTACAATCCGATTCATCAGGTATAAGATCACTAGGAAAACATTTTTTCTTTTCAAGATCATTTCCCTAAAGTTGAAAATTTGAATTAGAATAAATACTTACTTCATTTTGGTACAATCTCACTGTTGTTCGTGCCTTGAACAATTTCCACTTCATCTCTTAAATAAATGAAGTTAAATTTGTTATTCATGAAGTGTTAGCAGATCATGTGATAGAATGACGGGTCATTCCATCTGTCTCAAACAAAAGGTTAGAAAAAATTATATACATAAGTCGATCTATAGTGAGATTAATCATATATGGTTCCTAAAATAGACTTATACTTCATATATCATACTGCTTAATATAATAAAACTAGTTTCCAATAAACAGGGACTTCCTGTAGGCCAGTGGTAGGCGATAAAGGCCAGTCGCACTTCGGTTGTGGGTTCGATTCCTACAGCCTTGTCCGACGCGATGGGCTGTCGCCCGTCCTGCAGGTTGTCCTTTTTCTAAAACTATATTACCATAACATCCCATCAATAATATCGAAAAAACTTCTACCCTTAAACAATACTAACTTATGTCCAACATAATCCATTCCAATCTTTAGGCTTATCCATAATACTGCAGTCCACTCTCATAACATAGTGAAAACTATTACCAGAGATTTAACACCATCGTCGATCCCCATATATCATAAGATATGTTTTGTTGGTCACATTCCAAACATTCAAAGTCCTTAATCATGTATTCTCTTGAATACCATAGTGAAAACATGAATGCAGTTAAAACATAACACCTTCCATATACCAAAATCCTCAAAATTCTATATACTCAAACCATGATATCAATTAGTCCTTATATCAATCATGAGCTCATGAATACTGTCAAACATTTCATTTTCTCCTTATCCCTTCATTATGGGCATATTATCTACTTTCCAAAATATTTTAATCACTTTTCATGGTTACCGGTACCTTAAAATTATTGAAAACCACAATAGACCAATACATAAATATTTCAATACACCATAAAAGTACCTCAACAACATTATTATTGAATACCAATACATAAACACTTCAGTCCATCCACTTCAATGATTGTCCTGGAAGAAGTCCTTCCTTGATTTAGAAGTATCTTTTTAGGTCAGGGCATTGAGTTGGGTAATGCCCATGTTCTCCACAAATAAGACATTGAACTCCATAACAGTCTGTCACTATATGACCCTTTTCTCCACACAGATAACATTGGTCCCTCCATTTGAGGTATTCCTCAAGGTTCTTCTTCCCTTCTTTAGAAATCTCAATCTTCCTTTCTTTATGGTCCTCAACATGCGAACATGCATAATAGTTTATCTTCCTCTTCTTTGATGAATTAGTCATACCACTAAATTTCACCTTGTTAATCATATATCGCGATGACTGATTTGGCATAATCACAAGATATTTCTCTCTAGGAATTACACAATTTGTTTTCTCATAGTCACCAATTTGTCCATTGGATTCAATGTTAACCGAATTCCTTCTGGTTCCCTCCATTAACTAAAACACAAAAAGAATCTTGTGAGAGGAAAAAATCATGCTAGGGAAAACAACATAGTAAAGGGGGAGTACCATCAATATCTAACATCTTAGGTTAAATTCTAAGATCGTTAGCACAATTCTAGCACTATAACCTATACGTATACTTAACCTTAGAGACATCCCTATACATACCTTAGAAATATCTCTAGGGATCTCACTAAAGTTCTCGCATCCTAGTTTCCAAAGGTTGACTAAACCTTTCCTCTGATACCAACTGTAGAGACCCATATCTTGACGTACATGGACATTACATTACATTTGCGGAATACTTAGTACATAACAAAAACACACACACAAGGATCGTAATAGTTTAGTGTCTTTGGAAACTCGGAACGTAATCTTCTAATCGTGGTGAAATATCTTCAATATCTCCCATAAAGATCTTCCCTTTTTTACCTAAAACCTTTATTTATATCCTGGGGAAAATAAAACATAAAAGGGTGAGCTCAAATGCTCAGTAAGGGTATACAAAAGAAAAATCAATCACATCATATTCATAAGAACATAACTTTTGGAAATCTTAACCTGCAAAAGAGATCATAATATCTTAACATGGAATAAATCATAGAAGTGAAAATGAGATCACAACAATCATAACATAAAACATGAAACTTTGTGGCATACACACATAATCATAGTGAATCATTTCTTGTTAGTCAAGACTCATTGCCAAGACTATCTTAGTGGACAAAGTCCCTTTCTGAACCGAGTAACCCTCGTTTCAGTCCTGTTTCACTGAACCGGTATAACCTACCGTTCCAGCCATGTCTATCTCATGATATATAAAATCTTTACCCAATGCATTGGAGGGAGATATAGGTCCCACCCATCTTATAATGAATCCTTTCTTATGTGTGCCACATAATCATAAATCATACATCATCACATAACACATGTAACAAAAATGGGATTCTTGAAACATCATGACATCATAAAACAAACCATATAAGGTAAATGACTTCATAAAAATAATTCCCTCACAACATAATCAAATCAATGTAATTAAAGGGATAAAAACAGAACCCTTTATTATCTTAGATGGAAAATAATTTTGATAAAACACTTGAACACCATTCTTGAGGAAAATATCCTTTCTTCTTCAAAAACACTTTTCTTTTCGAAATATGTCATACAATTATAAACTAAAAGAAGTTGATTAAAAATAAACTTGAAAACTTGTAAAGTATGCTTCTTGGAAATAATGTTTTAAAAATCCATTCATGTCGTATAAGTTAAAAAAACATTCTTTTTACTTTTGTCAGAAAAGTCAAAAAGTACCTCGTATGAAAAAAAAACGACAAAAGATTCCATTCATATTCTTTACTAAAAACTCACCGAAGGGTAAAATTGGCTTTAAACTATTTTAAGTGGATGGAAACAATATTACATGTAGGGGGAACATGGATGTGGATGATAAAATACACCCCAGTAAATACTTACGAATAAACAATCTCGGATAAAATGAGATTGTGATATTTTCCCTTACCTTAGGTCCGATTTGCTTCGTAAGTGTCTGAACCTCCTGTATAATGATTTAAATAATGTCATTGACTTATTCCAGAATCATACTAATTGTTATGATATCATATATGGTTCACTTATGACTTTATTTTACCCGTTCTTTTGTAAATTCCATGTTAAAGAGCGTTTTGGGTAAAATCGTTTCATTTATCGTAGGTGTTTTGACTTGTTGTTCTTGACATTATTATTACTTATATCATGATTTACTTACTTCCAGAATATAAAATATGATTTATATATCATATATATTCAGTATATATATATATAATAGATAGATAAATGGAAAAACACCATTCATGGAGACGGTAGTCCGTACGTACGCATGAACGTTGTTTTTCTTTCCTTATTGTCTTGAATGGAAGTAAGTAGATGACATAAATATATATATATATATACATAAATCCAGTATCATTATTATGTCATATATTTCATTAGTACTTATTATATATACTTTATAATCATTCAGGAATGGTTAATCATTAAGAATGAATCTCATCGTGTTGTGGAGACGGTAGTCCGTACGTACGCACGAGTGATGATATCATTTCCATAATTATTGAATTGAATTGGAGTGGATTATACAATATATCAGAATTAATATGATGTTGTAATAACTATGTATAGTTATTCTTTACACCATTATACCCATCCATGTAAGGTGGTGGTGGAAAATAGATTACACCACGGCGTGGAGACGGTATTCCGTACGTACGCACGCACGGTGATTTCATTTTTCCGTAGGATGGACAGAAGGTGAATTAGGGTTGTTTCATATTTATAATAACATATCAGTATGTAAGTAATACTGATGTTATTACTTTATCATGAAACAACTAAAGAAGAAGAAGTTGAAAAAGAAAGAAATTGAAAAGATCGGTAATGGATATTACCTCTTCTTTGGAACGCTTCTTTGAATCCTCCACTTAGGGAACTAATATTGGTCTTTGAAGAAGACCAGGACCTCTAGGATTATTCTAGGGAAGTGGAGAGGAGAAAATGGCAGGGGTTGGCTGAGCTTGAGTGCTCAAATTGGTGTGAGGAGGAGGGGGAGGAGGTGTCCTTTTATAAGGGAGGAGAGGGGCACCTTAGGAATATCTCAAAATATTATTTTATATTAAAGTCAAAATCGGTTTATAATGGTTCCAAAGGGTCTTATTTCGAAGGTAAAGTGGGGATGGGTCGAAATCCTATCAACAAATAGAATTTAGACAAGTTTAGGGTATTATTTTAACCTTATCAATTAGATTTAACTCTAAGTTAAATAATTTAACTTTTACCGTGTCTTTTTGTTTTCTTTCACTATATGGTTAATACACTTACTATAACATGCCAAACGAACCCCAAATTGTTTATTATTAATATATATATTTTTATCTAAGTCATTCGGCCGAACCTTATATTTTTAGGAATAAAATAACAATTAATAATATAATATTTGATTTAAAAACTATTTTGTGTCAATTTTGACACTATTTGATATATGATTTTTGTGAAAGTCATAACAGAATTATATGTTCTAACCAAGTTGATTAAATCAACACTAATATATCATAGTAACCTAGAAAATTAGTTTAAGTCATAAAAAGTCTCAAATTACATTTATTTGGGCATTTATAACATCAATTATGTCAATATTTCATTAATAAGACAATTACTGCATCATATTTGTGTCATAATAAATGATAATTATTTAATACCTAAAAATTCTAAATAAATTCCTATGATGTAGATAATTGTATTAGATTTCTGGAGACTATTCATGTTTTAAGTTTCATGAAGTTTATCACTAGATTAAAATTATTATACTTATAATATTTAAGAAAGTGACATGTTGTCACATTATTTGGTTTTAATAATAATTAAATTATTTTCATTGACAAAATTTAATTAAATTAATCTAATCCGACCCTTAGGTGATATGGGTCGTTTTTTAGTCATCCAATAGAATTTTGACATTTGTTAGGGTAATATTATATTTACCCTTAATTACCCGATTTACCTTTAACTATGGTAAATAAAATTTACCGTCGTTACTATTCATAATTCCCAAAAATAAAAAGTAGTCTATTAGCATAATTTGGACCCACTTATTCCAAATATGGAATACATTTTTTAAAATTCAATACACAGAATTTGCAGAAATTAAATTAAAATTAATCCCGTTGTCGAATAAAAATGGGTTTTTGTTTAAAACATTGCAAAAGATTGAATTGATTTAACCTACGAATTCAAGGTAAAATCAATGCTAATGACATACATTATATTAAATGGTAAAAATATATTATATTTATACTTTAAAACCATTCAATATTATAATTTAACCACATAAGATATTATGATGAAAAAAGTTGTTTTTAATTAAAATATAGCGTGTTTTTACTATTCATTAAAATGTGAAAGTTACCAGAATAATATGAAAATTTTATCCAAAGTAAATTTTTATTTCTTAATTCCAAAGAAGAATTTTATTTTGTCAAATTGAACTTATAAACATGTCAAAAACCATATTTAAAGTGGGTGCGCCATCAAAAGGCGGCAAAACTGCATTTTTTGAAAAATACTTATTTTACCCGAAAAATTTATTTTGTTCTTATACCATGTTCTAGAAATGTGTAAGATGAATAATAATGTTATAAAATTCAAAATTTAGTTAATACTATTCATAACGGCTAGTTCATGACAATATTATAATAATATAACATTGTTTATTAAAACCCGGTATTGCGTACAACACACGCTATCGAGGAAGGTCGTGATTGCGTGTAATGCAAGCCAAGTCAGGGTTGCGTGTTGTGAAAGAATCCTTTGTTGTTTCGTATAACATAATCCAACCATATTTCATTTATACATTTAATATATATATATATATATACTCAATGTTGCGTAGAATAACTATTATCAAAATTGTGTGTAACACGGTCCAAGAATAGGGTTGCGTATACTGCAAGCTAATACGGTGTTGCGTATAGCACAAGGTAATCTTGGTGTAGAATAAAACATAAGACATTAATGAAATTAAAATAATATTTTTCATAAAATCTCGGGGTGTTACAGATCAGACATTGGTTTGTATTTAAATCGAAGAAGAATAATGTAATCTATTTTTTGGCCATGTACAGGATTTCAAGATGTACTTTCCTAGAATCCTTATTTGAAGTTATTAGAGGTGAGTATGGGCGAACCCATGTGTAGGATGAGTATCCCCCTATGGTGACATAGCTTACTCAGAGACATTTCTAGCATTGATTGAAGAAGTTGTTTTTTTATTAGGATTATGGACCCAAGGATCAACTTAATGATACATGGATTTAGTGGCACGTCATCTAGCTCAATTCCCTTAAATAGGATATCCAGGGAATCAAGATTACAGACCATAGGATTGAATTTTGTTTGGTTTTATGTTATTTCATTCATTTTACACCAGAATATTCATATTTATGTATATATGTATAGGTATGGGAATATACCTGTATACATATATATATATATATATGGACCTCCATGGTGGAACTTTTTCAGTTGAATTATATTACCGGCCTAGGGTTTGACTGCGGTTTCAAATTATTGGGTTTACTTATATTTTCTATTATATATCATATATGATGAGAAGTCTACTTTTGATTTCACATATAGTGGCATATTTATATGTTCATCATTGGGAAGGCCTACAAAGACTTTTTCCCATCCCGTCACATGCACCTCAGTGTACATGTAGACATTGTTTTTTCTTTTTTAGGTTGATCATATTTGAATGGTGGCTAGGGATGAGGCCCCAAGTTGCATATTCAAGAGGATATGGGTTCTTTTAATAAGGCTAGTGTAGTTTGATAGTGTCTAGAGAACATGTATGTGGTCTAGATTAGATTTATTAGTAGATCCTTGTATTTTTTTATAATCCTATATCAATATTTTCAGTCCAGTTGGTGACCAATGTTGTATATTTGACATTACTATTTGGGCTTTTATAGAATTTCAATTTATTATTGCAACATGCTCTATTCATGTTCATTTAATTCTTATGAACTATAATAATTTGCAACTATTTATTATAATTTTCTTATTATTATGTTTTCTTACTATGATATGAGGGTATAGTATCCCCACTATAAACCCTTGGACCTCGCGAGTAGTCGGAAGACTCTTGCAAATAGGGACATGCGCTTTAGGCCTCATAACCACCCGAATAAAAGAACTAGTTTAGTGTCATATGGGTTAGGACGTTACAAAATGGTATCTGATCCATTTTTTTCCTGGTCTTCAATATTTGGGATATGGTTGAAATGAGTATTAAGAATGTGTTAGAACCAATGATGGATATCATATTGGCGTGTTGAGAACAATAGTTCTGGTTTGAAGTCTTCATCTCAAGGGGCATGTGATTGCGGTTCTGATCTATGATGTTACAGTTGTATATGGTTTTCTCCCTAAGATACTCAAATGGGGTGGGGATTTTTTGATTTATTATGGATCTCTGGTACTTGGCCATTGGCAAGAGGCCAGGGATGGATTTTGAATCTTGGATGGAAAAGGAAAGAAGCTGCTCATGAATCATCTATGGCACATTGTATTCACATCAAATAGGCCTGCTAGTGTATGATTTTACTGATGATTGAGACCTATTCCATTGGGCCTAATTACGTATATGTATCCTTATAATTGGAGGAATTTTGGATATACATTGAGTCATTTGGTATTGTTTATGATGACTCGTTCATCATGCACGGGAGGTGTAGAGACCCAAGTAGGTTGATATGGAACATGATTCCCTTCTATTGTATGCCTTGTAGGGTGTTCTTTCCTAGTTTTTGGTCATCTAGTTAGATCACTAGATGTGACCTAATGGATAGCAGGTATTTTATTGTGAACTAGACTTGAAGGGGGTATTACCACATACAGATGCCTGGTGAGTGTTAGTTTATTTTCTTCTTCTACATTGGAATCATGAACTCCATGGAGATGTTCCTTATGAGGATACTCAGTGAGGATCAGACCCTTATAGAACATGTTTTCAATTTTTAAACTTTTAGGTCAATTTATTTTTCCATCAAGGGAAACCCATTAGAGAAGTTTTCCTCTATTTTTAACTCCTTTTCAGGAAGTGAGTTGGGTTTTATGCTTGTTTAGATATTGAGGCACGATTTGTGTTCACATTTTATGTTATAGGTATATTTTTGATTTCATCTATTGATAAGGACATTGGGTGCATGTATTTTTCATTACGGGATTTGATGGACATAACTATTTAGGAATCTGGCCTAGGCAATAAGTATTTCCACAGATTTTAATACAGCTAGAGTATAGGTAGAAATTTGTGACTGAATTGATATCAGGTGATGGGTTGTTGTGGAATTAATTGTGGCATAGGTGAGGTGCCCGATTTTGTAAAGGAGTTCCATGGGAGATTCTGGGTAGTTATAAATAACATGTTGTATAACACATTCATCTTATAATTTTAATTGATGAATCACTAGAGCATGAGTCGAGTGAAAAAGGTATAAACAATTTCATGGTGTGTTGTTAAATATTAATCAGTGAGTGGCTGAGTGAGATCAGAGTAGTTATGGTTTTAAGGGTTTCTGTAGACTTGGTTTCTCAAGAGTTGTGGTTAAATAGTGAATGTACCTTTATAATAGAGGTCACATTGGAAATAAATTAGGTGTGGTGAGATGGTTGACCCATTTTGAATTTGGATATACATTTTTGCGATACTTAGTGTTCTGTATTGGTTTAATATGAGTTGGAATGTTTGTTGTGAGTGTGTCCTGGAGGGAGTTGTACACACCCTTTTATGGAATATTTATTTTCTCTTGGTTAGAGAAGATAATTAACTATACTGAGATCTTCTCATGTATGTGTAGAGAAATTCACCCCTTATTTTCATTTAAATACCCATCCTTGATGAGGAAACATGATGTGGTTGCGTTCATGGAGTAGTTTATGGTAAGACACATGGTGGGGAGTAATCCATTGTCCATTTGACGGTGGTAACACTCATTTTTTGTTTAAATTCAGAATTTCTATGGGTTTTTTGGATCAAGGATTGGTTTTGAAATTGTGATAATGGTATTTCAATTTTGGGGAGTACCAGAAAAGTTGCTGTTAAATATATTCCTCATAGAAAAAATTTTCTGATGTTATGAGTATGGTCATTAGACAGTGTAGAAAGAATGTATTTGAAGATACTATAGTTTGGAGCATGGATTCTAGTCTTACCATCAATATTCTTGGGTACTAGAAGGCTTATGGTTGGGAGATTTTAAGGACCATTAATTTTTTGGAGTGAAATTTTGAGTAAAAACATATTTTTTTCAATCAGATGCTTATAACGGGTAAAATAATAATCTTACCCTATAAGATAATCTTAGGTAATTTTCATGAACAATATATTAGTCTAGAAATAGGGTGCTTACCATAAGACACGAGTTTCGTTGGAATCTGAGCCGTTTGACTTTTAGTGGAATAATTTATAATTAATATTAAATAAATTAAATATTAAATTATCTGCATAAGTTTGTTTACTGATATATTTTGAATGGAGCATCAAATTGAGATTCCATATCCATTGTTCACTGATATATTTTGAATAGATCAAGTAGATAGGGCATTACTCGTGGTGGAGGGGTTGTTCATTACCAAATTGGAAGTGTCCTTATGTCTTTTAAGGCTCACTATGGCAGTGGTACTAGCTTACAGGTAGAGGTTAAGGCTTTGCTGACTGGAATCAGATTGAGTATTCCAGAAAATATTTCATTATCTCAAGTGGAAACAGACTTGATGATCATTTGTAACTCCTTACAAGGTAAAAGACAAACTTCATGGTATATTACATACATCATCAGGAAATGAATAATTCTTCTGAATCATTACACAAAAGTTACCCACACTTGGCGAGAAGGGAGTAATGTAGCAGATCATATTGCCTCCCATGCTGAGAAAGCCCTGGAATTCATCAATGCTCCTAACATGTATTTCTTCAATCCAGAGGGTGTGTCTTTAATCCAAGGGGATGTCCTTGGACTGCATTACTTCAGGCCTCCTTAGGATAAGAGGTTTTGCTTGTTTTCTATTGTTTTCTCTTATTCTCTCTTTCATCTTTAATAAAAATGAACATGTTTATTGATTGTTGATTCTAGAATGGGGAATTTTCTTTATTAGGTTCATAAACTCAAGTCTGGTGCTAGGGCCGGACGAGGCACCTCTTTTTCATTTTCTTTTTATTTTATTTATTTTATTTTGTTTCTCTTTATTTTCTTTATTACTCCCATATCTTATCATGGAAGTAACCCTATGGGTTCCTCCTTTTCATGGTAGTGATAAACTGGGGATATGGATAAAGAGAGGGGCAGAGGTAGAGAGAGGTACCACTATAGATCTTGGGAGGTTCCAGATCATCATGTGGCAACCGTGGACCACTAAAATCAGAAAAAACATCAATAGATTCTGTCCAAATATTTTAAATTTTTATATTTTCTCATAAATTCACATATATTAATCATTTTCATGTTTTACCTCCATATCATTATTTATTATGGACCCTTATGGCCCTATTTTCTTCTTCTTTGTGGAAATGGGGGTTTTTTGGGTGAATTCGAGGTTTCTTTTCAAGGATACCCATATAAACATCATGTGGTACATGTAACAAATTCCATGTGTTATTCCTATTTTGGAAGATGAATTTTTTGAAGTACACACCATTTACTAGGGTGTACACGCCGTATATTGGGACTCAACTGTGTAGCTATGTACCCGGTGAGGCTACCCGTTTAGGGGTACATGGCGTGTAGAGTGCACGACTAGACCATGTGTGGGTTTCATGCCATGTATAATTACACAACAATGAAAAATACATTTTCAGGACATTAAAGGGACAATGGATGGTACCTCGAGCAGGGTACATGTCATTTACTCATCATACATGTTGCTTACTTGGGTGATTACACACAATGTTTGGCTAGAGTACACGCCTAGTTGGGGCTTTGGGAGTACACATTGTGTGATCAGGGAGACACTCCATGTACATCCTCTTTTCAACCAGTTTTCGAATCTTTTAATTTAGGAGTCAAAATTAGACCAGCAAGTAGTCCATTATGAGTTTCATTTCATGTAGATTGTGATGGTGAAACCCTTATTGTGTTTTGAGGAATCATTGTTTTCATTTATTTAATGGATATATTCTTCCTTAAGTAATCATATACAACATCTCTTGTGAGTGATACTTTATCTAAGATGAGCCATGAGATATCACTCTTGACCAGTGCTTTGGTAGAATTTCTTTGAGGACATCCTCCTTGCGAGATATCCTTTCTGGCCTAAGAGGCAGTGAGACCAGTTGCTTTAGATGATCCACTATAAGAGTAATGTTCTTACATTTTTTACCTAGAATATCCCTTGTTGGATGCCTATATCTTCTTCCTATTACAAAGGATCCCTTGTGATATGACTTTGTTCACATGTTGATTTAGGGAATCCCTTATTGGATCCATTCACTAGTGTACCATTATGAGGATCCCATGTAGGATTCCTCTATCTTCTTATACAATTTTAGAGGTTCCCCTATATATCTCCTTAACACATGTGTTGTTCTAATGATCCCAATTAGGATGCCTCTTTCTTGCTTATCATTTGAGGATCTCATGTAGGATTCCTACTTTACCATTCAATCCAAGGATCCTGAGTAGGATTCCTTCACTTATGTGTTGACCAATAAGATCCCAAGAAGCATTCCTATTAGTGTTTGTCATGAGGGGCCTATTGGGTGCTCTGTTTGGTGATCGACCTGAGTTAGTATGCTATGTTTGGGTAGAGATGGTAGTAGGTGTTTCCATAGAACCTATACCGAACTTGTAATCACATGGGGCTATGTAAGTAGTGTTGTGATTTGGAATTTTACCACCCTCACTCTCTAGTTTATAACTTCACATGTTTATTACTAATGAAACAATTTTATCCAAAGGTTCTTCTTGGTTAGTGTCTGTCGAACTAGACGCGAGGAATATTCATTTCTCTTTGGGATGCCTAGATGTTCTTTCAAAGAACCGGATTATAAGCCATATTATTTATGATTTTACATTTATATCATAGGAGATTCTATAGATTTGATGATGAGAATATATTTTTGGGATGTCGAAAGGTGTTTCTTAGAATCCAGCTGTTGATCCTACTACTATGATATATGGGCAGGGTGTCCATAGAAATCATACTTGTGTATGATTCCAGTCTCTAGAGTAATGAGGATAGTTACTCTCTCCTCTATTTGACATGTGAAGAGGATTATTACATTCTATTAGATTCTGGCATGGAATCCCATATAAGTATACTCATGGATGATTACTCTATCCCTAATTAGTTATTTGACCACATTGTTGAACATTAACCTTCACATCAATGGATACTCATAATGATTATACTATTATGGATGGTAGTGATGATTCTATTCCCAATTATTGGAGACTCTAGGGGTGGTCATGTTGTCTCACCAGTGAGTTCTCTTTATATATTGCCTAAGGTTCATACTCATAGGGAGTGTCCGAGTTCTGAATATCGTGATCACCTACAGATCTGGACCTTGGGATTAGATAATAAAATATATTTATATGGAATGAGTAGCATAGAGTCTAGATCTTATCTAATTACAAAATGTTCAGATGTACTTCCCTTTAACCATTATTTATAGTGATTGGAGGTGATTATGGGTGAACCATGGTTTTGTAAGAGCATCCCCATGGGGCGACATAGCTTGCTCAGATAATTTTTCGATGTTGGAAAAATAATGTATATTTAGATTGGGATTACAGACCAATAGATATAATTAATGATACATGGAATGAGTGGCATGATGTCCATCTCAATTCCCTTTAACAGTAAGTCCAGTCGATGAAGATTACAAACCCAAGGTTGGAATGGTGTTTGGTATTATTTTATTTCATTCACTTTACTCATGAATATTCATATTTATGTATATATGTATAGTTATGGGACTATACATGTATAGATATATTGATAAGCCCTTTCATGGTGGCACATGCCCTATTTACCGGGATTATGGACCTGGGGTTCAAATATGGTTTCACGTTATTGTTTTTAATTATATTTTCAACTGCATCTTAGCTACGTAGACTGGTATTCTTTTTCATGCACTTATAGTAGTGTATTTATAAGTTCATCCTTAGGGATGACATATAATATTATTTCTCACCCATGCACGTGCACCTCAGTGTATGTTTATACCTTATGTATTATTTTTTATGTTGGGAATAGTTGTATGGTTTCTAGGGGTGAGTCCCCTTATTGTATGTTCAAGGGGAGCTACAAATGTGGTTTCTTCTGATCAAGCTAGTGTAGTTTGATAGTGTATGTCTACTGGGTATGTGTGTCTAGATAAAATTTAGAAGTAGAGTCATGTAATTTTATTTTAGTTTATTATTCAACTCTGGTATATATAGGGCCATCATCATTGGTGACTAGTTTTGTTTATTTGAAATAAAAAATCAGTTTTTTATAAATTTTTTATTTTTTATTACATCATGTTCTATTCCATATTATTTACTAATTACACACATTATTTACTTAATGTTGTGTATGATACATAGATACATTTTTGTTTTATTACTATGATATGAGGGAGTAGTCTCCCTCTATCACCAATATGCCACCGATATTAGTCAGAATCTTCTACTATAAGAGGAGGAACACTTGAGGCCTTGTAACCAACTATCTCAAATACCAGGTTTTGTGGCATCCGGGTCAAGAGGTTACATAGATGAAGGTGGACCAAACTCAAATAAACCAACAGAGAACCCCATTAACCTTTTGGTGTGGTATGAGGTACATTTTGGGGGTAGGTATAGATGTAGGTCTATTTGACCATCCACTGGGAGGCTGGTGGACTTACACAGGGTGGTTGGTGATCCATCAAGTGGAATACATGGTCTAGCCCGGTACTTAGTGTGAAAAAAGTCTTTTTAACATTGGTTGAATGTTTTTTTCATGACTACACAAATAGGACCTGAACTATAGAATTATATATCTATAGGTTATTTTTTCTTATTTTGGTAAATCTTTGGAGAATTAAACTTCTATATCCATCCTTTGTCTTTAAGGTGCGATTTTTTCAATATTCTATCTTTGATTTACAATCTGATTGTGTGTTATATTTTTCTCATTATGTGCTGCATGAATCTTACCATTTTATATGAAAGAAACGATATCTTAGTCACTATTCAATTATAATACTATTTCTCATGCTACTAGTTAATCCGATTCTTGAATCCTTGAGTTCTTATAGTTTCTAAGGGACCATTCCATGAGTGGATTTCCTATTTTCTTTATGGTAGGTTTCCTATTACTCTATCATGAATTATAAAATTTTTTTTACATAAAACATGGATTTGTTTGGTGAATTTTTGTCTTCAATGTGTTTATCAACTTAGTAATTAGTCTAGTTGAATATAAGTGAAATGTTTATTAATTATTGAATGGTATGCGAGATCCTAAATGTTACTTAATAGCTAGACTGGTGATTATCCTTTCTTTAGGGGTGAATTGGAGTTGATAATGACCTATTTAATGAGAGTGAATTAAATAAATAAAAATGGGGTGGTAAAATTGGATAAAAAATTCTATATTTTAATAACAGAATTGGATAATTGATGTGCTTATTCTTACATGATACTTAGTAAATTTTTGTGCCAAAATTGGGAATTTTGATATGATTTTGTGTTGAATTAGACACTTCCTTGTGTGTTTAAAGTATTATGTTATAGCTATAATTTTTATCTTTTATATTTGAAAAGAGGTATTATATGTGATAAATATTCATAGACTACTACAAGAATTGACATGATGATTTTAAGGTAAATGTGTGTCTTTAGAAATATTTTTAATGTCATGTGTAAAATAGAAAAATAGAATTTGAGTGGGATAATAAATTGAATAATTAGATATGGTTACTTGAAGAAACTTGAATTGAAATATGTGATTAAATAGACCATAATGGGGGTTCTTCATGTTTAATTTATCATTGAAATTTATTTTTAAATATGTTTAATGAATTTTTGAGTTCTTGTTGCATGAATATGTTTTGTAAAGTGGATTAAATGTTAAAGAAGAAGGTCAATGGAAGAAATTGTTATGTAATGATGGGGTTGAAGTAATACATGAAATTTTTATCACTGACCAGTTTGATATGAATGAGTTATGAATATAATCACGTGAAGGTGATTTATGGTGCATCAATATTTTATAGTTTCTGATATGGCACAATTGGACGTGATAGGTTAGATATGTGATATTCCACGATATGGAGTTTTTGACCCTTATAGGATAGATATATGTGATGTTATAAGATTTCCTAGGATTGAAATTGTTGTACATGTTTTTTCTATTGGCATGATTATACTTGAGTGATGATATGGTTATATGATGATATATGGGGTTAGTTCTATGATTGATTCCCTCAGAATTTGGGGATGACCTCCTTGATTGAAGGTTCAAACATTCCAATCGGTTTCTAACGGGTTTGTTTGTAGAACCAAAAACATCCAATGATTCCACATCCATTTGGACCTACATTCCAAAGGTAGGTTCTCATTAGTTTGTGGATGGAAGAGGCTTAGGAATTTGCATTGGTCAAGAAGATGGGAGGTTGGACTCATCACTGCTTTTTTAGGGAATTATTGTCTACTCCGGGACACTCTTTATAGATTTAAGTTATGTTCGTGAATCCTTATTACATTACCAAGTATAAAATGACCTTTCCTTCAGATATCTAAATCTGTGATTAAATATGTAGGAAATTTATAGAACCTTTTATATGTATTTGAGGTTCTTCATCGATAAGGAATCATCTGTATTTATTAGAGATTCTTGGTCAATGGTATCCTTCAACACATTTATATAGAAATCTCTTGTTCATTATGATGACCATGATGGTTTTAAATCCAGTCAGTGGGGCACTTGAAGTTTATTGTCATTCATAAGGACATGTATTATTTCAGAGATGGGATCAAAACCGCAGATGGGCTACCTACGTATCCTTTGTTTATAAAAGGAATCAAAACTCACGTAGTTCGAGTAAGGGAGTATGATATTTATGATTGATGGCTCAAAGAAGGATGTCATAATTACTTTTACACTCTAAGCTCACATGAGTCATGCTCTTTGTGAGAAACAAGAGGTATTGGTAAAAATCAGACAATTGCTCCATGAAAGATGCAATCATAAGAAATAATGTGGGACTTATGTATGTATGACTGCCCAGATAAATGCAGATTAGGATTTACTTTAGGGAAGAAATCCATGAACAGGGTCCATAAAGGTATATGTGCTTCATGGAGATTTGAATACTCTAACATGGGGATTACCTCTAAAACGGAGGCCCAAATTAGGATAGGACTTATGATTGGGTTTTACTCCTGAGAAGGAATCCCAGATCAAAGGTAAATTAAGAATGGTTAAGAGAAATTAAGACTGGGGCGTACCCCTGAAAAGGAGGCCCAGGTTAAGAGACTTGAAAAATTAAGGGACTTGGGGCTTACTCCTAAAAGGGATGCCCATATTTGATACTGAGGCTTACTCTTGAAATGGAGGCCTAGGTTAATGATTATGACTGGGGCTTATTCTTGAAAAGGAGGCCCAGGTTAAGAATTATGAGTGGGGCATATTCCTGAAATGGAGGCCCAGGTTAAGAATTATGACTGGGGCTTATTCCTAAAAAGGAGGCCCAGGTTAATGAGTTCACTCATCTATAAGGATGAGGTTGAATTAGTGAAATCTCAATCTTTAGTGACATAAAGATGTGTAAATCAGTAGGTTTTGAGAGATATTCCATAGAATTCCTTTCAGATAAGGAAGTCAAATCAAGAAATCATGCCATAAATGGATTTTAAGAGTGTCTTGAAGACTGAATCATGAATAGGAGAGGTGAAATGGCTTAAGAGGGGTGAAATGGGCATGAAGGGCACCCAAAATGGCAGGGGCGCGCAAGTCCTGGCAGGTGCACTGGTACTACGTGGGCACGCAAGTCCTGGTCGCGCAGGTATACCTGCGCGACACATGGGTACTTGCACGATGGTTAAAGAGTAGGGTAATACTTGAGCGACTCTTGGTTAAATCCTTTAGAAATATCATGAGGTTCTTCTAGAAGAGTGGCGCGCAAGTTCTATTGAAGGAGTTAGGCGGTGCGCAAGTGTGACCATTTCCCTTAAGGGCTGGCCACTCAAGCGCGCAAGTGTTAATGAGTTTCAACAGTTAGGCCTTCCTCCCCATCTTTAGATCTTCCGTTCTAGGTAAGAAATTACCTTATAAGTGTTTCAGAATCTTTCAGAATAGACTAGGGCACCGGGAGCTCAAATCTAAGTTTCTGGAAAAAATTCCTCCTGAAATGGGGGGCCCACAGGGTCTATTTATGGTTTGGAGAAGACCCCGGGTGGTTATCCTTTAGGGCGCGCAAGTGTACTTGCACGACAGTGATGGAACTTGCGCGACCCCTGTGCTTTTGAAGCCTTGTTCTTGCCTTTGTCGATTTTTGATGTTTTCTTCAAAGGATGCATCAATTTGTGCTAAGTCATTTCCATTTCCATTCTTTTAGACAATGTGACTAAAAAGGAGCGTCGACAAAAGTCCCCCCTCATAGTTGTATCTGGAGAGAAAAGAGGATTTTACTCGGATGTAAAGGTAAAAACCCAAGGATTCTTCCAGTTTAAAGTCATGCATGTCAGACATAAAGAGGCTAATGTTTAAGGTCGAAATAGCTTTAACCGAATGAATTATAATTGACTCAATTATTTGAAAATTTATCTGAAAACATATTACCATACTCTAGTATGAGGGAAAATATGTAAACTATGACTTAAGAATATTTGAACATGGGCAATGATATGAAAAAGGGAAAAAAGGCATTAGAAGAAGTAGTTCCCAAGAATGAAGTTACCATTATTTAACAAACCCGTTATGGGGTTGAATTAGGCAGGGCCACCTATGGGCATTGGCTGCATAGCCAAATAATATTATTTTTTGTCTGACAAATCTGTTATGGAGACTGTTTATCCAAGGCCACCTAAGGGCATGTGCTGCATAGTCAGGCAAAATAACTCTCAGAAATTTACATTCCTAGTGCTACAAATCCAGTGAAAGTTTATGGAGATACAAATTTTCCAAAGTATAGAGTTTGCTGTATGGAAATAGGTACTTGAATATGGAGAATAAATTTCCCAACAAGATTATCGAAGAACTGGATGGATATCATTCCTACGAAGGTCTGACCCAAACGTAGGGAAGGAGAATATAAACCATAGACTTGAATACTTTCAGATCATGAAAAAGGATATGAGACAAATATTTTAAGAATGGCTACTTTTGTGGATCCCTACATACTTTCATTTAAGACCAACAAGGACAAAATAGGATTTCTTCCCAAAAATTAAGTTACAAGTTTTTAAAAAACCCAGTAGGGGGTTGAATTATATAGGACCACCTAAGGGAATTTGCTGCATAGTCAAATAATAGTATCTTTTGGCTGACAAATCTGTTATGGAGACTGTTTATGCACGACCGCCTAAGGGCACATACTGCATAGTCAGGGAAAAGAACTCTCATAATTTTGACAATTTTAGGACTAGAAGTCAAGAAAAGGTTTATGATGATCTGAAAATATTTAAAGTTAGGATTATGACACATAAAGATGGGTATTGTCCAATGTATGCAAAGATACAAAAATCAATGCTAACCATAATCATGTTGTGGCTGGGTCATAAATAGAAATTTTGGACTTCACTACGTATCCCATAAGGATGGGAATCAGGCCATACGTAGTTCTTGAACTTAAGTTTAACATCGTGTGGGACAATAGGATTAGAGATCTTAGTTTAGGGTCATAGAACTTGGACCATTATAAGAATACATAGTGTGTGTTTTCATGGGGGCTTTCAGGCAAGGGACTGAAAGTGGAATTTGGGGTTAGGGACAAAGACTTGGGACTGGATTCAAGGGATACTTGAACGTTCCGACGTATCCCATTTGGATGGGAATCAAGCCCACGTAGTTCTATAAATACCGTTTGTACAAATTTGGTTCGTATGTGTGAAGGGTGAAATATGAATTTAGTGCAATGATGATTTAACCCAAGATAAAAGGATTAGGTATTGCCATGTATGCATGTAGTCTTTGAATGAAACATATTTGAAAATCAATGTATATAATGATTCCCTCTCAGGCGAGGGTGTCAAAGAATATTTTAGTTTATTGTCATACTGGACAAAAGTACTATATAGTTTAACGTCGTATTGCAAGGACGAAAGTGAACCAATGTAAAGATATTGATTCTAGAGGCGATTTCACGAATCAACATCGTATGAGATGGAGATGAACCGATGTGAAGAGATTGGTTTTGGGCTTGAACCATGGGAGGTTGCCTACGTACCCATCCTAGAAGGCAAGGATCAAAGTCTGTGTAGTTTAATTAAAAATGAATTAACGATCAAGTTGTTCTTGGGGACAACAACCTAAAAAATGATTTTTTTGGGACTTACACATGGTTAGTAGCTCAGAGAGAGTTTTATGGTTGAGGTTACTTCTAAGCTCATGTGAGTCATACTCGTTGTGAGAAACAAGAGGTAACAACAACCTTAACTTTGCACAGTTTAATGTCATGTAGGACATATAAAGGGACTATGCAGTTTAAAGTCTTACAGTTAGGACTATTCGTGCTGCACAGTTTAGTGTCATGTAACAGGGACACAGTACAGTTTAATGTCATGTAGGAAATATCAAAGGACTTTCTGTACAGTTTAGTTTCATGTAGTTAGGATGATGGAGACAACACAGTTTAACGTCATGTTGGACAAAAAGACGACTGTGCAGTTTAATGTCATGCAGTAAGGACAAAAGAGTACACCATTTAACATCACGTTGGACGTATTGGGGACATTTTTCACAGTTTAATGTCATGTTGGATGAAAAAAGGGATGATTAATTTTAGCGTTATGTTGGACGAAAGTGTGAATAGTTTAAGGTCATATGCATGGACCGTGGATGGTGTAGTTAATGTCATGCTGGACGTAAGGGACTTCTATACAGTTTAGCGTCATGTAGTTAGGACGTCACAGTTTAACGTCTTGTGAGACAAAAGGAATACAAATAGTTTAATGTCATATGTATGGACCATTGCTGTATAGTTTAAGGTCATATAGAAAGGATGATAAAGGGGACATAGTTTTACATCATGTTAGACGTATGTGCAAATAGTTTAGGGTCATATGTGTGGACCATTGATGATGCAGTTTAACGTCTTGATGGACGGTGATGTAGTTTAAGGTCATACCGGACCACGAATGATATATTTTGTGTTTATAAAAAATAATTCTTCAAAAATCTAGCATTGGTTGGAGTAGTGATTAGTTCTCCATCCATCGGGAGTAATGAATAAGCTCCATTGCAGTAGACCCTATGTATTGAGTAAGGTCCTTCCCATTTTGGATCAAGCTAGGGAGGTTTTTTTCCTAGTATCATTGGAGTTCTGAGAACTAATACCAATTCTCCCTGACTGAATGAACGAAGACGAACTTTTTTGTTAAAAGCTCGTGTTATTTGATTCTGATAGACTTCCAAGTGGTGCAAAGTGCACAATCTTTTCTCATATAATCATTCCAATTTATTCAATCACTTTTAAGATTGTTCATCTGTATATGATTGATCACAAATGGAAACTCTGAGCGAGGGTAGTTTAACATCAATTTTCAAGACTGCTTCCATTACATATACCAATGAATATGGAGTTGACCGAGTTGTAGTGTGGGTGGTAGTCCGATATGCCCATAAAGCATGAAAGAGTTTATCAGGCCATGATTTATTATCTTTATCCACCATCTTTTGCAGTATATTTGACAGAGTCTTGTTGAAGGCTTCTATCCGGCCATTGGCCGCTGCATGATACCGAGATGAATGGTTGGATTTGATGTTGTATTCTTGATACAATTTCTTCACCTCGGATGAACAGAAGTTGGTTCCATTTTCTGTCAATATGGTATGAGGGACACCAAATCTGATAATGACGTTAGAATAGATGAAGCTAAAAATGCATTTAGAACTAACTTCCTTGAGATGTATTTCCTCTTCCCATTTGGAAAAGAAGTCAGTAGCAGTAAGAATGTACTTAAACTTCTTGGCCATAGCTGAATGGTAAGGTCCCACCACATCCATTCCCCATGTGGAAAATTTCCATGAGTATTTAGCTGTATGAAGCAACTCTGGAGTTTGATGAATGAAGTTGGCATGTACATGGCATGAATGAAACTTCTTTGTGAAATCAAAACAATCTTGTATCATTGAATTCCAAAAGTATCCAAGCCTTCGAATATGATCATACATTTTATGTCCAGACTAGTGGGCACCACAGACTCTTGCATGCACTTCTTTCATGACAGCCATTGCCTCTTCACCATCAACGCATCTGTAGAGAACTCCATCAAAACCAAGTTTGTAGAGAATTTTCTCTAGGTGATCTAGGCTATCATAAAGAGTAAAATTTACCATACATCACAGTATTTGTTCTTTCTCAACTCTATCAGGTGGAAGTGTTCCATTTTGAAGGTATTCCCTAATAGGTGACATCCATCCTGTAGTATGACCATACAGTTCAGGAATTGGACTAATTTCATTAATTTACTCTGTTCTGATTCGAATATAAGGTGAAATTGCACGATTTTGGGCAATACTGATGGTTGTCTCATCCCTATTTGGATCTTCCAGAGCTGTGGCTATATTAGCCAGTGCATCATCTTGAGCATTTTGTGATCTTGGGATATAATAAAATGTCGGTTCCGAGGGGAATTTCGCCATTAAATCTCTGACATAATCATACAAAGGGATTAGTTCTTCCTTTCTGATGGCATAATCCCCATGGACTTGTTTGATTACCAGGTCTGAATCACCTTTCACCTTTAAGTGATTCACTTGTGCTTGAAGCGCTAATTCCAAGCCTGCGATGAGAGCTTGGTATTCTACGTCATTATTGGTACCACCTTCCCACAATAAGAAGGAATAAGGTAACACTGAATTTTCTGGAGAAATGAGCATAATTCCTAATCCAACTTTGTTGAATTTTAGATTTTCCTATTTTCCTCCCTGTTGGACTTCTGGAAGCACCATCAAAATACATTTCCCATGCATGTGGACTTTCTTGAATAGAGAATAATTCCTCATCAGAGAGTTCAATATCTGAAGATGTGTCTTCCACTGAAGGGTGTTCAGCTAGGAAACCATCCAGAGCTTGGCCCTTTATCGCCTTTTGAGACATATACTGAATTTCGAATTGCTGCAAAATAACTGCCCACCTTGCCAGGCGTCATGTAAGCATTGGACGACTAAGGATGAATTTGAGCGGGTTATTGAGAGATACCAATTGGACCTCGTGATGTCGCATGTAGTATCTCAACTTCTGAACTGCAACAATTAATGCCAGGCATCACTTCTCAATACTTGAATACCGGGTTTCTGCATCAAGCCTAGTTCGACTGAGATAGTAGAGGCGGTTTTCATTCCTAGCATCATTCTTTTGAGAAATAAAGGCACCCAATGATAGCTCTAGAGCTGTCGCATAGAGGATACACGGTCTTCCTTCAACAAGTGGCATGAGTACCGGTGGACTCAATAGGTATTTCTTGAGAATGTCGAATGCTTCTTGACATTCTTCAGTCCACTGGTAAGTGACTCCTTTCTTCATCAATTTGGTTAAGGGTACACTTTTGCCTGCTAAATTGGTGATGAAACGCCGAATATAGGCTAAGTGACCTTGAAGTCCTCTTAATTGTTTCAAATTTTGAGGAGGTGACATACCAAGGATTGACTAGGTCTTCTCAGGATCGACTTCAATACCACGATGGCGTACAACAAAGCCGGAGGTTACCCCAAAAGCACATTTTAAGGGGTTCACCTTCAAATTATGTTGTCGAAGGTTGCGGAATATGACATCCAAATCAGCCAAGTGATTAGAATGTTTTTTGGATTTAACCACCAAATCATCTACATTGCATTCAACAAAATTCCCTAAGAAGGTTTTGATGATACGATACATGGCACACTAATATGTTTCACCTGCATTCTTTAAGCCAAAGGGAATTACCTGGTAGAAAAACACACCCTAAGGGGCACTAAAGGTTGTGGATTCCACGTCTTCTGGGGCCATTTGGATCTGATTATATCTGGAATATCCATCCGTGAAGGAAAGTGCTTCATAGCTAGCTGTTGCATCAATTAAAAATTCTGTAATAGGAACTGAGAAAACATCCTTAGGACAATGCCGATTAAGATCTCTGAAATCGATGAAAATTCTAATTTGTCTATTCTTGTTCATTACAGGGAAAATATTATCCAACCACTTCAGATACAGAACTTCTCTGAAGAAGTTAGCTTTGATAAGCTTATCCACTTCAGCTTCAATTTTGGAAGCATAAGTTGGGTGTGTTCTTCTCATGGCTTTCATAAATCCTTGATGTTCTTTTGGTAAACCCGAATGGTGAGTAGCAACATCAGGATCAATCCCGGGCATTTCTATATAGTTGCAAGAAAATATATCTCTATTTTGCTTTAGAAAAGAAATATACATCTCTTGCTCTTCAAGATTCATGGCCGCACTGATTAAAGTGGGGCTTGGATCTTCTTTTGTACCCAGATTTATTTCTCTAAGTTCATCCCCAGTGGTAGAGATACCCTCTTCAAATGCTGAAGGAGCATCTCTGAGATCTTCCTCTTCTTCTTCATCTTGTGTTATTTCTTCCATTTCTACTTGCATAGTAGATGATAAGGCATAATTTTCTTGATCAGAAGAGATGTCAAAATTTGCATATCTTGAAGAATATGCTTCCATTTCCGACCCGATTGATGATGAAGGGTCTTCTTTGGGTAATAAAGAGGAGTTGATGGATTGAGAATCGACATCATTATTCACCTCTGATGTTGCTAAAACTTCTTCTGGCCTAATTAGAAAAGTATAGACTTGTTGGATTTCAATAAGATGAAATGAAGATGTCACCATTTGTGCTTTCATCACTGGTTGGTGGGTTACCAAATTCTCCCATGTTGTCTGGCTCGATTGCTGTAATTGAAATTATGGATCTTTCCATAAGGGTATTTTGATTTGGTTCTATCTCATCAAGTTGACTGATAGGAAACAGATAATATATACTCACATGTGTAAATGGATTTACTGGAATCTTCTCCAAACCATATGGAGCATTAACTTTGGTAATCTCCTTTGTTGTGGATTTCTCACTTCCATTCATGTGATAGAATTCCGCCTCAATGTATTGAGACTGACATGTCTTGAACGGGGACTTATCACCATACAATGTCCCAAATTGACCATCGAAACAATATTTGAGATATTGATGGTATGATTAAGGGATAACCAATGTTGATGTAGCCAGGGTCTTCCAAGAAAGATGTTGAAAGCTGAGTCTTGATCAACAACCATGAAATCCGAATTGGATACAAGATCTCCAAACTGAGTTCTGAGTGTAACTTCACCCAGTGGTTCTTGATCATTTTTAACATATCCTTGTAACATCATGGTAGAAGGAGATAAATCAGATTCTGTGAGGCCCAATCGATGAAGTGTACGAATGGGCATGAGGTTGACTCCTGAACCATTGTCAATGAAAGCTCTTCGGACATGTACGCCATTGACCTTTCCAGATAAGTACAAAGTTCTAATATGCCCATGAACAACATCATCTTCATCTTCATCAGTAAAAGATATTATTGCATGGCATTCTTTAGGATTATTCTCTATGTGATAGACTTCAGCTGCAGAAATTTCAGTTTCAAACTCTTGAGGACTTGACAAAGCCTCGATGAGTGCTTCCTGAAGATCTTTTGACAGATTCAGAGCTTCCAGAATTGATAACATTGTGGGTACTTGGGCCAAGTGTTTCAATACATCATACTTTTGATCAAGAGGTCTGCATTTCCCAATAGGAATATGTGGTTTAGCAGGTACCTTAGAAGCAGATGCTTTGGAAGTTGATGCATCTTGTATTGGGATAGGAGTTGGAAATATTTCTGGTTTTGGAAGATTAGACCGATTAGATCCATTTACTTGCTCATAGGAAGAAGATGGAACCTTCAACCGGTCTTCCAAAATAATTGTGCAAGGACTGAATTTGATATTGGTAGAAGAACTTGCTTATTCTTGCTGAGCTCGCTGAAGGGCTCTACCACGAGTTTCAGCTGTGTACACAGTTCTAGCAGGGGTAGAATTGGAATAGTGGCTTCTGAAAGATCCATGTTTCCCCTGTATATTGAGCCTTTGGAACTTCCTATGATTCCCCTGTTTGATACATGTAATTCAGGGTCATCGAAATTGAAACTGCAACTGGCATATAGATCTGTTAATTGAATCATATTAACAGAACCAAAGATTAACTCTTCGTCTGATGAAGACTCTGCCTGATTATCCTATTTAGGTTGTGTCATTTGGTGGGGCAGTGCCCGTTGCTTTGATGTAGATGGCATTAATTCTTCCAGAGTCAAAGACAACATAGGCTTTGACACATACTCATATTCTTATGATTCTTTTTCTTTCATTGAATCATGTCGTTTCATTGAGAACTTTCTCTCTGATGAAGATGGTTTTGCCGTAACATTCATGGCAGAAGACACAATAGGTTTCTTTAATTGTGTTCGCAAAATAGCATGAGTTCAGTTGATTGTATTTCTGACCATCCAATCGTCATACTTTTGTTCATTTTTCTTTTGACTTCTTCCCATTTTCCTTCCTCCTCTCGAACTGTAGCAGTAACACATGCTACCTGAGATGAAGAACCTTTCAGTTTGACTTATCCCGAGTTGACCATCTTTTGCAGGAGGTCTTCGAAGACAAAACACTCCTAGATGGGATTCCCAAAAATTTGATGAAAAGTGCAATAATTGGGATGGTCTTCATCTATTTCCTTATTTGGCCTCTTAGGCCTTGGCAATTGAACCAGATTATTTTCCAGAGCCGAAATTAAGTAACCAGGAACATGTTCATTTTGGAAAGAGTATGTTTTTCTCTTCAGATCCTCTAAATGTTTTCATCTTTGATCTATTTGATCATATGGATGAAATGACCTTTGTTTTTGTCGCTCAAGAGGTGTAGCTCTTCGAGAAGATGAAGTTTTTGAAGTAGAAATCGGTATAGGTGCTTGTTTAAGCATAACTGTAGCAGTTTCTACTTTACCCATTCTCCTTCCTAGAGATGATGGAATTACTCGATATTTAGCCTTAGCCTATATAAGGGAATCTTCAATCTTCTGAGTGATTGAAGTAAGGTCTCAAAACCCTCCTGTGTAGTTCAAAGGGATTAACGGCGTGCGTAATTCTTCATGCAGACTTTCCACACAGATTGGCAACAATTCTTTTTGAGGGAGTGCTAATCTTAAGGAATATGTTAATCCCTTCCAGTGAGAAATGAAATCTGAGACCCTTTCATTCTCCCTTTGCATATAGTTTGTAAGGTCAAAAACTATTGTCTTTGGCAATGTTGAGTTGAACTGAAAAAGAAATTGTAGACGGAGATCTTCACATCCAATAATTGACTGGGATTGCGAGCTTGTATACCAGAAAAAGGTTGGTCCTTGCAAGGTCCATACGAAGCATTTGAGTTTTACTGCTTCTTGCTGCTCCGGAGTTCCCATCAAAGGATCACAACAAGACACGTAATGTGTTAAATGCTGTTTAGGGTTGCCTGAGCCATTGAAAATAGGGAATATTGGGTTTCCAAAACCTGATGGAGAAGAGATTGAATCTACCCATTCAAGGTAACTTGTCTTTTCTGGTTGAACTTACGCATGTTTCCCTTCCATAGTTTCTAATTGAGCTAGTAATGACTCAATGGTAGTTATTAACTTTTCAGAAACATCCGGTTGAACTTGGACTTGGGTAAGCGCAATGACTGGAGCTTGGAAAGATGTGGGGGTTGGTGCTGCAACTGATGGTAGCACTACCAACTATTGTTTCACTTGACCCATAGGATTAGACCAGTGAGGGTCTACTGATAGAGGAGGATATTATTGATCCATCTCAGTAGATGCAACAAATTCCCTTGGATGAGTGACTCCAGCTCTCCTAAGAACAAGACTACCCTGAAGTAGTTCTGTATTCAACCTCCTTAATTCCTTAATTTCCTCCTCCTTTTGTGAAAACCTATACTCTAGTAAGAGCGATTGGCCTTCTCCAGAGGAAGGATATGTAACCTGATTCCTTCACCTTCCTTTGTTGGATCCTTTTCAGAGAGGGGGAAGTGGGTTACTCGAAGGATTACCTAGGTTCTGATTAATCCTTTGATTTCGTGTACGCACACCTTCTTCAATTGTGTCGGTGCGTACATCTTCTTGAGAAGGAACCTCTTTATCTGATTCCCCTAAGTGAGCCTCATCTAGTGGATCAACAACAATGGAATTGATGTCATTGATTGATGCATAACGCATCGAAACCCTTATATCAGCATTTCTGTGATATTGCCTTCCTCCATGTATTTGATGAGACATTTCCTTTTGTTGATTTGATCCCTCAGGAACTTCTTGACGAACCATAATTTGGAGGGAATCTCCTGATAATTTGGATCTTCATTCCTCTTGAGGCTTCTTCCCCAATCGAGAAAAGACCTACTTTATCTGAGGAGGGGATTGATGATTTGAAAAAGTCCCCAGTTCGGTGGACTGGGGATGTTCCTGCTATTCCCACTCAACTCCTCGAATCCTATATGTTGATTCTGAGGGTTGGTTTAAAAGAATCCCCAGTCTGGCAAGCTGGGGTGGCTCTTGAAATGCTATGTCTGAGACTTTCTTAAATCTCTCCAGATCTTGTGAACCTTAGTCCGAAAATTAGCTGGATGCATTAACCTGTATCCACTTTTATCACCTGGATTAAAAGGTCGTTCGATGATTTCAGACACTTCTGTCACTTGATGATGTGCTTTATCTATATGAGAGGCATGTTCAATATTCTAGTTTGCTTGAGGCAGGAGTAATTCAACAACTTGTTCTCTGTATTCTTGATTTTGAGAGGAACTAGTTGAGGCCTGTTCTTGGGAAAGCTTTTGATTACAAACAAAGCCCATTGACTGTGGACAACCATAGGCAATAACATTGCATGAGATCATTTTCGGTGGGCTTTGCTGACTAGAGGGCACCGTGAAATGTAGTGCTCCATGAACACCTCATCCTCTGACATGAATGCCAAATGGGGCATTGGAAATTAACTGACGCAATATTCTTAGTGCGCCAAGGCATGAACGTTGAAGGGCTCTCTGCTGCTTTTCAGCCTTCGGGTATCGAGAGACTGATAGAGATTCCAAATCGATCTGACGTTGTAACCCTTCTATTATCTTAAGATGATTTTCATATTCATCATAAGATAATACATTCTTCTTCAACTTACAACGATTTTTCCGTATGTTGAGAGGAATATCATGAATTCAATCATTTGTCAACATTTCTGGAATGTCATACTGAGAATCAGCCAGAGGCCAAAACAATACTGGCACTTCACCATTCTCCAGTTATTTTCTCATGTTCATCATTTCCTATTCATCATTCAATGAAGATTATTCTACCTGATTTGACAAGAGTTGGTGTTTCATTATTTCTTCATCTGATTCAAAAATATTGGTAGAGAAATCATTTATCAAATTAGAAGATGCATGACTTAGGGGTGGTTTGAAAAAAGACTTACACCCTGGGCTATCTTCTGATTGAGAATGTCTTTCACTTTCCAGCGATGAAATATCAGACATGACTGGTTTCACATTTGAAAGTTCATCAAGATAAGAGGGCTTTCTTGTCCCTACATTGTCCACTGGAGCATTTTCCGGGCAATGTGCATCACTACTGCGGAGAGGACTTTTGCAGCAAAATTCATCATCATGGGGATGACCACCATAATGGGTTACAACAAAAGATGATATCTCTTTCTCCTTGGTCTTCTGACCACACATAGGGTTCCTGTGGCTCTCATCTGAAGATGAAACTTCGAGATCGACTGAATTGTCCTGAAGGAAGACTTCATGAGGAAGTGTCTATTGAAGACCTTAGGAATTAATGTTCCCACTATTGGGAAATGAGGGAGTAGAATCTTTAATTCCAACAGATAACTGTCTGAGGGCTTCAAGAACTCCAACATCAAGCATGGCCTTGTTACAAATTGGCTCTTGATCTCTTGACTATGATGGGCCAGTCTTTTTCTTAGACGCCTTCTTACTCACCTTGGAAACCACTTGTTGATGAAAGTGGCTACTCTGAGCAGGTGTATGTGCCTGATCAGGAAAGATAGCCAGGTTAGGCTAACGATCTCCACTCAAATCAGGTGTATGTGCCTGACTTGGTTGTCCGTATGATATGGGGGAGTATTCCCCACAACCCTCTTGAACTGGAACAAATGTGAGTCTCTGTTCCAGATTGAATTGTGGATGTGTCACTCCACTAGTATGGATAGATTTATGTGTCCTTCCCTGAGATGTCGCTGAAGTTGTTATAATATCCTTGAAGGTATCCAGAGTATGAGCAGGGACTTGCTTCTGCTCTTTCACCATTGATAGAATATACTTATTGACTTCAGCTGCCGGAACGGGGATATACGTCCATTCCGTTGTTGGAGTAGGTGTATGTGCCTGCTCCTGTCCACCTTTTCCTGTCAGTGAATCCTAACAGTACTCATGTGTGGGGGAAGAGAGTTAAGTCTGCCTCCTGTTTGTTGTCGGGGCATTCCAAATAACTTCTATGAATGATACCAAGCGAGACTGTGGGTAGGTTTGATTAATACTAGCAGGTGTATGTGCCTATTGATTTCACTTCTCCGAACGTGGTTGATGAGCTCCATCATATGCAGTCATACGAGCCTGCTGACTAGCTGATGATGTATAAACGGGTGTATGTTCCTGCCTATAGTTCTCCGCCGGAATTGCCTGGTGGGATTGGCGTGATGCTGCCAGATGAGTCTGCTGGACAACAGAATTAAAATGGGTAGGTGTGTGTTCCTGCTTGCTTCTTGCCACCAAGTTAGGTTGGTGGACTTCTCCAGAGATGGTAGAGATGAGAACCTGCTCACCGTTAACCGGATTTCGCCTCTGACAATTCGTCTTGCATGCTCGGGTTCGAGAAACTTGAGCCGAACGCCTGGAGTCGGTACCTTCATCATGTTGAGGGCATACTGTTGCACGAGTCTAGCGTCGATTGTTGATAGGATCCCTCAGAAAGGACTCTTGCTTCTTTGAATTAAGGCCCTAAGGGACCTGCTCATTCACCTCCCCAGAAAATGGGAGTGAATGGTGATTGTGTTCTGGGGATAACGACCCGAAACGGTTGGAGACGGTGGTTAGAACCACCTCCTTCTTGATCTCTGGTCTTTTTTGTTCAGACGACCAGTGTGAGTTGTTCACTTGGAGGTCTTGTCGCGCAGCCTCCAGAGTTGGCATGGTACCGTGTTGATGGTACTCCTTAACTAGCACATTTGATACCCAGTATTGAAGATGCTGAGTAGGTGATGTCACCCTTAGAGCGGATGACGATCCAACAGGAGTAGCAGCAGTGGAATTTGAAGCAGTAGAATTCACAGGTGTGAACTTGAGAGCAGCCATTCTGGAAATGCAGAAGATCTTGGAAAAGAGTGCATGTTCGATATAACAGACGTAATGAAGATAAATTCAGCCACTACATCTTTTGGATTAGAACATATGACAATGATTGTTTTTGTTGGCCCTCTCATTGAGTTTTAAATAGGGGCATAACAAATAGGTAAAATATCATTTTAACATGGTTAAGGATTCACGTCGGGTTCACCATTTTTGGTTCCCTCAGAATTTTGGGATGACATCCTTCATTGAAGGTTCAAACATTCCAATCAGTTTCTAATGGCTTTGTTCGTAGAACCGGAAACATCCAATGATTCCACATCCATTTGGACTTACTTTCCAAAGGTAGGCGCTCATTAGTTTTTAAGCCGATGAGGCTTAGTAATTTTCATTGGTCGAGAGGATGGGAGGTAAAACTCATCACACCTTTTTTAGGGGAATTATTGTCTACTCCGAGACAATCTTTATAGATTTAAGTTATGTTCGTGAATCCTTATTACATTACCAAGTATAAAATGAGCTTTCCTTCAGATATCACAATCAGTGATTAAATATGTAGGAAATTTAGAGAATCTTTTATATATATTCGAGGTTCTTCATCGATAAGGAATCATCTTTATTTATTAGAGATTCTTGTTCAATGGTATCCTTTGACACATTTATATAGAAGTCTCTTGGTCATTATGATGACCATGATGGTTTTAAAGTCACTCAGTGGGGCACTTGAAGTTTACTGTCATTCATAAGGACATGTATTATTTCAGAGTTGGGATCGAACCCGCAGATGGGCTACCTACGTATCCTTTGTTTAGAAAAGGAATCAGAACTCACATAGTTCAAGTAATGGAGTAGGATGTTTATGATTGATGGCTCAAAGAAGGATGTCATAATTAATTTTACACTCTAAGCTCATGTGAGTCATGCTCGTTGTGAGAAACAAGTGGTATTGGTTAAAATCAGACAATTGTGCAATGAAAGATGCAATCATAAGAAACAATGTGGGACTTATGTATGTATAACTACCCAGATAAATGAAGATTAGGATTTACATCAGGGAAGAAATCTAGGAATAGTGTCCATAAAGGTATATGTGCATCATGGAGATTTGAATACTCTAACTTGGGGCTTACTCCTGAAAAGGAGGCCCAAATTAGGAGAGGACTTATGATTGGGTTTTACTCCTGAGAAGGAATCCCAGATCAAAGGTAAATTAAGACTGGGGCTTAATCCTAAAAAGGAGGCCCGAGTTAAGAGACTAGAAAAATTAAGGGACTTGTGGCTCACTCCTGAAGAGGATTCCCATATATGAGACTGGGGCTTACTCTAGAAACGGAGGACTAGGTTAATGATTATGACTAGGGCTTATTCCTGAAAAGGAGGCCAAGGTTAAGAATTATGACTGGGGCTTATTCTTGAAATGTAGGCCCAGGTTAATGAGTTATCTCATCTTAAAGGATGTGGTTGAATGAATGAAATATCAATCTTTAGTGACATAAATATGTGTAAATCACTAGGTTTTGAGAGATATTCCACTTAATTCCTTTCAGATAATGAAGTCAAATCAAGAAATCATGCCATAAATGGATTTGAAGAGTGTCTTGAAGACTGAATTTTGAATAGGAGAGGTGGAATGGCTTAAGAGGGGTGAAATGGTCAAGAAGGGCACCCAAAAAGGCAGGGGCGTGCAAGTCCTGGCATGCGTGCAGGTACTGCGTGGGCGCGCAAGTTATGGTCGCGCAGGTATACCTTCGCGACACATGGGTACTTGCGCAATGGTTAACCGGCAGGGTAATACTTGAGCGACTCTTGGTTAAATCCTTTAGAAACATCTTGAGGTTCTTCCAGAAGAGTGGTGCGCAAGTTCTATTGAAGGAGTTAGGCGGCGCGCAAGTGGGGCCATTTCCCTTAAGGGATGTCCACTCAGGCACGCAAGTGTTGATGAGTTTCAACACTTCGGCCTTCCTCCTCCTCTTTAGATCTTCCATTCTAGGTAAGAAATTACCTTAGAAGTGTTTCGGAAACCTTGAGAAGAGACTAGGGCGCCGGGAGCTCAAATCTGAGTTTCTGGAAAAAAATTCCTTCTGAAATGGGGTTCCCACAGGGTCTATTTATCGGCTGGAGAAGACCCCAGCTGGTTATCCTTTAGGGCGTGCAAGTCACTTGCGCGACCATTAGGGGGCGCACATGTATACTTGCGTGACAGTGATGGAACTTGCGCGAACCCTGTTCTTTTGAAGCCTTGTTCATGCCTTTGTCGATTTTTGATGTTTTCTTCAAAGGATGCATCAATTTGTTCTAAGTCATTTCCCTTTCCATTATTTTAGACAATGTGATGAAAAAGGAGCGTCAACAATGATCCATAACACTAATAATGGTTGAAGAAAGGTTATTTTATTTGGTAGGCATGGTTTTCACCCACCATTTTTCAATTTTTTTAATGAAATCAATTTAATCATTCAATATTTAAAATCATGTATATATACACATGTTGAATCCCTGTGATGGAAGGTATTTAAGTGGGCTCTATTGGAGAGTATATTAATTTTTACTATACATCTACACATTGGGAACATATAGATTATAAGCATGATATTTTTTGGGAAATAATGAGGCCACTATAGCTAAAATATTGTTTTTTGAGAAACATTGGAACTAGGATTGCAGGCGTTGGGAGTCGTGTGGTGTAAGAAATCCACATATCATTTTATCATTTATTTTGATTATATGAACTTATTTTGGATAGTGGGGTTTTCAATTGAGCGTTGGATATATATATATATATATATATATATATATAACAATTGTGGGAATTCTAGGATATTACATTCATGATTATTATAATTTTTTATTTCTTATTCTAATACCTAAAATTTATAAGTTTATCTTTAGTTTTTTGATGTTATAGATCATTATATAATACATTACTCACCATGTAAAATATTTATAACCTTAATGTTAGTTCATAGACTCTAGTGATCTTAAAGATAACTTGAGAACAAGTTAATAACACCATAGTGGCATGGTCACACCGGTGTAGGATGTTAAAAAACGGTATTAGATAAGATATATCCTTGAAACATTACATTTTAGAAGTGCTAGAGTGAATACTATGAGTAGGGAATTTATAAAAAATAAATTTGTGGGATTTTATCCATCAATACTATAGTGGGATTACATGTTACTTATGGAGTATATGATCGTAATTTCTAATGTTTTTAAAATATTTTTTCATAGAATTGTCACCATTTAGGGGTGGGTAGTGGGGAAAATTCATGCATCATTCTCAAAACATAGAAACATGACATATGAGAGTGTGTAAATTTATTTTTTGAAATTAATTGGGTGAATAACTTCATATGAATTTGTATTTTGTAAGTTTTTATAAAAATAGAAACATGATAACCTTTCATTGTGAGAATTATTTATATGATTGATAGTAGGTGTGTCAATTATTTTCTAGAGCTATGGTGCTAAAGATATCAAGGTTCCAGTAAAAATTGAAGTTAGTAGGTGGGAAAATAACATAAAAAGTATTTTACCATTCAAAGGATAATTAAAAAATTTACATAATCTAAACACCACGACTAATGAATATTTTTAACCAAATATGGACAGAGAGAAAACCCATAAACCATAGAGGATCTTTTCATGTTAAACTTATAATTAATTTAATAAGATGAAATAAAATAAATACCTCATATTAGGATCATTATTTGATTTAGGTTTTTATCTTATTAAACCCTTTTGTATTACCTTTGTTTCTTAGGGAGGATCCAAGTCTAGAATCCCTCTTGAGGGGATCTACACATGCTCATTTAATCTTCAAACAATCATTAATGGAATTACAGGTGCTAGCACAGTAGATAAATACATAATGTGATGTTAATCTTGATCAATCTATATCCTTAAATATTGAATGATTACTCCTGATCTTCTCATTACTATGGGGGTAAAATAATGTGGAATTTGAGGGACATGTTTATCTTTTAAAGCAACACCCAATTCTCGAATAACACTACCCAATAGACATAACAATCTATTTTTCGAGATAGATTTTGAATTAAAATATTTTTTAATTATGTATTGGACTTTAAATAATATAATAATTATTAAAATACCCCATGTAATATAATAATAAATTTACTAATATTTAATGGATTGTCCTAATTAGCATAATGGTAAGTATTATTTTTCAATCATGAAAATTAATATTTATCAATAAAAATGCTCTTGGTATGCTATAAATCCTATTCATTTATAGAATAAATAATCAATACCCAGAATAATGAATAAATATTTATTATGTATTAAATAATATAAATAAATATATTTTATTCACAATATGATAAATAAATATTTATTTAATGTATGCATTCAACAAAACAAGACTAAATCTATTACTTGATCATGATAATAATATTTATTCAATTAATTAGATTCCAAAAGAATGTAATCGAGATCAATGGAAGCACATAGTGTGGGACCCTCTACTTTATTTCTCATTGGTATTACACAGGCTAGGATAAAGTCCAATATTACAATCTTGTAGTAGGTTAAGGAACCCAAGAGAATGAATGTAATGTCACAAGATTAAAAAACATATTCAAATTATCATTATGTAATATAAGCCCTTTATCACAATATATTATCAAGATGGTTTCACATCTATGGAAACAATCTATGTTCTTGATACTTCTTTCTTCGACCTTCTCAAATAAAGTCATAATTTCACTATGGATATGGTATTTAATGAAACTATTCCCTTCCAATAAAAGGGATGGGATATCATGTATGTGTGATTTTTTTACTAGATCCCATACCCCTTACGAAATTATGATCAGATACTAGAGTGTGTTTCAATATTCATGAACATTTTTCACAACCACATTTCTCATGTGGGATGGTGAAATATCGATGACTATTTATCATAACTGAAATAATGTTTCTTTGATTCAATCACATGCACTCACTCATAGAAATACCACTCTATTTGTTGGAATTGATATCATTCTTGATGATGCTAGGATGCCGCCTTCATTTATCAATAAAAAAAATTGCCAGCCCTAATTTAGCTTTATATTGAGCTACTTATCACTTCCACCACTCTACGTTAGCATAGATCACATCCTTTACCTCGTTAAACTACCATGAAGTCCATTTTGAAACATCATATTTTTATAATGAATACTATATGATTTAAGGAACCCTGGTGTCTCACTTCCACTCCTACTACTTTCCATGAAGTCGCACAGAAGAAGTTCAAGATCCCTTAAGGCAATTCCATAATCCCAAATCACCATGCTAGTTCCTATGAATCCCATGAAAAAGGATGCTCCACATAGCCATATTCCATGCATGATGGAATTTTTGGAAACCCTGAGATTTCCAAAGGTGTGATCTAAGGTTATTAAAAATATATATTGACCAAGGGATATATGAAATATTCAAAAGAATATTAATGGAACTACACCTCTATAAATAGTGGGTGTTCAATATTGTTTAGAGGAGTTGGAAACTGAGGGAGGATAGGTCACATGACTGGTTGGGATAAAGATACTCATATTTTTTTCTTCTTTATTTTTTTATTTTCATTTTATTCTATTCTATTTTTATTCCTAACTAGTACCTCACCTGTGCATATGCACGGTGCCATAATTCAAATCTAATTTTCAAAAGAGTATTAAAATTTTGAGTTCTTAATTATAAGAATTAGTTAAAAATATGTTAAATTTACTTTTTATAGTGACAGATAATATTGAAAATAAATGAAAAATAAGACAATATATCTAAAAATATATATGAAGAATAATGAAATGAAAACAACATGATGTAAAAAGATACATAAAAACTCATCATGTATCATTTTGTATGTATAAAAAATAATGAAAAATTATTTTCACCATGGAGAAATTAAAAAACATGTTTTATCTTGAATTTGTAATAAGATATTGAACAAATTAACATTGAATCATTAAAATTGAAATTATAATAGTAACTTCTTACATATTCTTTTGAAACTGGGGAAAAATAAAACATGTCTATAGAGAAGGTTTTCATTGCAAAAACAAGGGTAAAAATAGTAACATTGAGTAATATTTTTTGAGTATGTGTGCTACACCTTGTAATTACATTTTGAGGAAAGAAACTATTATTAATAGCTAGATATAAGTGACCTTCATCGTTTTAGCAGTCCTCACATCCTCATTTATTAGTAGAAAGGATAAAAATATCCTCCGGACTGCAATTTGTAAAAGTTAATGACTGCAAAGTGGTTTCATGCAATGCTGACATCATTGCTACAATCCTCACATTGTTTTTGATATTCTCACATCCTAATGACTGTAAAATAGTGTCATGTTACAATAGAGCTCCTAAAAAAGAAATTTTAAAATCTGATCATTGTATATTCATTTAACAAATAAAATAAATCATTCATTCTAATCATGTGTAGATGCGAATTTTTATATATGAATAATTAAAGAATAATTTCTTAGGATGTGTGAAAATATAGAACAAAATTTATAATTCACAGTTTAATTTAAAACCTACAACGATTAGAAACATCAAAAAAGAAAAAATTATGGTAGTCATTTTCAAAATAAAATCTATTCAATTAAGGAGATAAAAACATGTGATTCTCCTAGTTGAGATCATGTTAATGACGGAAGATAACCCATTTATTTTTCCAATTTATGAAAATAAACATGTGATTGAAATTAACCATAACCTTTAAGGTATACTAAATATAGTAAAATAAATGAACTTCGATAGAGGTAAAACATTTTACTATCCTCTTAAAGATCAATATTGGATTATAAAATTTTGACAAAATATTAGATTCTACAGTTTCACCATATTATGTTTCATGACCATAATATATTATCCACACACTATTATGTTTCCTTATTACATGTTTGGAGCATATTGGACAAGAATTAGACTCAATAAAGTAATTAATTGGAATAGTTGTGGATTTTTATCAAACATAATCACAATAGAAACTCAGATATTTGTTTATGAAATGAATGAGAATTTATATTCACTATGGAGACAAAATAAAACATTAAGTATCAAACATTTAAAATAAAAAAAGTAATAATAAACATTGAAACAGGTAAATTGAAATCATGAACAACATAACAGATATTGTTTTGAAACAAAATAAACTAAACACAAGTATTTCACAGAAGTATATGTTTTATTCAGAAATAGTAAAATCCAAAATAGAAACATCATCTGTTAACTCGGTAAATTTTGTAGGTAGAAATTACATATAAATCTTAATACATCTTTCTTGAAGCCCTCTATAAGGGTGCACCTATGTTGAAATGGATGACCACTTCTGGATGAAGTTCCACCGTAATTAAGCACCATGCAGCTGATTTAAATATCATTTGAGTACAAGCTACTCACCTACTCACCTGTAATTGATAACATCATCTGCTCACCTGTAACTGATAATAAAATTTGAGTTAAAAGATGATTTAAATATGTATAAGATAGTTTAAAAGGTACAAGTGCAATATGGTTTTTTTGATACCTTGAAAATGGGAAACTTAATGTCAGTCAATTTTTTCGGTCTTCTTTTTTATATTTTCATGTAATTGGGAATGAAGTTCATTTGCATGGCTTGTTGATGCTGTATCATCTCGAGAAATGGTAACTATTCACTGGACCGCATCATCAGCATCAAACTCGTCAATATATTTTTCTATATAAATAAAAAACTTCAACCAAAATGTTGCCATAAATTTTGAAAAATGTAATAATTGGAGCATAATTAATGATGTTTAAGAAATGCCAGTTGAGAAGAACATATTGCACTGTGTTTTAAACATAACATAAATGGAAATGGAAAAATAATTATTGTTTACTCCAATGATTTAATTAGAATAAGACAATGAAAGAAGAAAACATGTACCTGATTAGATGATATATTTTTAGTTTTTGTATAAAATATACTATCACTACTACATCTGGCTCCTAAACATCCTACACTATGAAAATAACAGAATCAATGAGGGTTTAAAATTACCTTTATATTGCATCAAAAAATTGTAATCATTGTTTTCATTATTTTAGTTTCTTTTTTCTTTCATACGGTGATGTAGTTCATTGGCATGGATTTTGTTTCATCAAAATCTCGTGACATTGTAACATTACGTTGCACTGCATCATCGACATCAAACTCACGGAACAGATTTTCCTACATAAATAAATTACTTTAATGAATAAGTAGAAAATAATAGTTACAATTGAAATCATTGAAGCATAAATATGATGGTTACCGATTGAAAATTGAGAACAAATAAACTATATGTTATAATCATTGAGAAAATGAAAATGACATGAAGAAATACAGTATTTTTAGTTCAAATGATGTCATGAAAATATCCATCAATGAATATAAGAAACATATATGTGAGAAGATGAAATATTTCTTGACATTGTAACAAACCCATTTTCAGTGTAACGCCCCGACCCCAGCTACCCGGAGCCGGTGTGTTACTTCGTAACATTGGTATGATCACAAAAGATCAAGTCTCGAAAGACCGATTAGTTTAGTAGCCTTGGAAACACTAGATACATTCATAAGTCTTACATTACATTATAAAGTGAAAAACTAATAACAAAGTCTCCATAGACCACACTCATATACTCTTCTGAAAATCCCTATAGTTCATTCATAAAATACTTCTTCACATCCTGGAAAATATTAAAACATTGAAAGGGGTGAGCTCAGATGCTCAGTAAGGGTAAAAATATTGTGGAAGCTTTCATAAATAAACATCAACCTTTAAGGCAATGTATAACTAAAACAAAAGCCTTTTAAACATGAACTTCAACATAATATGGAAAAAGTAAAATGAGATAATGCCATTTACTTATTCACATGGATATTCTACTGGTCGAATAATCACATGCAATATCAATAACCACTTTCATAATGATGGAATGCATAATGCCAGACATTCTGAAACATTTTGTCAAGGCCTCGGCCAAGATGTCTAAAATGATTAAGTCCTCGGCCAAAATCACAAATAAAATTGGGAAAGGGCCTCGGCCAATTCCACGTCTAGTTGTCTCATGATACCTACCGATGCATCGAGGAGCTATAGCAGGCTCCACCCGTCACTTATTAAGTCCAATGCATTCCTCATATGAATAGGTTTAAAAATATCATAAACCATAACATAATCGTATAACATAAAACATGCATAAAGGAAACATAACTTTTCCACATTTCAATCACAAGATATCAATACAGAACATTGATATAATAAAAACTCTTTCAAAACCATTTTCAATACCAAAATAAAATAAAGTTAAAACTTTGTATTTATTTGCCATTAAAAAAAATGATGGCCTGTAGAGGAAGCCGAAACTCAAATAATGGTTACGGCAACGGAGAAGTCGTTGTCCCCACATAAGTACGGAAAGAAAAACATTCCCTTTTTGTCGGTTAGTAAAACACTTCGTATAAAAAATATTCCTTTTGAATAAACGTAAAAGTCAAAGGGGTTTATACACCGTATAAAAGAAATTTGTGTATAAAACCAAATATGCCTCCATGAAAGGAGATTGAGACGAAGTCCTTAAAAAGATCATTTTTAAAATAAAATAGATCTATAATGTGTATTCACTATAAGTACACATAAATAAAGTACAAATACAATATAGGACATAATAATATCATGACATAATTTGAAAGTAGGAGATTAACCCAAAGAATGGAAATTGGGTTAAGAAATTCCCTTACCTTGTGTCCGACTTGATTCGACCATTATTTAACCTCCTGAATAATAAACTAGAGTTAATATCTACCATTTTAAATTTCATTATCCTTTTTATATCACTTATTACAATGTTATGAACATTATGTAATTATTTAAGTTAATAACGGTCGTTTTGTCGGTTTTTGGTACTTGAGTCAACAATAAACTTCTTATAATTACATGTTGTTTATGTGGTAGAGTATCCATTATCTCCAGAATTATATTCATGATTTAGATTTCATATATTTCATATATATCCATTATATACATTCATTCATAATATTACGTAACATTTAGAGGTAAGAAATGAAATGCACCGTTCATGGAGACGGTAAGCCGTACGTACGCATGAACACTACTTTCATTTCTATTTCGTATTTAATGGAATAAAATCATAATTATATAAAGGTATAATATTGTTCCAGTATAATATCATATATAATATCATTTACTCCATCCTTTATACATCCCACATATGGCATTAACGATTCACTTCACTTTGAGGGGGCGGTAGTCAGCACTTCCTAAAATGAAATTATCGCGTTTACCCATAATGGAAATCATAAAGTATGACATAAATGAGAAATATAGAAGCATAAGAAAAACATAAAAATATTATATATCAGATATAAATATAGTGACATCTTAATGTCCACCTTTGAAGGTGTTATATGAGTGTTGAACAATCATCGTTTAATGAGGCAAAAATTCACCATCCACAGAAACAGTATGTTCTTTAACCATTAGATGTAGGTGTGTGTAAGTGTAGCTCAAATCCTTCTTATAAAAACATCCTAGTATATTTAGGATACTGGTTTTGTTACAAAAGAAATGAATAAAAAGAGTTTAGGGGGTTGGAGAAGAAAAATAATACAAAACAACATTAGAGAAGACATTACCTCAAAATCGGGTAACTCTTTTTGATTTTAGCCATAGGATTCCTTGGGAAGAGTTCTTCCCAAAGTGAGGTTTCTAGGAGTAAGAGGGGAAGTTGGGAGAGTATTTGGGCAGAGTTTGGATGAGCCAAATGGCTTGAAAGTGTGAATGATGTGGTAGAGGTGGAGGCCTTTTATAAGTGGAGAGGAGGGGCACTCTTGGAATGTAAGAAAAGTTTACATTATTATACAATGCCTTTCGGATTCTAAAGGTCCCACACTTATATAATTCGAGGATAAGGTGATAAAGGTTTTAAATATACCCATCAAATAACCTTTGGACAAGTGTAACCCTTGGATTTTACATTATATTTTTATTTTATTAAAATCGTTAAATAATGAGGTCATCGCTGCATCATAATGATGTCATAAATAATTTAATGTATTTAATGTCTAAAAATTATAAAAAAAATCTATGATGTAGGAAATCTCTTTAGCTTTCCAATGACTATTTATAGTCAAAAATATGACTTGTATAACCCAATTTAAAAATTGTTTTAGTAAAACATTTCATGTTTGTGTCATTTTTTACTTTAACATTAAATAAAAGGTATTTATCTCATTTTCCAACTAAAGTGGCTCCATGGGGTCCCCAAGGTGACCCATGGATTTTCTTGGTCGGCCATGGAACATCCAATGAGGGTAATACATGTGTCAAGCTCATCTCATATTATTAAAACATTATTTTTACCTTAAACCACACTAATTACCTCTAATCGCGATTAAGAACCTAAAAGTTACTATTCACCAAAAAATATTTTAATCTCATTGAACCACATTTTACTTCTTAATGACAACCATGTATGTCGGATTTTTGAAAATCAAATCACAGAAGTGGTAATATTTCATTTAAACGAAAAATCAGTTATTTAACTACCACTTAGTGGTTTCACTATTCATCAAAAATTGAAGTTTTTCATAACAATGCCAAAATTTCACCATAAGATATAATTTTTATTCCGAATTAAAAAATGATGTCTATTTTACAAAATTCCAAAAATATAAGTTGCATTAATTAATTTTATAATTTATTCCCTCTGTCACAACAATTAGCGTGTTTTTAAGAAACAATTTATATCAAAAGATTGGCAATTGTTTATGTCCAATTTCAATGTTAAATTAACTCTAATGACCACCATTGGATAAAATTTTAAAAATATATTCTAATTATACTTTAAAATCACTAAATAGTATAATTTATCACTATAAATTATTTTTATTAAAAAAGTTGTTTTCAAGTATTTTTCACTATTCATAAAAAATTAGAAGTTCTCAGAAAAATACCAAAAATTCAACATAGGCTAATTTCGATATTCTGAATCCAAAAATGAAGTCCATTTTGAAATATAAAATGTCTATAATTTTAAAAAGTGGTTATTATTATTCATAACGGCTACTTTGAATGTCGCGGTGTTTTAGAACTCGAAGTTGCGTACAATGCAAGCTATTGCATTATTGAATGAGAAGCGTATTGTGGAAGCTTGGGGTGTTACATTCTCCCCTCCTTCAATAAATTATGTCCTCGCAATTTGAAATTTTTCTTGGAAAATAAAAGTTTGAAAATAGAAAATACCTTTGTGGAAAACCCACATCAGAAATAAGGTTAATAAAATTTAGTCTTAATAAGAGGGAAATGGAAATAAGAAAGTCACCACCTAATTATGATCTCGATAAGGAGAACATTGGTGGAAATTAGAGACATATAATTGGAGGAAAACATAAATAATTGTAGGGAGTGATTGAGGTCATAAATCACAATCAACGGTCAAATTGAGAGCCTCAAAGCCTTCAATCTATGTTGATTTAAAATATCATCAGTTCAAAAAGACATAAGGTATTAGGATAACACATTTTTTTGTTTTAATATCCCTTTACTAAAGTTTAAGAATTAATTTATTCATTGAATAAGAGATAGGTATATATATATTTATGCTTGACAATTAGAGTTTCAACCTTCAACCCATCTTTCACTCAAAAAGATAATAGAACTCAAAAATATTATACTTATCCTAATTGTATAAGGTTCCAAATGTTAACACATACCATTTAGATTAGTAAAATTATATTGTAATAACCAGGGACTTCCTGTAGGCTAGTGGTAGGAAATAAAGGTCTATCGTACTATGGTTGTGGGTTCGATTCCTGCAGCTTTGTCCGACGCGACGGGTTATGCCCCACCCTGTAGGTTGTCCTTTTCCTAAAACTATAGTATTATAATATTCCAAAAATAATCTTTATAAATTTTTTTAACCTTAAACAATACTATCCAAAGATCAACTTAATCCACTCAAACCTTTATAGTTATCCAAAATACCTCTGTCCAGACATTCTCTAAAAGGTCTCTTAATTCCAAAATCAATTTATCAAATTCTCCAAACTAAGTAAAGTTTCTCTTATTGTCACATAATAATAATATAATTACCTTCATCATATTAAAACCTTACTGAAATCAACAAGTACTGCAGTACAATCCTTATATATATATCACGTTATTCTAATAACCAGAATGTAATCCATGAGTCCAAAAGCACCAATACATTAATTATTCCGCTTCAACTGTAGTCACAACATAAGATTGGCCTTGATCCCTTGGCCTTTTCTGAGGTAAGTTTCCCTGACGCTTAGGACATTCATTTGCATAATGACCCATTTCTCTACAATTTTAGCATTCAACATTGATAGCCTCTTTCTTTCCCTTAAAACCACGAGCCTGGTGACCTTTTTCTCCACATTTGTAACAAACTCTCATTCCTTTTAGACAAGTACTAGGATGATTCTTCCCACAATTATCACATAATGGAAAATCCTTCTTTCCCTTTTTCCCTTTATCGGTCTCTTGTTCCATTGTTCTCTTCTTCTCTTGCTTTACATTGTTGTCATATGACTTAGAGAATTCCTTTTATGTCGTGATAGCACATGAGACAATATCTTCGTATGACGAGAAGGTTTGTGAGACTAATGCTCGACGGAGAAATGGTTTTAACCCATCAAAGAAACGATCAATCTTACTTCTTGGGTTACGTATATAATCTTCAGCATGCCTCGCTAACCTTGTAAATATGGCCTCATACTTTGCGACATTCTCATCCTCCTTTTGTCTCAGACTCAAAAATTGTCTTTCCATATATGATCGATGGTCACGAGGATAGTATTTTTCTAGGAAAAGCTCTTTGAACTCCCTCCATTCTATATTCGATATGTCATCATCTTCCTTTGTATTTTGAATCAATGACCACCATTGATCAGCATCTCCAGTGAGGTGGTAAACTGCCAAGATAACCTTCTCCCTTTCGTTACTCCCCAAGGCGTGGAATATTTTCTCTAAGGAGTTTATCCATTACTCAGCTACTAACGGATTTGTACCCCCATTAAATGTTGGTGGTTGTTGCCTCATGAAGCGGTCTAACATTGATCCTCCACGTTGCGGATTAGGGTGCTCCATATGAGTAAGGTTATTATTCATAACCTGAGTGAGTTGTCCCAGTATGGTAATAAGTTGATCAGCACCAGTTGTATCTCCAGATCCATAATAATTATCTTAAGCAGGAGGGAAATCCCTACACAGAGTGCGTGCATTGATACGGTTTCCATTCCTTCCACTAGGCACCATTTCTAAACAATGTCATAAACTAGATTAGTTTATGAAATAAAATAAATAATTCCATATTTCTAAAACACTTTACATAAATTTAACTATTTATGGATATAATCCATAATCATAAAAAGAAACGTTTTCTTTGAGGAAGTATATACTCATAACCCTTCATAGTGGTTTGTAAAGAAAATGAGAATTATCCTAAGCATATCCCTCGGGAGTGTCGTAACCAAGAGTGTAGCAAGGCCCATTGTCGTGCACCAGTTCACGTTCGAGTCTAGCTCAAAGAGGTGTTTTTGGGTTTTACCCCTAGGTACATCTGTGCCAGAGCCGCCTCTACCTGCTCGTATCCAGACTACGATGTATTGCTCGGAAAACTTACAAAATCTCTATAATACCAAAATTCTATGAAGTTCTTATATACTAATACTTAAAGTCTATCTTTGGGCTATGTGCTCTAATCAGAGTTTATCTAAATCTAGCTTCCAAGGTTAGTACTAAACTTCCTTTGATACCAACTGTAACGCCTCGACCCCAGCTACCTTGAGCCGGTGCGTTACTTCGTAACATTGGTATGATCACAAAATATCAAGTCTCGAAAGACCGATTAGTTTAGTAGCCTTGGAAACACTAGATACATTCATAAGTCTTAAATTACATCATAAAGTGAAAAACTATTAACAAAGTCTCCATAGACCACACTCATATCCTCTTCTGACAATCTCTGCAGGTCATTCATAAAATACTTCTTCACATCCTAGAAAATATTAAAACATTGAAAGGGGTGAGATTAGATGCTCAGTAAGGATAACAATATTGCGGAAGCTTTCATAAATAAACATCAACATTTAAGGCAATGTATAACTAAAACAAAATCCTTTTAAACATGAACTTCAACATAATATGGAAAAAGTAAAATGAGATAATGCCATTTACTTATTCACATGGATATTCTACTGGTCGAATAATCACATTCAATATCAATAACCACTTTCATAATGATGGAATGCATAATGCCAGACATTCTGAAACATTTTGTCAAGGCCTCGACCAAGACGCCTAAAATGATTAAGGCCTCTGCCAAAATCACAAATCAAATTGGGAAAGGGCCTCGGCCAATTCCACGTCTAGTTGTCTCATGAGACCTACCGATGCATCGAGGAGCTATAGCGGGCTCCACCCGTCACTTATTAAGTCCAATGCATTCCTCATATGAATAGGTTTAAACATATCATAAACCATAACATAATCGTATCACATAAAACATGCATAAAGGAAACATAACATTTCCACATTTCAATCACAAGATATCAATACAGAACATTGATATAATAAAAATTCTTTCAAAACCATTTTCAATACCAAAATAAAAGAAAGTTAAAACTTTGTATTTATTTTTCATTAAAAAAATGATGGCTTGTAGAAGAAGCCGAAACTCAAATAATGGTCACGGCGGCGGAGAAGTCGTTGTCGCCGCATAAGTACGGAAAGCAAAACATTCCCTTTTTGTTGTTTAGTAAAACACTTCGTATAAAAAATATTCCTTTTGAATAAACATAAAAGTCAAAGGGGTTTATACACCGTATAAAAGAAATTTGTGTATAAAACCAAATATGCTTCAATGAAAGGAGATCGAGACGAAGTCCTTACAAAGATCATTTTTAAAATAAAATATATCTATTATGTGTATTCACTATAAGTACACATAAATAAAGTACAAATACAATATAGTACTTAATAATATCATGACATAATTTGAAAGTAGGAGATTAACCCAAAGAATGGAAATTGGGTTAAGAAATTCCCTTACCTTGTGTCCGACTTGATTCAACAGTTCTTTAACCTCCTGAATAATAAACTAGAGTTAATATCTACCATTTTCAATTTCATTATCCTTTTTATATTACTTATTACAATGTTATGAACATTATGTAATTATTTAAGTTAATAACGGTCGTTTTGTCGGTTTTTTGTACTTGAGTCAACAATAAACTTCTTATAATTACAAGTTGTTTATGTGGTAGAATATCCATTATCTAGAAAATTATATTCATGATTTAGATGTCATATATTTCATATATATCCTGTATATACATTCATTCATAATATTACGTAACATTTAGAGGTAAGAAATGAAATGCACCGTTCATGGAGACGGTAAGTCGTACGTACACATGAACGCTACTTTCATTTCTATTTCGTATTTAATGGAATGAAATCATAATTATATAAAGGTATAATATAGTTCCAGTATAATATCATATATAATATCATTTACTCCATCCTTTATACATCCCACATATGGCATTAACGATTCACATCACTTTGAGGGGGCGGTAGTCCGCACTTCCTAAAATGAAATTATCGCGTTTACCCATAATGGAAATCATAAAGTATGCCATAAATGAGAAATACAGAAGCATAAGGAAAACATAAACATATTATATATCATATATAAATATAGTGACATCTTAATGTCCACCTTTGAAGGTGTTATATGAGTGTTGAACAATTGTCGTTTCGTGAGGCAAAAATTTGCCATCCACAGAAACAGTATGTTCTTTAAACATTAGATGTAGGTGTGTGTAAGTGTAGCTTGAATCCTTCTTATAACAACATCCTATTATATTTAGGATACTGTTGTTGTTACAAAATAAATGAATAAAAAGAGTTTAGAGGGTTGGAGAAGAAAAATAAAACAAAACAACATTAGAGAAGACATTACCTCAAAATCGGGTAACTCTTTTTGATTTGAGCCAAAGGCTTCCTTGGGAAGATTTATTTCCCAAAGTGAGGCTTCTAGGAGTAAGAGGGGGAAGTTGGGAGAGTATTCGGGTAGAGGTTGGCCAAGCCATATGGCTTGAAAGTGTGAATGAGGTGGTAGAGGTGGGGGCCTTTTATAAGTGGAGAGGAGGGGCACTCTTGGAAAATAAGGAAAGTTTACATTATTATACAATGCTTTTAAGATTCTAAATGTCCCACACTTATATAATTCAAGGCTAAGGTGATAAGGGTTCGAAATCTACCCATCCAATAGTCTTTGGAAAAGTTTAAGCCTTGGATTTTACATTATATTTTCATTTTATTAAAATCGTTAAATAATGATGTCATCGCTGCATCATAATGATGTCATAAATAATTTAATTTATTTAATGTATAAAAATTATAAAAAAACTACTATGATGTAGGAAATCTCTTTAGATTTCCAATTAATATTTATAGTCAAAAATATGACTTCGATAACCCCATGTAAAAAATGTTTTATTAAAACATTTCATGTTTGTGTCATTTTTTTACTTTAACATTAAATAAAAGGTATTTATGTCATTTTCCAACTAAAGTGGCTCCATGGGGTCCCCAAGTTGACCCATGATTTGTCTTGGTCTTCCATGGCACATCCAATGAGGGTAGGACATCTGTCAAGCTTATCTCATATTATTAAAACATTATTTTTACCTTAAACTACACTAATTACCTCTAATCGTGATTAAGAACTTAAAAGTTACTATTCACCAAAAATTATTTTAATCTCATTGAACCACATTTTACTTATTAATGAAAACCATGTATTTTGGATTTTTGAAAATAAAATCACAGAAGTGGTAATATTTCATTTAAAAGAAAAATCAGTTATTTAACTACCACTTAGTGGTTTCACTATTCATCAAAAATTGAAGTTTTTCAGAACAATGCCAAAATTTCACCCTAAGCTATAATTGTTATTCCGAATTCAAAAATGATGTCTATTTTAAAAAATTCCAAACATATAAGTTGAATTAATTAATTTTATAATTAATTCTCGCTGTCACAACAATTAACGTGTTTTTAAGAAACAATTTATATCAAAAGATTGGAAATTGTTTATGTCCAATTTCAATGTTAAATTAACTCTAATGACCACCATTGGATAAGATGGTAAAAATATATTCTAATTATACTTTAAAACCACTAAATAGTATAATTTATCACTATAAATTATTTTTATTAAAAAAGTTGTTTTTAAGTATTTTTCACTATTCATAAAAAATTAGAAGTTCTCAGAAAAATACCAAAAATTCAACATAGGCTAATTTCGATATTCCAAATCCAAAAATGAAGTCCATTTTGAAATATAAAATTTCTATAATTTTAAAAATTGGTTATTACTATTCATAACGGCTACTTTGATTAGTCGCGGTGTTTTAGAACTCAAAGTTGCGTACAATGCAAGCTATTTCATTATTGAATGAGAAGCGTATTGTGGAAGATCGGGGTGTTACATTCAGTGTGGAAACTAACTACTTAATATACAGTGCATTGATGACGTAATGATAAAATAAATCAGTTATTTGTTATGCAAATAAACCATATTCATAATAGAACTATTTGAATGTCTTCTTGGTGGAATTATGAATTTTGATCCAGTGATTAACCTCGACCCGATAAATATAGAATATGAAGCATTATAAAAAAAAGTTTATGTAGAATTCATCAATGATATAGGTATTTTTAAACATTAAAACTACACATGTGAAATCAGGGAACATGATACTTATTTTTGAAGATTTTCACCATAAGAAATTAATGAAAAAATGTAGCTAATTTTAATATACCAAAAGTGAAGAAGAGGTGACTGATAACCTCTCATCCCCTAAAACAATTACCATATTTTCGGAGGTAGTCCCCATAAATAGTATTGGATTTGAGTGATGTAGATCTCCAATAATTTCTTTAACATATAGGAATAATTTTTAAAACACTGGAAAATCATAAGAACTTTATGAAATACAGTATCAATTGTAATAGTGTAATGTATGTGATGGATATGGAGAAAACCTAATAGTATGTCCTGGGAGATGTATTTGTGTAGATATTTTTTAAAAAGATGCATTAATTATTAGTTGAGTAATCATATCATGTCTTAAATTATATTGGTAAATGAATGTACCTATTAAATATTTTCCTAGAACCCATTTTTAAATAATGTATTCCTCTTTGCATGTTGCCAATTGTTGGTTGTATTTCAATTATAGGAGTAGAAGACAACTCAGTATCGGTTTATGTAATAGAATAAATTCCAAAAGATGAACATGTAATTGTGGTACTAATGAAGTCATATATAGTGAAAGAATGATAAACAATAGTACAATTTAATGTAAATATTATACATAACTGAAAATTTGAAAATTCAATATACAGTTCAAAATATGAAGATAAACATGAATATTTTTAAAATGGATAAAGTTTAATATATCAGATTCAATATAGAAATGTTGAAATATAAGGTTTTTTACATGTAATATGCAGCTCAATTAACTCATTGAATCATTCCATGTATATATAGTTCATAATATACTATTATCAGTGAAAAAAATAAGGGATTTCTATTTGCTAAAATCAGAATAGCATTGTGAGAAGATGGGGAAGTTAGAGTAAGGGTTTTGAACAGGGGATTAAACCATTTATTGTTCCTCTCCAAATGTTTTCAAGATAGACATAAACAAAAAAAATAGTTGAACAGAGTAAATTTATACTAAATATGAAAAATGTAATTCGTCTCTCTACCCATATTTGTCATCAGGTTTAACATATTCCATGTTCTTCAGAAAAATACAATATAACACATGTTCCAGTTCATTAAAGGTGTAAAAGTTATTCCCTATACTTACCATGGGAGATTCCAAAAGGAGAAAAAAACATAAGAAATGTTTTAAATAGAAGGATACATTCTTTAAACGCTACTATGTGATGATAACTCTCATAGAACTACATCTTAAATCTGCACAAGAATTCCAATTATAAAAATATCACACCAAACTAAGCATGGAAAAGTGTTCTTGATGAAACCTCAAATTAAAAAAGGGAAAATCGTTTCACCTGGACATCAAGATCAGAAAATCCATTATTCATTTCTCTAATGATCAACATTGTTATGAAGTAAACCTGTCATGAATGTTCATTTCTAAACCATAAATGATGCAAGAATCAACTACCAACCCATATTTAGTAAATAATTATCCAAGTTGAGAATCATTAACATCCGAAGGAATATATATTTTTTGCGGAAAATAAAATACACATCAAGTGTGTTCTAGTTGTGGGGTGAATATTGGAGTAGAGCAGGGAAAACCCTAGGGTTTCAAAAAACCATCTAACCAAGTATATTGAAAATTCATTGATAAAAATATAAAAATCCAAAAATGTTTGTTAAATGACCAACATAGATCAACATGAAAAAAGATTACAAAATTGTGAAAAAAATATTTCACAAAGAAAACAAATTTTAAAATAAGTTCCTGAATGGACCATTATGTGTTGTGAAAATGACCTTGAAAGGACCATTATCGGTTTCAAAATAGATTCTAGAACATATTTCAGCCAAACAGAGAAACCCCTGTACTTTGTAATGAAATAAAAAACATTCAATGTTTTTGGATTCAAACTCATTAATATATTTTACATACTAAAAACAATCGAAATTATCCAAAATATCATTGGGTATAGACATAAGGCCCGATGCTGAGATTAATGTCTAGAGCTGATTGTTTCTCTAGCTTGAAGAATCTAAGAAAATAATATCTCCCTTCTAAATAGTATTGTATGCAATGAAAACAGAACACAATTTAAACAAATATAAATATCAAAAGGTACATGAAACACTAATTTTTTGGGAGATGCAGAATAATATATCAAACAAATATTGATGTCAAGAAACTAAACCCTAAATGAAACAATATGCAAATGTAAATAGAAATAATAGTTAGATTCAATTAACTTGAATCTTTGATACCATTACATTGTAAAGTAGGATATTGTTGAACATGTAATTCTTTCCAAACATAAATGGTCTAATAAGAAAAAAATATAAATAGAACATGTATGCGATAGTGGGAAAACAACTACAGAGTTAGAAAAACATACCTTTATGGATGAATAGATCCCTAGAAACCCATACCTACAACCCAAGGGAAAATAACAGCATTAATTAATGACACCAAACATAATAAAATCCCCATTCATACATGAGATCAAAACATTTCCATGAACACAGAGTTATATAACCAGGAAAAACACCAAAAGGAAAATGAAATCAATGCTGTATAATTTCATATTCACCTTCTGAGAAAGGCAGGATTGGTGTTATGATTCATTTCATATATTTATTAAACCAAAGTTTAAATCATCAAATGATTAAAAACACAAAATGATAATAGGGAGAATAGTATTTGATAGTTTGGTAAAATTATAAACATGATTCGTACAAATCTGCTTAACCAGGGTACCTTAAACACATTGAGACCCTCCCTGTTTACATCCACTTCTGCATATTTGTAAATCAGATCCATCTTCATTTAAAAAAAAATTTATGAAACACCCAAACTACCTATATAACATGTATGTGAAAGTGGAAAATAACTATAGAGTTATCAAAAAACACCATTAGGGAACAAAATATCCCCAAAAGCCCTTAACTACAAATCAACTGAAAATAAAACCTTTAATTCTTGAGACGAAACACATTCAAGTCTCCATTAATAGATGAGCTCAAAACAATTCCATGAACACAGAGTTATATATATTGGAAATACACCAAAAGAAAAAAAAATCAACAACGTATAATTCCATATTCACCTACTGTTAAAGGAAGTATTGGTGTTATGATCCATTTTATATGTTGATTAAACCAAAGTTTAAATCAGCAAATGATAAAAACACAAAATGATAATAGGTTGAATGATATCTATGTTTGGTAAATTTAAAAACCAGATTTATACAAATATTCTCAACCAGGGTACCTTGAATACATTGTGACCCTCCAAGTTTACACACTCCTGTAAATTTTTAAAGGAGAGCCATCTTCATTTAAAAAATTAAAAGGATTCAAATCCAAAGGCATTAAACTGTTAGAATAGAACAAAATCTTACAACAAAATGATTTTTTATGCAATTTTTTGTTCAAAATACTAACAACTGAAAATCAGTTTTCTAAATAAACTAAATTTAAGAAAACATGTGAAAAATAATTTGGTAATAAATTTTTTTTTGAAAGTTAGTTTAAATGAAATAATCGAGAAATATTGGCTGAAAAATAGAATTATATGCATTAATTGGTGAATCCGAATAGGGGATAACTAAAAAAATTCATATGAAGCTAAAAATGATAATTATTGGAGATAAATATAAATTATTACAAAACATTATGAGAAAACACATGTTGGGAATCAATTTATTTCATTACATCCTGCAAATTTCTTATGAATAGAGTGAAATTAGAAACCTAAAAGGGGATAAATAGGATAGAGATAGGTTACAAAAGAGAAAATAAAAACCCACCGACAAGATCTGCATAAAAAAATAGTATCATAGATAAAGAAATAATTGGAGCCATTGTGGACAGTAGAGATCGGAGAAGACGAATATTACCAGGAACCATAGGAGACAGAGGTCGAGGAGCCAGAGGCGGACCAGGCACAACCGGAGTAGCTGGAGGTGGATGAGCCTGAGAAAGAGCATCTCGTGGTGTAGGAGTCAGACGGCGAGCATCCGAAGGGGGTGATCTGGAGGCAGAGTAGGTATTCAGGGAGGATGGCGAAGGAAGATGCGAGGAATAGATTTATATGTGACTGGATAATGGATTTGGGGTGGGAGGAGGCGTCAAAAGGGGAGTTGGTGATGGAAGGAATCACGGAGGGAGAAAAAAATCGAGGCGGAGGCTTGGTGGGAGAGGGGAGTCGGGGAGGGAGGGAGATAAGGATGTTTAGCATGAACCCTAATACCACCGGAGGAGAATCGCAATTGGGGACGGGGTAATGCGGATGTTGGAGTCGAAATCCAAAGGGTATTGTAGGGGTGAGAGTTGAATTTTGAGGGCTAAGTGGTAATTAGATATGTATTAAATTGTGATGTGGTGTTTTGTGGTGGTGACACATAAGCAAGGAGGTACCCATGTTTAGTAGATATAGTAGATTCAATTTTTAATCTTTTTTCATGGTTAAAAAATTCATTCATCTATATTTTAATCAAGAGTTACCCATCATTCCCATTTATTCTTCTTCCTCTAATTCACTTTTTTGTTTTATTTTATCTCTTCCTTTTATTCTATATTTTTTTTATTCTTTCTTTTACTCTCATATTTTTTTAATTTTCTTTATTTTCTTCTGATTTTCGCAATATACTACTAGTGATCTATTACTATCTATAATGTTAGGCTAGCCAGAGGCTTTGATCAGTGGAGGTATGTGGTGTTTCCTAAATTCTATTATTAAATTATAATATTTTAGTTATTGTTTTTGGTGAGAAATGATGATATGCATGGGTGTGGAAATTTCAACCATGAGACTAAACTCATACTCACATCTATGATTGTATTCAAATATTTCCCTCCATTATACTGGGAAAAACCTATTCAAATCATAGAGATGATCTGTTTGTTGGTTTAAATGGAATACGATAGAGTCAGGTCCTAGAAGGTGTCACATTTTCAAATTAGGTGTTCCATGAATCATGATTATTGGGGGAGGTGGAATTAATCTTGTCTTGAAATTCAAAAATTAAAATCCATTAATTAAATATAATGTAATTAAATATTGATATTTAATAATTTTATTCTGAAACTAAACTTAAAAAATATCAAGAAGAATGACATAGCCCAAAAACCAACACATAAAGGCCAATTTATTTATTTTCTAACCATATTCAATCATATAATGTTACCTTAATTTTTGAAATCTTTTCTTTCATTTAAATTTCATTATTTTAAAAAAGTAAAAAAATGTTTTGTTGGGTGATTTAGAATTAGTAACTAATCACTTATAAATATCCTAATGTGAGACAACCCAGATCATCCAATTTGATAAACTAAGAGAAATAAGACATTTTATTATTTCCATGGCCCTTGATAAGTGTACATAATTCCCCCACAAGGAAAAAAACCCAAGGCACCACCTCCGGCTAGTCAGCGACAACTCATAGGTTTATTATAAATTAATTCTCTCTAAAGTGATTATCTGGACAAACACTAACACTATCTTTCTGATCCATGAAGAACACTCATTTTGGGATCATGCATTTAATAGTGAGGGGTTTGAATAAAATTACAAAACATAGACCACTACCTCAAGACAAACCATTAATTCCTGATGTTCTGGCTCACAAAAAACGTACAAAATATCTGTTTATGGATCTCATGAAACATGTGAAGCCTAAGGGAATTATTTTCCTAACCTACTAGAGCTATCTACGAATCAACACATAGAAGATCATCTGATTAAACCATTAGAGGGGCCTTCATTCACTACTCACCAGGTGGAAGAATATATATATGGTTTCGTAATGTGAAAAACTCAAGAATAGGTCCCTAAAATGAGGCCTCATCGCTTAACTAGTAATCATCACAACCCTATCATAGTATCCTAACTGAATATCATCACAAGGGCGTATTCAAAATTAACAAGACACAACATAGTAAAAAGTGTATGTTTAGGGAGATGACCCAATAAGTATATAGATGTAAAAATTAGCAATCCTAAATGATGTAGATATGATTAGTTCCCCCTGTAAATGGTTCCTTGGTATAATGATTTGAAAATTAGGTAGTTAGAGTCATAATGTATTGATAGGCCAGTCGCTCAACCATAACTAGGTTCCTTGGCCAGAGCTTCGAACTAAAGACACTTAAACATAATTTCTATATGATCCCACACCAGACATAATGATATTTTTAACTCTAAAATTACCCCAAGGACAAAACCACCTTTGATACCACTATTTTATGTCATGATGCACTATGTCCCACCTAGGATAATAGTATGTTAAGAGTGACACCGCAAGGCTACCTTCAATAGGTCAAGGATTGGAGACAATCATTGAGAAGTCATATCACAGATATATGGGGTGTTAGCCTAAATTATCTACACACACAAAACCAACTCCATGAAATAGTGCAAGGATAAAAAACCAAATTTTCAAGAGTGTAAATTAAGGCCTGAAAAAGAATCTAGGAAAATATATCAAGGTATATAAAGACAAAATAAAACAATATGGTGAAAACACACACTCAACCAAAAATTAATGTGGCCTAAAACTGGAAAATATATATAAGTATTACAGAATATTTCCTTGCTAATAATCTCAATGTATAACTACCAAAAATGGTCAAGGAATCTATATACAATTGTTCTCCTCTAATACTAGGTTCACCAATCACTACAGATATTCTTATTGACTTTATAATACATGACACATTTGGTAAAATTACTTTTAGGGGTGAGTATATATGTAACCAGTTGGACACCCTAAAACCAAGAGAAAATAAATAGGGTAAAAATAGTCATCTCAGCCAAAAAATTAAGATTGATTTGAATCCCATCATAAAAATGTGCAAAATAATACCCTATATGTAAAAGGAGTGAACTCAAATCCTCCATAGCTAGATAAGAATTATGGGTCTATCAATTCTCTAAAATTCCCATATCATATACCATAGACTATGTGAAACCCCAAAATAACCATATTAGAGGGCCTAATTCCAATTAATATGCTCCACATCCCAAGAATAAGTATCTCTCGTGCAAGAGCCACTCCCCAACATAACCCTATGATGAGAGATTTCCACCACATATATATAGTATCCTCACCCTTTTTAGGGTGGGGGAGTATAGAATCTAAATATAAAGTGGATTTTTGGGACCCATTCCCTAGTGCATACAGGGAGTGCCAACCCCAAAATATCTCTGATGATCAAACCTGATAACTTTCATTATTCGAGAATCAGTAGAGTAATAATTCCTTTCATTTAAACTAATGTTATATCATTGATGTAAAATTAATGTCCACTATACTATCCTCTGTGAATTTCTACTCGGGATAGTATACTTTTGGGCCCCAATTCTAGTCCCAAAAATGATATATAAAGGTAAATAATTTCTGGAAATGAACATTATGTCAACTTTTGGATACATGGAATGTGGTACTATCCAAGAACATAGATTTTTTCTTCCCTATAAATGTTTATGTAAATCATTTTTTTCACAAGATATGTTCTTTAAGGGGTCATGACATATTTATTCTTTTAGATTCCTAGTTGTGTTCTCCCAGTACAAGGCACATCTGTATGGGTATAATCACATAGAATACAGGCCAATCCATACTTCCAGTAATATTTAACTCTTAAAATAACCATATATGCTGTTAAAATCTAAAAAAAATGTACTGTATTATTTGGTATGACAAATCATGGCTATCATGAGTTAACCCTAGAAGAATTTCCTTCCTCATATCTCATAGATCCACCGTTCTCTCCGCCAAACTCACTCAATGATCTTCTAGAGGCCCAATATTGAAGTAAACTACATCCTCTATATTTATTCTCTCTCTCATGGATAATAAATTCAATTAAAATTACCAATTTTAGATCCTTCCCTCCTCCCATAACTACAAAGTAGTTCCTAATCCCATAATCAAAAACTATGATCCACTATCGACTCACTAAAGCATCCAAAATAGAAGGACCATGAATATGATCATCAATTCCTCACCTTTGATGGTTGAAAATCATGATCCCATTAACCTATAAATGATTGGAAATGACTATCATTATCAAAAAAATGTTCTAATACTTGGAGGCATCATTTAATTTTTTTTGTCCACTACAGTCCATAAACAAACCTTTGACCCCAAAGTCATTCATAAGACTTTTGTGTATTTGGAGGTTCAATCACACTTGTACCAGTTTGATAATTCTGAATCACTAACACTAGTTCTAATGATGAATTACATAATGATTAGAGATGGTAGGGACACTCAAAACTCTAAAATATTATTATCTAATGTGATTCCATCCAATAATCATAATTGTGAAAAGAAAGGGTGATACATTGGGAAAAAGAACATAAGTAACCAAGATCATGAATGCAAATGAAATTCTTAGATCATGTGAAGATTGAAATTCATGAATTAAGAAGATATGAAATCAATGATTGATAATCAAGAATTCAAGGGTGGTGGTTCAAAAACAAATGTGCACTAACTCTATCTTATATTAATCATTAGTGAAGAAAAATTCCTACAATGATATCATTAAAGATTCTATTATATGCAAAATTTATCCCATAAATATCCCTGATTCATTCATCCTTGATCCACAATTATGATCTCATCATTGCTAATTATGGATCATCCTCATCCTGTCAAATCTATCAAGGTTATATAGCTATCCCTGGTGATTTTCAATAACATTGTATAAATAGAGGGGAGTTGAAGGTTTATAATATAAATAAATAAATAAATTACTTCATTTAATTTGTTTTATTCACCCAATAATGCATTCCTTCCATGGAACATTCGATGTTGACCAACCTTATTTTGTGCTTCGGGTAAATGCCATGTTATGGGTTCAACCATGGTCTCATATTTTCTATATGAGGTCTTGATAAAAGTAAGATTTATTTATTCTGATAATATGTGTGCAAGTGCTTTAATATATTTCTTATATTTAGTATAATAATTTTTGGGAACTATAATGCACAAAAAAAAATCCAATTACAAGGAAAACACTAGAAATATTTAAAGAAATATTCAAAGGATCAAACTATGAAAATTAGTGTCGATACAAAAAAAAACTCTGAAGTCTTGAAGTCTAACATCGTGATTTTTAAAGCTTTACCCTCACCAAGTCTTACGAAGAAGATTTATGTTTTCCTCTGGATAAATAATTTTTTATCGAGAAACATTATAAAAAATTCACTAAGTGATCAAGTTTCAAATTCATCCAAAGATATACATTGGGAAATTTAGAGTCTTACATTCATGAAGTATTGTGATATGTACTTATGATCAATAGAAAAAGTCATAATTTCAACACCAAAATACTTATTCTTTTTCCTCTTATATTTTTATAAATCATCTTAATGTCTTAAATGAAATGAAGTTATATAATGAAACTCATATACTTATAGTGATGTCTTGCAATATAGGATTATACTACATCTTAAAGTATTACGATCATGCCTTAATCGATTCTTAGCAGACTATACATTCATATTATAAAGTCTTATATTCATAAATGACATATGTTAATCACTTGAAGTTTTAAATTTGGATTCAAGTCTTATGATCAGTAGAAATGTCCTTACTTATAGGGAATAACCAATTTTTATGAACTCAAAAATTCATTTGTCTACAATAAGATTTAAAAGAACATCTAATTATTTCATAGTCTTATATAACCTTTTTAATTCATATATGTACTTCTTAAAATGTTTTATGAAATTAATAAAAGAATTCCAAAGTCCTAATAACACACTTTTGATGTTCTTTAGCAAATAAAATATTAAAAAAAGTATTGTAGGGAATATTTATTCCATTTTTGGTGAAACTTCTCTTTATTCAATCTTGTGTCATATCTATTCACTTCAAAAATTATTTAGGATTTGATATTCACTTATTTCAGTATAGAATATGAATTTTTTGGATTTGATGTGTTATCCACTTTTTTCTTACTTTGCCACTACTAAGAAGCTGTCTAGATAGATCTCCAAACACTGTAGAATCTTTTACTCAACCTATTAAAGACATTGATCTTTCACCATCAAAACAGTTCATAAATATAAAGACCACTAATTTAAATCATATGATTTAATGGGATACTCAAGTGATTATGTCCAACCAATTATTTAATAATATCTATATCTTCCCCAATTATTTCTATATACTCATTCCATTAACTGTATCATTATACTTGCATGATTAAATTAATAAGGTCAAAAAACAAAATCAACATCCTAAAAAAATTTAATCTTCCTCGTTTTATTTTCTTAAATTCAACATTTACTCCAATAGTCAATGTCATTATCCACTAATTGAAAAAAATTTGGGAAAATGTTACCGACTTAATGTAAGAGTACTCTCATCCACTAGAAATACCACTTCTTCCCCTGTGGATCTTCTAAAAATGAGAGAATTGTAACACCCGAGACTTTTATGTTATATAAACCATCAAAGGAATCTTTTTCTACACAACACTTGCTTGGCTTGCTTTGCACGCAATCGCGACCTTCCTCGATAGCTTGCGTCGTACGCAATACCGAGTTTCACTAAACAATAATATACTATTAAAACTAGCCGTTATGAATAGTAATAACCACTTTTTGAAATTTTATAAATTTTATTTTTCAAAATGGACTTCATTTTTGGACTCAGAATATCGAAATTAGCCTAGGGTGAAATTTTGGTATTTTTCTGAAAACTTTCAATTTTTGATGAATAGTGAAACCACTAAGTGGTAGGTTAAAAACTGAATTTTTGCATAAAACTTAATTTTACCGCTTCTGTGAATGGAATTTAAAAAATCCGAGAGACATAGTTAATATCAAGGACTAAAATGTGGTCCAATGAGATGAAAATAATTTTTTGGTGAATAGTAACTTTTTACTATTTTTACCGCGGTTAATAGTAAATAGGGTAACTAAGGGTAAATATGATATCAATATTACCCTAACACATGTCCTAATTCTATTGGACAAGTGTAATTCGACCAAAAACAAACTTAGGAATAACATATGACCATTTAGGCCCACTTGGGTTAGATTAGGACATTTATTATTAATTTATTTAAAGAAGGGTTAAAATAGTTAAAATCAATGTTTAATAAGTAAATCATTTTTAATATGGGGTTATACATAAGATAAATTAGATTGTAAATATTCATTAGAAAGCTAAAAAGATTTACTACATGATGGTATTTTATTTGTAATTTTTAGACATCAAATAATTTAATTTATTTATGACACAATGATGATGCAGTAATTATCTTATTAATGAAATATTGACATAATTGATGTTATAAACACCAAAATAAATATAATTTGAGACTTTTTATGAATTCCACTAATTTTCTAGGTTACTATGATATATTAATGTTGATTTAATAAACTTGGTTCGAACATTTAATTCTGTTATGACTTTCACAAAAATAATATATCAAATAGTGTCAAAATTGACACAAAATAGTTTTTAAATCAAATATTATATTATTAATTGTTATTTTATTCCTAAAAATCTAAGGTTCGGCCAAATGACTTAGATAAGGATATATATATTAATAATAAACAATTTGGGGTTCGTTTGGAATGTTATAGTAAGTGTATTAACCATATAGTGAAAGAAAACAAAAAGACACGGTAAATGTTAAATTATTTAACTTAGAGTTAAATCTAATTGATAAGGTTAAAATAATATCCTAAACTTGTCTAAATTCTATTGGTTGATAGTATTTCGACCCATCCCCACTTTATCTTCGAAATAAGACCCTTTGGAACCATTATAAACCGATTTTGACTTTAATATAAAATAATATTTTGAGATATTCCTAAGGTGCCCCTCTCCTCCCTTATAAAAGGGCACCTCCTCCCCCTCCTCCTCACACCAAATTGAGCACTCAAGCTCGGACAACCCCTACCATTTTCTCCTCTCCACTTCCCTAGAATAATCCTAGAGGTCCTGGTCTTCTCCAAAGACCAATCTTAGTTCCTTAAGTGGGGGATTCAAAGAGGCTTTCCAAAGAAGAGGAGCTTCGGACACATACAAGGCAAATTGGACCTAAGGTAAGGGAAATATCACAATCTCATTTTTATCCGAGATTGTTTATTCGTAAGTACTTACTGGGATGTATTTTATCATCCACATCCATGTTTCATCAATATGTAATATTATTTCCATCCACCTACAATTGTTTAAATCCATTTTTACCCTTAGGTGAGTTTTTAGTAATATGTATGAAAGGAATCTTTTGTCGTTTTTCGTACGAGGTACTTTTTGACTTTTCCGACAAAAATACGAAGAATGTTTTTTTTAACTTATACGGCATGAATGGATTTCTAAAAAATTATTTCCAAGAAGCTTCCTTTATAAGTATTCAAGTTTAATTTTAATCAACTTCTTTTATTTTAAAATTGTATGAAATGTTAAGAAAGGGAAAGTGTTTTTGAAGTAGAAAGGATATTTTCTTCAAGAATGAAGTTCAAGTATTTTATCAAAATTATTTTCCATCTAAGATAATAAAAGGGTTCTGTTTTTACCCCTATTGTTACATGGATTTGATTATGTTGTGATGGAAACATTTTTATGAATTCCTTTATCTTATATGAATTGTTTTATGATGTCATGTTGTTTAAGAATTCCATTTTTATTACATGGGTTACGCTATGATGTATGGTTTATGATTACGTGGCACACATAAGAAAGGATTCATTATAAGATGGGTGGGACCTATATCTCCCTCCAATGCATTGGGTAAAGATTTTATATCTCATGAGATAGACAGGGCTGGAACGGTAGGTTATACCGGTTCAGTGAAACAGGACTGAAACGAGGGTTACTCGATTCAGAAAGGGACTTTGTCCAGTAAGATAGTCTTGGAAATGAGTCATGACTAACAAGAAATGATTTTCCATGATTATGTGTGCATGACACAAAGTTTCAAGTTTCATGTTATGATTATGTGGATCTCATTTTCACTTCTATGGTTTATTAAGATTTTATGATCTCTTTTGCAGGTTATGATTTTCAAAAAGATATGATATGATTTTTATTTCCTTTATTTGCCCTTGCTGAGCATTTGAGCTCACCCTTTTATGTTTTCTTTTCCCCAGGTCAGGAACATGGATATTAAGTAGAATATGCTAAAAGGGACCCTAGATATGATGAAATAAATGGGAGACACTGTAGAAGATTTATGAACCAGTTGTTTATGTTTCCCAGTTTCTAAAGACACTATACCTATACGGTCCTTTGTGGTTTTATCATATGTTGTAATAAGTGTGCTTCAATTTTGAAGTATTAACAATGTATGTAACGTATGGTTTGTTATAGTTGGTATCAGAGGAAAGGTATAGTCAACCTTTGGAAACTAGGATGTGAAAGCCTTAGTAAGAACCCTAAGGATAAGTCTAACATAGAACACAATCTTAGTGTTTTAGAAATGGCCTTGAATAACCTAGGATAAGACCATAAGCATGAAAATTTTATTCTTGAATTATGTGGTTTCCTATTATAATTAGTGTTGCTCACACTATTCTTCTTGGTTTTAGTCAATGGCTGGAACCCGAAGGAACCGTGTTAATGCGGAATGCGATGGGCAATGCAATGATTGTCCCCCTGAGCAACCAAACAATATGGGAGATGGAATGCAAAATCTTGTAGCCATGCTCACACAACTTTCTCAAGCTATGAATCATGCAGGATTTCCAAACGAGCAAAGGAGGGAGCAACATTCTGTTGAATCCTTCATGAGGCAGTGTCCACCTTCTTTCAGTGGGTCTACTGATCCATTAGTTGCTGAACAATGGATTAGTACTACTGAAAAGATATTTTCAGTTCTTCAATGTTCTGAACATGATAAAGTCATCCTAGCAGTGTATCGTTTAGAAGGAGATGCTGATCAATGGTGGAATCTTGTTAAGAATACGAGGCAAAGGGATGAAATTGAGTCTACGGAATGGGACGAGTTCAAAAACTTATTTTTCAATAAGTACTTCCCTTGTATTCTCCGAACAAAGATGGAGAAAGAGTTCCTTGAACTGAAGCAAAGGGATGATGAATCTGTTAGTACCTATGAAGCAAATTTTACAAGACTTGCATGGTACGCTTCTGGTATTATTATCCAACCTGAGAGTAAGATCGATCGATTCTTTAGTGGCTTAAAACCAAGTCTTCGAAGGGCGTTAGCCATAAGGGACTTCAATAGCTACGAGGAAATCGTTCGATGTGCTCTCAAAGTTGAGATGGAGATTGGAGTAACCCATCAGTCACATGGGTTTGATAAGAAGAGGAAGATGGAATTCAAAGAAAAATCTAAAGAGCACACGGAAAAGAAGATGAGCTTTTCCTTATGCTCAAAGTGTGGAAAGAAACATGGAGGGAGTTTTCTTAAAGGGACAAGTAAATGTTTTAAATGTGGAAAAGAAGGTCATCGGGCATTTGAATGCCGTGATAATGGGAAGAAGATGTCTAATGATGCAAACAAAGGAAGGGATACACAGAATGATCCTACTACACTTCAATGTTTCAAGTGCAAGGAGATGGGGCATTATGCCAATCAATGCCCAAATCCAAGGGTTGATGATGATGGTCGACGTCAACAAAATCTTAAGGCTAAAGACAAAGGAAAGTCACATGCAATTTCTATCAGCGATGTGGAGTATGATAACGAAGTGGTGAAAGGTACACTTACCATCCACTCTAAAGTAGCAAATGTTTTATTTGATTCTGGATCCACCCACTCTTTTATTTCTGAAGAATTTTCTAAGGGTATCACCGTATTACCTCAACAATTAGATGTTGAGTTAGCTGTGACAACACCTAATGGCACATCAATCGCATCAAAAGTTTATAATTCTTCTCCGATCGAAGTTTGTGGGAAAGTGCTTCCTGCAAATCTTGTGATCCTTCCTATAGTGGAATTTGATGTGATTCTTGGCATGGATTGGCTTTCTTTATACGGAGCTCATATCAATTGCCAAAGAAGGGAAGTCACATTTCATATTCCAGATCAATCTATGATCGTCTATCAATGCAAGGATGAACATAACCTTCCAGTGGAAATTTATTCCATTTTATGGGTATTGATTCCACTAAATGAAGGTTATTTATCTCAAATGGTTGGTGAGAAACTCACGATTAAGAATATGCCCATTGTACGGGAGTTTGATGATGTATTTCTGGAGGAATTACCGGGTCTCCCACCAAATCGTGAAGTTGAGTTTTCAATAGAACTCGTACCGGGCGCTTTGCCAATTTCAAAGACACCTTATAGAATGGCCCCAATTGAGTTGCAGGAATTGAAGAAGCAACTCCAAGAGAATCTTGATAAGGGATTCATACGCCCTAGTGCGTCACCTTGGGGAGCACCTGTTCTATTTGTTAAGAAGAAAGATGGATCAATGAGACTCTGCATTGATTATCGAGAACTTAACAATATCACTATCAAGAACAAATATCCTCTCCCACGCATTGATGACTTATTTGACCAACTACGCGGAGCTCAATACTTTTCCAAGATTGATCTTCGTTCAGGGTATCATCAATTAAGGGTCAAAAGAGAGGATATACCAAAGACGGCTTTCCGTACAAGGTATGGACACTATGAATTTATAGTGATGCCATTTGGTCTTACTAATGCCCCTGCTATCTTCATGGATCTAATGAATAGAGTCTTTAGAGACTATCTTGATCAATTTTTTGGTAGTCTTTATAGACGATATTCTTGTCTATTCAAAGAGCAAGGAAGAGCATGAAGATCACTTGAGAATTATATTGAAGACCCTGAGAAAGGAGAAGCTTTATGCCAAATTTACTAAGTGTGAATTTTGGCTTCAAAAAGTTGCATTTTTGGGTCACATAATCTCAAAAGAGGGGATATCTGTGGATCCAGCAAAAACAGAGGTTATCGAAAGATGGTCGAGACCAACAACAGTAACTGAGATCCGAAGTTTTCTTGGTTTGGCTGGATATTATCGACGTTTTGTAAAAGATTTTTCACGATTATCTAATCCAATCACCAAGTTGACTCGGAAAGAGTTAAGTTTGTCTGGACAGAGGAATGTGAAGAGAATTTCAAGGAGTTGAAAAGAAGGTTATCCAGTGCACCTGTGCTCACACTGCCTTGTAGTGGAGAAAGGTTTGTGATCTACAGTGATGCATCCAAGAAGGGATTGGGGTGTGTTCTTATGCAAAATGATATGGTGATAGCTTATGCCTCACGACAGTTGAAAATTCATGAGCAAAATTACCCAACACATGATTTGGAGTTGGCTGCGGTAATATTTGCATTAAAGATTTGGAGGCATTACCTTTATGGTGAAAGGTGTGATATTTATACTGATCATAAAATTTTAAAGTATATTTTCACACAAAAGGAGCTGAATATGCGTCAAAGAAGATGGTTGGAGCTGATTAAGGATTACGACTGCTCAATCCATTACCACCCTGGGAAAGCAAACAAGGTGGCAGATGCATTAAGTCGACAAGACCATGCTAGTTTATCCATGATGAGGATCACAAAAGATCCAATATTTATGGATTTACAAAGGATGGATCTTGGAGTTATAATGGAAGGGGAAAAATCTTATCTTTCTCAAATGAATGTTCAACCATCTATACATGTGAAGATTAAAGAGGCACAGAAAGAAGATGTCGAGTTACAAAAGAAGGTGAGAAATGTTCCTGAATTCAACCTTGATTGTGATGGGATAATAAAGTTCAGGAATCGGGTTTGTGTTCCTCCCATCCCCGAATTAAAGAAGGAGCTGCTGGATGAGGCTCATAGTTCATCATTCTCTATTCATCCTGGAAGTACGAAGATGTATAGGGACCTGAAAGAGTACTTCTGGTGGGATGGCATGAAAAGAGATGTTGCTGAATATGTCTCTCGATGCTTGGTTTGTCAACAAGTTAAAGCTGAGAGACAGAAGTCTAAGGGGATGTTACAACCATTACCCATACCCGAATGGAAATGGGAAAACATCACTATGGACTTTGTCACAGGACTTCCTAAAACATCCAAAGGCAATAATGCTATCTGGGTCATAGTTGATCGTCTTACAAAGTCCGCACACTTCATTGCTATTAGAGAGGATTTCCCTCTAGATCAGCTTGCCAGGATATATGTAAAGGAAGTGGTAAGATTGCATGGAGTACCACTTTCTATTATATCTGATCGGGATCCGAGATTTACCTCGAAGTTCTGGCGAAGTCTTCAGCATACTCTGGATACAGAGTTGAGTTTCAGCACTGCTTATCATCCCCAGACAGACGGTCAGTCTGAGAGAACAATTCAAACCCTAGAAGATATGTTGAGAGCTTGCTCTATGGATTTCAAAGGAGGTTGGGATCAACACCTACCTTTGGTGGAATTTTCTTATAATAATAGCTTTCACTCCAGTATTCAGATGGCTCCTTATGAAGCTCTCTATGGAAAGAAATGCAGGACTCCAACTTGCTGGGATGAAGTTGGGGAAAGAAAGCTGTTAGGACCTGATCTCGTTAATGAAATGGCAGAAAAGGTCAGAACTATTCAACAACACATAAGAGCAGCTCAGAGTCGACAGAAAAGTTATGCCGACAACCGAAGAAAAGACCTAGAGTTTGAAGTGGGCGATAAAGTGTTCTTACGAATATCTCCCTGGAAGAGGGTTATGAGATTTGGAAAGAAGGGGAAGTTGAGCCCTAGATATATCGGTCCTTTCGAAATACTGGATCGTGTTGGGAAGGTAGCTTACCGATTGGCGCTTCCACCGAATCTCTCTCAAGTTCATGATGTGTTCCATGTATCTCTCCTGAGAAAGTACATACGAGATCATTCACATGTACTCAGCTCAGAAGTTGTACCGCTGGAGCAAGATCTTTCTTATGAAGAACAACCGATAGAGATTCTGGATCGTAGCGAAAAAGTCCTACGAAACAAGACCACTCGCTTGGTGAAAGTTTTATGGAGGAACCACCAACTTGAAGAAGCTACATGGGAGCTTGAGGATATGATGAGGGAGAAGTATCCTCATTTGTTTGTTACAAAGTGACGAATTTCGAGGGCGAAATTCTTTTTAAGGGGGGTAGAATGTAACACCCGAGACTTTTATGTTATATAAACCATCAAAGGAATCTTTTTCTACACAACACTTGCTTGGCTTGCTTTGCACGCAATCGCGACCTTCCTCGATAGCTTGCGTCGTACGCAATACCGAGTTTCACTAAACAACAATATACTATTAAAACTAGCCGTTATGAATAGTAATAACCACTTTTTGAAATTTTATAAATTTTATTTTTCAAAATGGACTTCATTTTTGGACTCAGAATATCGAAATTAGCCTAGGGTGAAATTTTGGTATTTTTCTGAAAACTTTCAATTTTTGATGAATAGTGAAACCACTAAGTGGTAGGTTAAAAACTGAATTTTTGCATAAAACTTAATTTTACCGCTTCTGTGAATGGAATTTCAAAAATACGAGAGACACGGTTAATATCAAGGACTAAAATGTGGTTCAATGAGATGAAAATAATTTTTTGGTGAATAGTAACTTTTTACTATTTTTACCGCGGTTAATAGTAAATAGGGTAACTAAGGGTAAATATGATATCAATATTACCCTAACACATGTCCTAATTCTATTGGAAAAGTGTAATTCGACCAAAAACAAACTTAGGAATAAAATATGACCATTTAGGCCCACTTGGGTTAGATTAGGACATTTATTATTAATTTATTTAAAGAAGGGTTAAAATAGTTAAAATCAAAGTTTAATAAGTAAATCATTTTTAATATGGGGTTATACATAAGATAAATTCGATTGTAAATATTCATTAGAAATCTAAAAAGACTTACTACATGATGGTATTTTATTTGTAATTTTTAGACATCAAATAATTTAATTTATTTATGACACAATGATGATGCAGTAATTATCTTATTAATGAAATATTGACATAATTGATGTTATAAACACCAAAATAAATATAATTTGAGACTTTTTATGAATTCCACTAATTTTCTAGGTTACTATGATATATTAATGTTGATTTAATAAACTTGGTTCGAACATTTAATTCTGTTATGACTTTCACAAAAATCATATATCAAATAGTGTCAAAATTGACACAAAATAGTTTTTAAATCAAATATTATATTATTAATTGTTATTTTATTCCTAAAAATCTAAGGTTCGGACAAATGACTTAGATAAGGATATATATATTAATAATAAACAATTTGGGGTTCGTTTGGAATGTTATAGTAAGTGTATTAACCATATAGTGAAAGAAAACAAAAAGACACGGTAAATGTTAAATTATTTAACTTAGAGTTAAATCTAATTGATAAGGTTAAAATAATATCCTAAACTTGTCTAAATTCTATTGGTTGATAGGATTTCGACCCATCCCCACTTTAGATTCGAAATAAGACCCTTTGGAACCATTATAAACCGATTTTGACTTTAATATAAAATAATATTTTGAGATATTCCTAAGGTGCCCCTCTCCTCCCTTATAAAAGGGCACCTCCTCCCCCTCCTCCTCACACCAAATTGAGCACTCAAGCTCGGACAACCCCTGCCATTTTCTCCTCTCCACTTCCCTAGAATAATCCTAGAGGTCCTGGTCTTCTCCAAAGACCAATCTTAGTTCCTTAAGTGGGGGATTCAAAGAGGCGTTCCAAAGAAGAGGAGCTTCGGACACATACAAGGCAAATTGGACCTAAGGTAAGGGAAATATCACAATCTCATTTTTATCCGAGATTGTTTATTCGTAAGTACTTACTGGGATGTATTTTATCATCCACATCCATGTTTCATCAATATGTAATATTATTTCCATCCACCTACAATTGTTTAAATCCATTTTTACCCTTAGTTGAGTTTTTAGTAATATGTATGAAAGGAATCTTTTGTCGTTTTTCGTACGAGGTACTTTTTGACTTTCCGACAAAAATACGAAGAATGTTTTTTTTAACTTATACGGCATGAATGGATTTCTAAAAAATTATTTCCAAGAAGCTTCCTTTATAAGTATTCAAGTTTAATTTTAATCAACTTCTTTTATTTTAAAATTGTATGACATGTTAAGAAAGGGAAAGTGTTTTTGAAGTAGAAAGGATATTTTCCTCAAGAATGAAGTTCAAGTATTTTATCAAAATTATTTTCCATCTAAGATAATAAAAGGGTTCTGTTTTTACCCCTATTGTTACATGGATTTGATTATGTTGTGATGGAAACATTTTTATGAATTCCTTTATCTTATATGAATTGTTTTATGATGTCATGTTGTTTAAGAATTCCATTTTTATTACATGGGTTACGCTATGATGTATGGTTTATGATTATGTGGCACACATAAGAAAGGATTCATTATAAGATGGGTGGGACCTATATCTCCCTCTAATGCATTGGGTAAAGATTTTATATCTCATGAGATAGACAGGGCTGGAACGGTAGGTTATACCGGTTCAGTGAAACAGGACTGAAACGAGGGTTACTCGATTCAGAAAGGGACTTTGTCCACTAAGATAGTCTTGGCAATGAGTCATGACTAACAAGAAATGATTTTCCATGATTATGTGTGCATGCCACAAAGTTTCAAGTTTCATGTTATGATTATGTGGATCTCATTTTCACTTCTATGGTTTATTAAGATTTTATGATCTCTTTTGCAGGTTATGATTTTCAAAAAGATATGATATGATTTTTATTTCCTTTATTTGCCCTTGCTGAGCATTTGAGCTCACCCTTTTATGCTTTCTTTTCCCTAGGTCAGGAAGATGGATATTAAGTAGAATATGCTAAAAGGGACCCTAGATATGATGAAATAAATGGGAGACACTGTAGAAGATTTATGAACCAGTTGTTTATGTTTCCCAGTTTCTAAAGACACTATACCTATACGGTCCTTTGTGGTTTTATCATATGTTGTAATAAGTGTGCTTCAATTTTGAAGTATTAACAATGTATGTAAAGTATGGTTCGTTATAGTTGGTATCAGAGGAAAGGTATAGTCAACCTTTGGACACTAGGATGTGAAAGCCTTAGTAAGAACCCTAAGGATAAGTCTAAGCATAGAACACAATCTTAGTGTTTTAGAAATGGCCTTGAATAACCTAGGATAAGACCATAAGCATGAAAATTTTATTCTTGAATTATGTGGTTTCCTATTATAATTAGTGTTGCTCACACTATTCTTCTTGGTTTTAGTCAATGGCTGGAACCCGAAGGAACCGTGTTAATGCGGAATGCGATGGGCAATGCAATGATTGTCCCCCTGAGCAACCAAACAATATGGGAGATGGAATGCAAAATCTTGTAGCCATGCTCACACAACTTTCTCAAGCTATGAATCATGCAGGATTTCCAAACGAGCAAAGGAGGGAGCAACATTCTGTTGAATCCTTCATGAGGTAGTGTCCACCTTCTTTCAGTGGGTCTACTGATCCATTAGTTGCTGAACAATGGATTAGTACTACTGAAAAGATATTTTCAGTTCTTCAATGTTCTGAACATGATAAAGTCATCCTAGCAGTGTATCGTTTAGAAGGAGATGCTGATCAATGGTGGAATCTTGTTAAGAATACGAGGCAAAGGGATGAAATTGAGTCTATGGAATGGGACGAGTTCAAGAACTTATTTTTCAATAAGTACTTCCCTCGTATTCTCCGAACAAAGATGGAGAAAGAGTTCCTTGAACTGAAGCAAAGGGATGATGAATCTGTTAGTACCTATGAAGCAAATTTTACAAGACTTGCAAGGTACGCTTCTGGTATTATTATCCAACCTGAGAGTAAGATCGATCGATTCTTTAGTGGCTTAAAACCAAGTCTTCGAAGGGCGTTAGCCATAAGGGACTTCAATAGCTACGAGGAAATCGTTCGATGTGCTCTCAAAGTCGAGATGGAGATTGGAGTAACCCATCAGTCACATGGGTTTGATAAGAAGAGGAAGATGGAATTCAAAGAAAAATCTAAAGAGCACACGGAAAAGAAGATGAGCTTTTCCTTATGCTCAAAGTGTGGAAAGAAACATGGAGGGAGTTGTCTTAAAGGGACAAGTACATGTTTTAAATGTGGAAAAGAAGGTCATCGGGCATTTGAATGTCGTGATAATGGGAAGAAGATGTCTAATGATGCAAACAAAGGAAGGGATACACAGAATGATCCTACTACACTTCAATGTTTCAAGTGCAAGGAGATGGGGCATTATGCCAATCAATGCCCAAATCCAAGGGTTGATGATGATGGTCGACGTCAACAAAATCTTAAGGCTAAAGACAAAGGAAAGTCACATGCAATTTCTATCAGCGATGTGGAGAACGATAACGAAGTGGTGAAAGGTACACTTACCATCCACTCTAAAGTAGCAAATGTTTTATTTGATTCTGGATCCACCCACTCTTTTATTTCTGAAGAATTTTCTAAGGGTATCACTGTATTACCTCAACAATTAGATGTTGAGTTAGCTGTGACAACACCTAATGGCACATCAATCGCATCAAAAGTTTATAATTCTTCTCCGATCGAAGTTTGTGGGAAAGTGCTTCCTGCAAATCTTGTGATCCTTCCTATAGTGGAATTTGATGTGATTATTGGTATGGATTGGCTTTCTTTATACGGAGCTCATATCAATTGCCAAAGAAGGGAAGTCACATTTCATATTCCAGATCAATCTATGATCGTCTATCAATGCAAGGATGAACATAACCTTCCAGTGGAAATTTATTCCATTTTATGGGTATTGATTCCACTAAATGAAGGTTATTTATCTCAAATGGTTGGTGAGAAACTCACGATTAAGAATATGCCCATTGTACGGGAGTTTGATGATGTATTTCTGGAGGAATTACCGGGTCTCCCACCAAATCGTGAAGTTGAGTTTTCAATAGAACTCGTACCGGGCGCTTTGCCAATTTCAAAGACACCTTATAGAATGGCCCCAATTGAGTTGCAGGAATTGAAGAAGCAACTCCAAGAGAATCTTGATAAGGGATTCATACGCCCTAGTGCGTCACCTTGGGGAGCACCTGTTCTATTTGTTAAGAAGAAAGATGGATCAATGAGACTCTGCATTGATTATCGAGAACTTAACAATATCACTATCAAGAACAAATATCCTCTCCCACGCATTGATGACTTATTTGACCAACTACGCGGAGCTCAATACTTTTCCAAGATTGATCTTCGTTCAGGGTATCATCAATTAAGGGTCAAAAGAGAGGATATACCAAAGACGGCTTTCCGTACAAGGTATGGACACTATGAATTTATAGTGATGCCATTTGGTCTTACTAATGCCCCTGCTATCTTCATGGATCTAATGAATAGAGTCTTTAGAGACTATCTTGATCAATTTGTGGTAGTCTTTATAGACGATATTCTTGTCTATTCAAAGAGCAAGGAAGAGCATGAAGATCACTTGAGAATTATATTGAAGACCCTGAGAAAGGAGAAGCTTTATGCCAAATTTACTAAGTGTGAATTTTGGCTTCAAAAAGTTGCATTTTTGGGTCACATAATCTCAAAAGAGGGGATATCTGTGGATCCAGCAAAAACAGAGGTTATCGAAAGATGGTCGAGACCAACAACAGTAACTGAGATCCGAAGTTTTCTTGGTTTGGCTGGATATTATCGACGTTTTGTAAAAGATTTTTCACGATTATCTAATCCAATCACCAAGTTGACTCGGAAAGAGTTAAGTTTGTCTGGACAGAGGAATGTGAAGAGAATTTCAAGGAGTTGAAAAGAAGGTTATCCAGTGCACCTGTGCTCACACTGCCTTGTAGTGGAGAAAGGTTTGTGATCTACAGTGATGCATCCAAGAAGGGATTGGGGTGTGTTCTTATGCAAAATGATATGGTGATAGCTTATGCCTCACGACAGTTGAAAATTCATGAGCAAAATTACCCAACACATGATTTGGAGTTGGCTGCGGTAATCTTTGCATTAAAGATTTGGAGGCATTACCTTTATGGTGAAAGGTGTGATATTTATACTGATCATAAAAGTTTAAAGTATATTTTCACACAAAAGGAGCTGAATATGCGTCAAAGAAGATGGTTGGAGCTGATTAAGGATTACGACTGCTCAATCCATTACCACCCTGGGAAAGCAAACAAGGTGGAAGATGCATTAAGTCGACAAGACCATGCTAGTTTATCCATGATGAGGATCACAAAAGATCCAATATTTATGGATTTACAAAGGATGGATCTTGGAGTTATAATGGAAGGGGAAAAATCTTATCTTTCTCAAATGAATGTTCAACCATCTATACATGTGAAGATTAAAGAGGCACAGAAAGAAGATGTCGAGTTACAAAAGAAGGTGAGAAATGTTCCTGAATTCAACCTTGATTGTGATGGGATAATAAAGTTCAGGAATCGGGTTTGTGTTCCTCCCATCCCCGAATTAAAGAAGGAGCTGCTGGATGAGGCTCATAGTTCATCATTCCCTATTCATCCTGGAAGTACGAAGATGTATAGGGACCTGAAAGAGTACTTCTGGTGGGATGGCATGAAAAGAGATGTTGCTGAATATGTCTCTCGATGCTTGGTTTGTCAACAAGTTAAATCTGAGAGACAGAAGTCTAAGGGGATGTTACAACCATTACCCATACCCGAATGGAAATGGGAAAACATCACTATGGACTTTGTCACAGGACTTCCTAAAACATCCAAAGGCAATATTGCTATCTGGGTCATAGTTGATCGTCTTACAAAGTCCGCACACTTCATTGCTATTAGAGAGGATTTCCCTCTAGATCAGCTTGCCAGGATATATGTAAAGGAAGTGGTAAGATTGCATGGAGTACCACTTTCTATTATATCTGATCGGGATCCGAGATTTACCTCGAAGTTCTGGCGAAGTCTTCAGCATACTCTGGATACAGAGTTGAGTTTCAGCACTGCTTATCATCCCCAGACAGACGGTCAGTCTGAGAGAACAATTCAAACCCTAGAAGATATGTTGAGAGCTTGCTCTATGGATTTCAAAGGAGGTTGGGATCAACACCTTCCTTTGGTGGAATTTTCTTATAATAATAGCTTTCACTCCAGTATTCAGATGGCTCCTTATGAAGCTCTCTATGGAAAGAAATGCAGGACTCCAACTTGCTGGGATGAAGTTGGGGAAAGAAAGCTGTTAGGACCTGATCTCGTTAATGAAATGGCAGAAAAGGTCAGAACTATTCAACAACACATAAGAGCAGCTCAGAGTCGACAGAAAAGTTATGCCGACAACCGAAGAAAAGACCTAGAGTTTGAAGTGGGCGATAAAGTGTTCTTACGAATATCTCCCTGGAAGAGGGTTATGAGATTTGGAAAGAAGGGGAAGTTGAGCCCTAGATATATCGGTCCTTTCGAAATACTGGATCGTGTTGGGAAGGTAGCTTACCGATTGGCGCTTCCACCGAATCTCTCTCAAGTTCATGATGTGTTCCATGTATCTCTTCTGAGAAAGTACATACGAGATCCTTCACATGTACTCAGCTCAGAAGTTGTACCGCTGGAGCAAGATCTTTCTTATGAAGAACAACCGATAGAGATTCTGGATCGTAGCGAAAAAGTCCTACGAAACAAGACCACTCGCTTGGTGAAAGTTTTATGGAGGAACCACCAACTTGAAGAAGCTACATGGGAGCTTGAGGATATGATGAGGGAGAAGTATCCTCATTTGTTTGTTACAAAGTGACGAATTTCGAGGGCGAAATTCTTTTTAAGGGGGGTAGAATGTAACACCTGAGACTTTTATGTTATATAAACCATCAAAGGAATCTTTTTCTACACAACACTTGCTTGGCTTGCTTTGCACGCAATCACGACCTTCCTCGATAGCTTGCGTCGTACGCAATACCGAGTTTCACTAAACAACTATATACTATTAAAACTAGCCGTTATGAATAGTAATAACCACTTTTTGAAATTTTATAAATTTTATTTTTCAAAATGGACTTCATTTTTGGACTCAGAATATCGAAATTAGCCTAGGGTGAAATTTTGGTATTTTTCTGAAAACTTTCAATTTTTGATGAATAGTGAAACCACTAAGTGGTAGGTTAAAAACTGAATTTTTGCATAAAACTTAATTTTACCGCTTCTGTGAATGGAATTTCAAAAATCCGAGAGACACGGTTAATATCAAGGACTAAAATGTGGTTCAATGAGATGAAAATAATTTTTTGGTGAATAGTAACTTTTTACTATTTTTACCGCGGTTAATAGTAAATAGGGTAACTAAGGGTAAATATGATATCAATATTACCCTAACACATATCCTAATTCTATTGGACAAGTGTAATTCGACCAAAAACAAACTTAGGAATAAAATATGACCATTTAGGCCCACTTGGGTTAGATTAGGACATTTATTATTAATTTATTTAAAGAAGGGTTAAAATAGTTAAAATCAAAGTTTAATAAGTAAATCATTTTTAATATGGGGTTATACATAAGATAAATTCGATTGTAAATATTCATTAGAAATCTAAAAAGACTTACTACATGATGGTATTTTATTTGTAATTTTTAGACATCAAATAATTTAATTTATTTATGACACAATGATGATGCAGTAATTATCTTATTAATGAAATATTGACATAATTGATGTTATAAACACCAAAATAAATATAATTTGAGACTTTTTATGAATTAAACTAATTTTCTAGGTTACTATGATATATTAATGTTGATTTAATAAACTTGGTTCGAACATTTAATTCTGTTATGACTTTCACAAAAATCATATATCAAATAGTGTCAAAATTGACACAAAATAGTTTTTAAATCAAATATTATATTATTAATTGTTATTTTATTCCTAAAAATCTAAGGTTCGGACAAATGACTTAGATAAGGATATATATATTAATAATAAACAATTTGGGGTTCGTTTGGAATGTTATAGTAAGTGTATTAACCATATAGTGAAAGAAAACAAAAAGACACGGTAAATGTTAAATTATTTAACTTAGAGTTAAATCTAATTGATAAGGTTAAAATAATATCCTAAACTTGTCTAAATTCTATTGGTTGACAGGATTTCGACCCATCCCCACTTTAGCTTCGAAATAAGACCCTTTGGAACCATTATAAACCGATTTTGACTTTAATATAAAATAATATTTTGAGATATTCCTAAGGTGCCCCTCTCCTCCCTTATAAAAGGGCACCTCCTCCCCCTCCTCCTCACACCAAATTGAGCACTCAAGCTCGGACAACCCCTGCCATTTTCTCCTCTCCACTTCGCTAGAATAATCCTAGAGGTCCTGGTCTTCTCCAAAGACCAATCTTAGTTCCTTAAGTGGGGGATTCAAAGAGGCGTTCCAAAGAAGAGGAGCTTCGGACACATACAAGGAAAATTGGACCTAAGGTAAGGGAAATATCACAATCTCATTTTTATCCGAGATTGTTTATTCGTAAGTACTTACTGGGATGTATTTTATCATCCACATCCATGTTTCATCAATATGTAATATTATTTCCATCCACCTACAATTGTTTAAATCCATTTTTACCCTTAGGTGAGTTTTTAGTAATATGTATGAAAGGAATCTTTTGTCGTTTTTCGTACGAGGTACTTTTTGACTTTTCCGACAAAAATACGAAGAATGTTTTTTTTAACTTATACGGCATGAATGGATTTCTAAAAAATTATTTCCAAGAAGCTTCCTTTATAAGTATTCAAGTTTAATTTTAATCAACTTCTTTTATTTTAAAATTGTATGACATGTTAAGAAAGGGAAAGTGTTTTTGAAGTAGAAAGGATATTTTCCTCAAGAATGAAGTTCAAGTATTTTATCAAAATTATTTTCCATCTAGGATAATAAAAGGGTTCTGTTTTTACCCCTATTATTACATGGATTTGATTATGTTGTGATGGAAACATTTTTATGAATTCCTTTATCTTATATGAATTGTTTTATGATGTCATGTTGTTTAAGAATTCCATTTTTATTACATGGGTTACGCTATGATGTATGGTTTATGATTACGTGGCACACATAAGAAAGGATTCATTATAAGATGGGTGGGACCTATATCTCCCTCCAATGCATTGGGTAAAGATTTTATATCTCATGAGATAGACAGGGCTGGAACGGTAGGTTATACCGATTCAGTGAAACAGGACTGAAACGAGGGTTACTCGATTCAGAAAGGGACTTTGTCCACTAAGATAGTCTTGGCAATGAGTCATGACTAACAATAAATGATTTTCCATGATTATGTGTGCATGCCACAAAGTTTCAAGTTTCATGTTATGATTATGTGGATCTCATTTTCACTTCTATGGTTTATTAAGATTTTATGATCTCTTTTGCAGGTTATGATTTTCAAAAAGATATGATATGATTTTTATTTCCTTTATTTGCCATTGCTGAGCATTTGAGCTCACCCTTTTATGTTTTCTTTTCCCCAGGTCAGGAAGATGGATATTAAGTAGAATATGCTAAAAGGGACCCTAGATATGATGAAATAAATGGGAGACACTGTAGAAGATTTATGAACCAGTTGTTTATGTTTCCCAGTTTCTAAAGACACTATACCTATACGGTCCTTTGTGGTTTTATCATATAATGTGACAACCGGGTCCCGGTGACAGCACAACCACCCCGCCTTAACATGGCCGTCGAGTCCTGGCCTACCAGGTACCACTAGTTGCCCCCGCAGACACGTGGGGCCCACCCCAGGGTCCACCCACGTGCCCGAACGGGTCATATGACTAATGACATTACCCACAGGCCAACACATGTCTTTTTCAGTGTGCTTTGTCCTCACTCACACACACCCTGGGAAACTTCCCAGGAGGTCACCCATCCTGATCACTACTCCAGGCCAAGCACGCTTAACTGTAGAGTTCTAATCAGACAGGCTCCCGAAAAGGAAGGTGCACCTTGTTGACATGAGTCATATCATTTAGTCATTTAACCCTTTATCATTTGGGGATGTTACAATCACCCCCCCTTTAGAGCACAACGCCCTCGTTGTGGGCCCTACTTCTCAACCCAGGCAGTGCACCGCGCACTTAAGGCTGGGTTCCTCCTCTGATACCAAATGTGACAACCGGGTCCCGGTGACAGCACAGCCACCCCGCCTTAACATGGTCGTCGAGTCCTGGCCTACCAGGTACCACTAGTTGCCCCCGCAGACACGTGGGGCCCACCCCAGGGTCCACCCACATGCCCGAACGGGTCATATGACTAATGACATTACCCACAGGCCAACACATGTCCTTTTCAGTGTGCTTTGTCCTCACTCACACACACCCTGGGAAACTTCCCAGGAGGTCACCCATCCTGATCACTACTCCAGGCCAAGCACGCTTAACTGTAGAGTTCTAATCAGACAGGCTCCCGAAAAGGAAGGTGCACCTTGTTGACATGAGTCATATCATTTAGTCATTTAACCCTTTAGTCATATGTTGTAATAAGTGTGCTTCAATTTTGAAGTATTAACAATGTATGTAAAGTATGGTTCGTTATAAGAATGATGGAACTAATGACTTCTTAGAAGTTATATATTAGTAAATCTCTCTATGTCTACTTGGGATTTTTTTAGTGTAGAAACCAAGTTTTTATAACCTATAAATAATTTCTATCAATTTTTTATTAAGGTAGTGATAACTAATTTTTTCAATTCATAGGGGTCGTACAAATAAGATTTTTGAAGACATTTGTTAACTTGAACTTATCTTCTTAAAAAACATTAGAATGTTAATGTAAAAATAAACATAATTCCCCTTTTTTTAGAAAATAACCCCTAATAATTACAATATTTATACACTATATCAACGAAAGAACAGTGAATATCCAACCTCACATTATATCTTTCTTCAACGCTGTCTAGAATTCCATATTTAGAAAAATGGAACATATTTTTGACAGATTGACCTCTTATTCAAGCTCCCCCTCAAATGAGGCTTCCATACAAAATCACCTTCAATTACCCAATATTTAATATTATTTATATTTATTTTGAAATAATTTAGTCTTTATAATAGATTTTTAGCATAACATGGATGATTGTGAAATATTTCTTAACCCATGGAATTTATGTTAAGTTTTCTTCATTCTTACACACATATATTTCTATGTTTATTCACCTATGGGAATCATGGATTTTATTACATCATTAATTTTATTATTATTTGGATTGGTATTATTCCCTTGATAAAATATATAATATTATTTCTTTTCATCTTAATCTCGATTTCTATCCAACTCCAAATAATCTATCTGTATGGTGATACAACTGTTAGGGACATTCTTTGATTATTTCATGGGTGTAGATATCTTCATTGAAACAATAATATTTGAACATGAGATCACATATGATTTAAATTTTTCTACTTAATTTTATAGGAAAAATGTTCATTTTTATAAAATCTATGAGTCCTAGCTAGTTACACCTCCCACACACCTCAAAGTTAGATTTTGATTTTCTCTTATTGGGTATCCTATTGATTTCTTCATAGAGATTCTTAATAACTAACCCAATACTAAAATATCTCTCATAGATGTATTCATTCCTTGTATTCATATTACTCCCTTATTTTATACTATTCATTTAATATTTTCAAGGTTATAGAGTGTGGCCTCTATTAACACAATAGAAAAACATCATACCAATAGGTTGAACATCTTTATTTCCTTTGAACATTTCTTTCTTGAATTAATTCTCTATCATAGATTTTTACCTATGGTAAAAAAAATTATTTCATAACCAAATTCTTAGCCTTTGGAGGATTGGTTTTCTCCTTAGTAAATCTATGATAACTATATGGATTATACCAGAATATATCATAGTTATGACCATAAATGTTTTATATATCAATGAAATTATTGAATATTTTAACTCTATTATTCTGTAGTAGAATCTTCACATTATTTGAGGTCTGATAATTTACAACAATAGTTTTATTCCTATCTTCATCATTAAACCCATTGACTTCATAGTTCCATAATTTTCACATACTGTAATATTGTTCCAAAAATCAATATCCCAATTCCAAAATATCCCTAGGCCTCAACACCTTATAATTAAACTTTGTCTCTTCATGTTTGGTGATGTATATCCAGATATTATTATTCGGTGATTTTTTATATTAAATACATGTTATTTAATTACATTTGGTAAATTTTCCTTCATGGAAATTACCAATTATATCCTCATCACATTGGTTAATGTCCCAAAATATTTAGACTTCAAAATTTATTCAAATTTTAGATATTTTCTATCACTTTTACATGTGATGAAATTATTTTAATAAACTCTATATATTTATCCTGTTACATTCAATGGGGTCTAATTAGAGACATATCAACATGATATTAATTCATTTGACCTACCATTATGATCATTTTTTGATATAGGAATTACTTCAATAGTTTGTGTGGAATAGTATATTTTCTCAACTGAATAAGAATTTATATATATTTACACTTCTTAATTTTTCAATTTGACTTCCAACTCAAAGAACTTCATATGAGGGTATAATTATAATGGACAAAAGATCCTATCCTTACTTCAAGATCACTCTTAGTGATTTTAATTTAACGTTTATGCATTTTCCATTAATATAATATTAAAATATTGAACTCTTTCAACCTTGTTAATTTTACCTCTAGTTGGGAAGACATTATATCCTTTATGACTTTATGAATGTTCTCTAATTAATTGAATAATTTATTCACAAAATATGTAATGAGTTTCTTCGCAATAATTTTTATTTGGAAATTTTTATCAATCACAGACATGTTTTCATTGAATGGTGATGTTATTTATTTCATAGATATCATCAGTTTTGATAATTTGTTTTATCTTATTACCTTATAACACATTTAATTCAATATTGAATCAGATTCTTCTACTAGATATGATTTTTCCTCAAATATTTTCTTTAAAAAACAATATATTTGTAAAAAACATTATAAGTAAAATTATTTTTTATATGATCTAACATTAGAGTAGATGTTTTTCATAGTAATAATATCTTCATGTTTATTAAATATTGAACTATAATTATTATGGAAATAGAAATAACTAGATTTAATAACTAATAAATTTCTATTCTGATTACTTTTACATCATGGTGTTTAATCTATCTTCTTTAAGAAATTTCATACCTTTTTTTCCTCATTCATTAACATGATTTTATTTTATTAGAGGATACTTCTACATCTATTTTATTAGTTGTTGAGATGGATTTTTTATATGAAAATTTTCTTCAAGAATCTCAGTTATATACTTTACTTGATTATTTTTTGAATGATCTTGGGCTTTAATAGCACTTGTAGTACCTTGGCGGATGATAGATCAATGAGAGTTCATGAGTGAATCGGTGTTCACATAATTTTTTTTTGAATTATTCATTTTCAATTAGACCTTGTTAACATATTAAATATTGATCCAATCAATATTTTGACTCACAATATCACTATAAAGTCTTGGATCCATGAAGTCTGGCCCTTTGGGTATTTAAAAATAACATGGTACTTGGAGGAGGCCTGGAGAATATATGGAGGAGTTTGGATTCCATCAGATATAAGTAGGGGTAATAAATATGTGTAAGTGGCTCATATGATTATTTTGTAGTTCACAATGTGGGTAACAACTCGTTTCATGGCCTGAAAGTTGTTCACACCCTATGTGAGGATAGTAAAGAGGGCTCTTTAATGACATGAATTAATTTGAGTCCGAATTTTATAAGGTGAAAAATTATTCAATGGGACATAGAACCTGATGCTTTTATTGTTTTTTTGTAATATAAAATATGCAGTGTGCATATATATGTTATAGCACATCCGGTTCTCTCAAACCCCATAGAATTTGTCACAAATTATAGGTGAACCATGGTTATCTATTCAAGTGTTTTGGAATCCATTTGATTGGGATTGATTCACATCATCCCATGTTCTAACTAAGGTGAATAGAGGAATATTTTACCCTTTTCTATTATGGTATAATGATCTGGGTCCTCTTTCCTATTCTTTATATGTGGTGGCAGTTTATCTACATTACATTATTGTAGTGTTCATGGTTTTTTGGGTGAAGTTATTATATGAAACCATTGGGGGATGTAGCTTATTGCAAGAGAGGTGACTAAGAACTACAATGTTATTATCTTCTTATAATAACCATTCTTTTTATTACACATTAATCCATGATTTATTATATAAAATTACAAAAAATATGACCTGAATGATTGATAATTCTTATGTCTTTGAGAATTAAGTACATTACATAACAACTCAAATTTGGGAATACATATCCATTATTGAAAACCACTTTAACATTCTCTTATAAATCATCGTACATAAATTTTCATGGGATAACTTGGGAATATACATAAGAAAGGGGAAATCTATAAATCCCAATAGGGGATTAAACCTTGAATAATATGAATAATGTAATACATATTAGACAATAGAAATATTAATGGGGTATAAAATGGGTGAGAATAAAAAACATAAACAATGAAGCATGATATGACATGATAACATAAAGGAAAACTAAAAAATTTGTAAACAAATAAAAACACTACATCATAAACATAGGTCATAGATAGATTTCAATACATCATGATGGAAAAGTCCATGTGATGGATTAGGCTTCCTAACCCTTTACATGGCATATCATTAGTCTAAAACATTACCTAATATTTTAGAGCATTGTATAATTCTATCTGCACTCATCACTTTGATTTCATTCGTACAATTAAGTGATCCACATAGATCATAAAACATGAAATAATTTATCATCAAATTGTATTTCATAATAAATGATTATAGAACACATAATTGAATTTCCTTAATCATACAATTATAATTTCAAGAAGTTGAACACCCTTTATAGGAAATGGGTATAGATATTCACTACAAAATTGTTTGGTAAAGAAAATCGTAGTAAAATTTCGGCTGCATAATGGGTTCCTATGAATTTTCATGGGGGGTATTGATAAGTGTGAAATGAGTATCTCATAATTTATGAATAAAATGGAATGTAATTTGGATATGGAATAACCTATATCATCATGAATATAATGGAGATTAAGAGGCATAACATAAAAGAGGTTCTTGAATAAAACAAGAGTGGGAGGCCCCCTACCTTGAGAGTGTGACTCCAAATTATTAGGAGAATATTCTTAAGAGCTTTTTGGAACCATGGTAGGACTCCAGAGATGGGAGGGAAAATGAAGTATGTGATCCAATGTATTTTAGTGAAGTTAAATGTGATATTGGGAGGGTTCATATAGGGAAATCGAGAAGAATTATTTATTATTTCCGAGACTTTGGTTTTGGACTATATATAAAAAATAATCAAAACAATAAAAAAAATCAATTTTTTCACATGGTTTCTTCCAAATAGGGGTGGTTTTCATTATTTTATAATTCCAAGGGCCGAAAATTTTAAAATATTACCTTTGGTGAGGTGGAGTTGAGTCATACACATAATAAAATAATTTTAAAACCTTAAAACAAATTATAGTTTTTGGAGGATTCATAAGGGGTTTTTAAAATTAATAAAATAAACATAATATCAAGTTATTTTACACTATAAACACATATTTGGTCATGAATACCCATTATAGTATTTATTATATCATTTTGAGTTATTATGATGTCATAATACACCCCATATATTTATAGCGTATTTATTTTTTATCCGAACATTAAATTGTCTCAGAAAATAATGAAAAATTAACCATTGGATAATTTAGATATTTTCATTCCAAAAAAATCATTTTAACCAAATAAATACCCAAATATGTGAATTATCACTTTTAAAATTTAAATCAACATTTATTGTGAAGTGCTGGGTTCTTTTGACAATAACAGTTTTGAACACCTATAAAAATTATATTTTACTTCATAAAAATTATTATCCATTTATAATTAATAAGAATTATTTAATAAAAATATTTTCTTAGAATATTTTTTACTTCAAAAATCCCTTAATTAATTAAAATAAATGCTGGAATTAAATTTGAATATTACTAAAAAATACAACATATATTATTATCATATCAAAATCAAAATCATTTATAACATAACAATAATAAGAAATAAATCTAAGAATTATTATATTAAAATAATTTATATATTCATATTTCTTGGTAATTGATACCTATCCCTTTAATACACCAACAAACACCATAAGGTTAAGGTGAATGAAAATGAGACTTTCATGGTATGGTTCAATGTACATGGTTTGCGCCATGATCAAGATGAGTTGAAACTTCTCCCATAAAAGGTTTTTCTCATTCTTGAGTTGTTGGATCTCAGCTTGGGATTGTTTAAGGAAAACTAATATTGATTCTATATCCCATGTAAGATCTGATAAATGGGATTCATAGGGTATGATTCTAGTTTTTGAATCCATAATTTCCTTTTTATAAGTCAATTGGATATTTAAAACCCCAAAATTTACACAAATTATTTGATCACTACTCAATGGATATATTATCAATGGTAATGATACTTAGTGGAATTTTTAATCTGATACTATATAATAACACAAAATAAGTTCTTTTTTTCTATATCTATAATATATAATAATATATTTAAATAAATTTTCATGCGGAATTTTATTTAAAAAAATTTGTGTGATTAAAATATCCCCCCTTCATAAATTTCTCCCTAAAAATTTTGATATCACATAATAAAATAGATTAGGGTAACCTTATTTCATCACCTCCATTGGTTACCATATTACTTCCTCAAACATGTTGTTTCTCCATAACACTTTCACCTCATGCATTGTCTTATTCTGTAGAACTTTTTCTCTATGATCTAAGATCTTCATCAGTTTCTCTTCATATGAAAGATCATTATCCAATGGTACCAACTATGGATTTATTAAATTTGTGGTGTCTTGTGTGTACTTCCTCAAGAGTGATATGTGGATCCCATCATGTACTTGAGATTGGTCTGGTGGGGTGCTATTTTATAGGCCACCGCTCTAATGCGATCAAGGATCACAAAGGGGATCATGTAACTTGGTGTAAAGTATATTTTAATCCCAAATCTCATGAATTTTTTCAATGGATATATATGAAGGAATATCATGTCTCCAACCTGAATCTCTAGGTCTCATAAATATTTTTTATAATAATTCTTTTGTTAACTCTGATATGTAATGATGTGGTGATAAATGGTCACGACCTTTCAACCATTTCCACAACCATTTTAGGACCTATCATTTTGTGTTCCATAACTTCATCCCATCATTTAGGTCTTTTTTACTTCTTCACATAAGGGGATTCATAGAGATTCATTTGGATTCTTGGATGGAAACTATTTTTTATGATAAATTGACCATAGGAAGATGTAGATCCAATCCTTCTTTGAAGTAAAGTGATCATGCTCTTAATATGTCCTTGAGTGTCTAGATAGCTCACTCATATTGGCTATCAGTTTAGGGATGACATGTTTTTATAATGTTCATCTCAATATTTAGATCACGTTGAATACTCATCTAGAACATAGTGGCAAATCTTGGATCTTGATCATACATAATTTATAGTGGTGTCTCGTGCATCCTCACCACTTCTCTAATGTAATTCCTTTTAATTTAATCGAGTGATATGTCCTCTAAAATCGTAATTAAGTGTGTATAATTTGTAAGAAGATCTACCCCAACCCCTATAACATTATTTTCTCTTTATGTCCTCAAAAGTCTAGTGACCAAATTCATGGTGATTGTACCTCATTTCCATATAGGTATGGTCAATGGTTGAATCATCCACTTTTATTTTTTCATTTTATCCTTCACTTGAAGACACACAAGACACCTGATGTATATTTCAAGATCTACTTCTTCCTATTTCCCCAAAAATAGTGCTCTCAAAGAACTAGATACACCTTTTTACTTCTCGGATGGATGGAGAAGGCCGAGATCTGTGCGTCCTCCAACAACTCCTATTTCAACTCAGAATTTTATTGTACATATAGCCATGACCCAAATCTCACAACTCCTTCATTAACATTTACTCAAACTATACCTCTTTTCTTATAGCTTCCACTTTCTTCTTCATTCCCACATCACCTCTTTGTGAATTCATTATCCCCTCTATAAAGATGGTCAAGAAATTATTTATGAAATGATTGATGATGATCCTTCATTATTATTCACATTTCATTCCATTTAAAATCTTCTATGATTGAAATATTCTCAATTCTCATCAATGCTAAAATTTTTGGATCCTTTCTACTTAGAGAATTTGAAACTTTATTTTCTTTCCCTTGACAATTGTGGATTGAGAAGTCATAGTCCTAGATCAGATCAATCCATCTTCATTGATTCATATTCATCTGTTTTTGTGTGAGTATATACTTAAGGATTTTGTGATCTATATATATTTCACACATCTCCCCAAAGTGATAATTCATCTACATTTTCAAAGGTAATATCGTTGCAGCCAACTTCAGATCTTGAATTGGTTTTTGTATTAGTGGACAATAAATTTATTTGAAGTATAGGCTATCAATTTTTAATTTTTCATTAACACACAACTCATTCCATTCATTGATAGATCCTTTAATAAAATGAAAATATCTTCCCTTTGTGGGTAGTGTAAGTACACGTGGAATGATATGCCAATTTTTCAATTTCTTGATAATCTCTTCACATTCAGCTTCCCTATAAATCTTGAATCTCTTCTGAGTAGTCTTGTTTAGAGGGTTTGACAATCATAAAAAATTTCCAACAAATCAACAATAGTTCCCAATAAACTCTCAGAAACTATAGATATATGTCATAGATGTTGGTTGTAAATAACCTTCAGTAACTTTTGTCTTATAAGGGTCCACTAATATCCCATTACTTGTGATGATATTGTTTAAGAATGAGACTTCCTTCGACTAGAACACACATTTTTTTGTACTTTTCATAAACATTATCCTTTCATAAGGTCTTTAGAACAGTGCTTAGATTCTCTCATTCTCCTTCTTTATTTTGGAGAATATTAGAATATCGCCTATAAATACTACCACAAATTTGTTGAGGTGGTACCTAAATTTTTTTTCATTAATTACATTAATATTTATGAATTATTAGTGAGTCCAAATTGTATTACTAAGAACTCATAGTTTACATACCTTATTTGAAAAGTTGCCTTGTGGATATCCTCTTTCTTCACTATTACATGATAATATGTTGACTAAAGATCCACCTCAAAGAAGAATTGGTCTCAATTTAGATAATAGAACAAGTCATCAATCAATGAAAGAGGATATATTTTCCTTATCATGGTTTTGTTGAGCTCATTATAATCAATACAATGGTGCATTGACCATTCCTTATTCTTGATGAAGAGTATTGGGGTACCCCATAGTAAAGAACATGGGAATGTAAACCATTTATCTTGATCTGTTATATTTTTTTATCAAGATCCTCATGTTGCACAACATATATTCTATATTAATTTTGGGATAATGGAAACACCCCATGAATAATCTAAATTGAAAATTGAACCTCTCAGCTAGGAGGAAGACAAAGAAATTATTCATGAAACATGTACGCATACCCCATTACAATGGAAATTTCATCAAGGATGATTCTTTCCTTAGCCTCAATAATTTGAGGGAAATAATATAAATGATTGAGAAGTTTGTGCTAAAGAAGATTAATCATCCTCCTTGAACTTGTATATAATATGAGGATGGTTCTCAATACAGTGAGTGATTTAATTCTCCTGATAATTTATGTTGGATTTATATGATGAAATCTAGTCCACGCCCATAATTAATTCAAATTACATGAAAGGGAGTATCATAAGGTTCACTAGGATGTCCATCCCACTTATTTTAGCAGGGGATGAGTTATATACTTATGAGTGAATAATTTTCCAATTTTCCAATTTCTCAGAACTATCTACATCATGATTTGTGGTTGTGTTTGAACATTTAAACTATACTATTGTGATAAAAAGGAATGCAAGAAGAAGAATTAAAATGCATGTTCACTATTGAGGAATGAATAATTATGTTACCTATCTCAACTTTGTTTTTAATATCCACCTAAGGAGTTGTGATAGAAAAAGCCCACCGTTGTTGTGTTGGATGTTGTTGGTTGTCTAAAAAACCATTTGTATAGTGTATTGGTTTACAAAGTGTCTTGGTTCCTTGATGCTTAAATAATGAACAATTTACTAAGTGTTGGGAAGAGAAATATTTTCGTCCATCACATTGTTGGTATTTTCGCATTGGAAATCACTAGCTAAATTCCCTTACATTTCTCACCCAAAGCATTTCTACACCCAACATAAAATATTTTCTCGGTGCCATTTTTAGAAAATTTGAATAGTGGGATGTTGAAATTTCATAGAACCATTATATTTTTCCATTGAACCTCCATAATTAAACTCCATTATATACTTATTATCCCCAAGAAACCCTTAATATTTTGTTATCTGTATTTTCAATTTTAAGGAATATAAAATATTTTACTCATAGCTATAAAAGTCTCAGATATCTTGAGGTTTTTATAGACCAAGTTTTAGGCCACCCAAGAAGTATTAAACCTTGAATTTATGGGTAACACTAAAGGAGAAGGTGTATTATGAATGTCTTGTAATGTTTTACTCATATACACAGATAGATTCATCATATTGTTTCTTGATGGAAAGGAAATAACTTTCCATTTTAAGAAATAGAGTTTGAGGAAAATATTTTTTGAAATAAATTTTTCTGAATTCCTTCCACCACATCACTTTAATCTCGTACTCAGGATCTATATCCAGGATCAATTGCAACCACTGACTAACTTCTCCCTCCATATGATTTATATCTAGTATATTCTTCTATTTCTCAGAACATTGAAGGGCTTAAAAGATATTCTCAATGGATTTGATCCATTTCTATGTGATAAATGGAACAAATGATCCATTATAAGTTGAAGGCCTTAGTCCAATAAAGGTAACAATTGAGGTTTATTCTTCCTTAGGGGATTTGGAACTTTTTTCTAGTATAAGTTTATATTACAAACTAGATTTATCTGAGAGTGTATCATCATAAAGTTTTCTATTCCTTCTCCCATTATGTTCTTCCTCATTTTTGGGTAGTAATCACATTTCCCTTCACATTGGTTATTTACCTGATTCCTCCAATTTCCTACCATTGGCGAGAATAAAGGGGGACATAGGGGTAATTATTTTTATACTATTAAAAACATAAAATGTTACCCATTGACTTTAAATAGATAATTTCTAAATTTCATTCATTTATTCACATATGAATTTCTAGGCTTAAGTCTATATTATCCAAGATCTATTTCCTAACATTTATTTTTATGTTGTTTTATCCTTATAATATTGCTTCATAATGAGGTTTTGAATTTACTATAGCATATCCTATGGGAGAGTGAAATAAGGTTTTCAACAATTCCCATTGTTGTGAACCAATTCCCAACTAAGTCTAGATCATCACGATGCTTTCATGTTTCACCATTGTGTACATCTATTCTAGAGCCCCATTCGCTTGTAGTTTCCAGACATAGATGTATTTCCTTGATAAACCGCTTACTCTAAACATTACCAGAATTTAAGGACATTTTATTATACTTATTTTAATTCCTAAGGCTTTATCTAGATTCTTATTATCCTAAACCTAAAATAACTAAAATTTTCCTCTGATACCAACTATAAAAACCATTATCATTATTGCACTTCAATCCATGATTTATTACATAAGATTAAACATATTAAAACCCAGATGGTTGATAAGCTTCGTGTCTTTGGGAATTATGTGCATTAAAAAACAAATTAAATCATGGAATAGAATTTTGTTATTGAAAAACTCCTTAACATGATCATATTATTGCATCATACTTAAATCATCATGGGATAACCAGAGAACATACCTAAGAAAGGGGTGAAATATAAATCCCAGTAAGGGAATATAAATGGAATAACAAGGTCAATGTGATACATATTAGAAAATAGGAATATAAATGGGGTATAAAATAGGTGATAATCATAAACATGATTAAAATGCATGATATAACATGATAACATAAAAGAAACATGGGAAATGTGGCAAAAACTTAAGAATCCACATTATAAAAATTGGTCAAGGATAACTACCATGAAATCATGATGGAAAAAATTCAATGATGGATTAGGTTCTGTAACGCCCCGACCCCAGCTACCCAGAGTCGGTGCATTACTTCGTAACATTGGCATGATCACAAAAGATCAAGTCTCGAAAGACCGATTAGTTTAGTAGCCTTGGAAACACTAGATAAATTCATAAGTCTTTCATTACATCAAAAGTAAACAAACTACAATAACATGGTCTTCATAGTCCACACTCATATCTTCACGGACTATTCTCGCAAGTCAGTCATAATACACTTCTTCACATCCTGGAAAATATTTAAACATTGAAAGGGGTGAGCTCAGATTCTCAGTAAGGATAACAATATTGCGGAAGCTTTTATAAGAAAACATAAGCATTTAAGGCAATGTATAACTAAAACAAAAGCCTTATTGAACTTGAACATCAGCATAATATGGAAAAAGTAAAATAAAATAATGCCATTACTTACTCACATGGATATTCTACTAGACGAATAATCACATGAAATATCAATAACCACTTTCATAATGTTGGAATGCATAATGCCAGACTATCATAACCACATAGCCAAGGCCTCGTGCCAAGACTAAAAATAAGATTTTGTCAAGGCCTTGTGCCAAGACACTAGTTTGTCTCATGAGACCTACCGATGCATCGAGGAGCTATAGCGGGCTCCACCCGTCACATATTAAGTCCAATGCATTCCCATATGAAAAGGTTTAAACATAACATAAACATTCATATTAAAACTAGCATACGAAATGTCAATAATTTCACCATAAACTATGAATGGTATAAAATAGCACATCCACAGTCAAACATATCACAAAACCTTCAATACAATATAGAAGTTTTGTATTATAATAAATCAACTTCAAATAAGCGTAAAATCCATCAAAGGATGTTGACATAGATGAAATCAAAACACTTTTTAGAGAAATATCTCTTTCTATTTTTGAAATCATTTAAGAGCCATATAAAACGAAACATTTTATTGAAAATATTCTTATAAGCTTGTAAGGAAAGCTTTGAAGATTTTATAACGGTGGAAAATAACCGCACCCGCCGTATAAGTTAAAAAAGACATTCTTACCTCAATTTTGTCGAAAAGGTTAAAAAATGACCTTGTTTTGAAAATGACGGAAAGATTCCTCTTATAAAAAGTCAAAAATGGTATAAATGACTTTAACCCATATTCTTGTAAATAATAAAAATGTTTTGAAATACATTTTGAAGAAACATGGATGTGGATGATAACGAGGTCCCAGTAGATAATTATGTATAAACAACCTTGGATAATGAAGAGGTTGTGAAGTAAACCCTTACCTTGTACTTTTCCTTGGTTGGGGTAGGTTAACCTCCTGTATAATGGTGAAATAATTGTTATTAAATTATAAAAGAATCATATACATTCATATGATATCATATATGATCTTTTAACATTGCTTTGTTAACAATATCTTAGATTTATCGTTGTTTCGGGTGTTAACTTACTCGTTTTCTTTTATATGTTTTGTAACGTAAGTCATGTTTTTCATGGATAGGTTGTATCTTATTCATATCCATAATGATATCATGTCCTTAAACATTATTTTTAAATCATCAAATGATAATTATACTTGAATGGATACGACGGAGAATGAATCTCATCGCGTTCGTGGAGACGGTAGTCCGTACGTACGCACGAGCGACAATATCATTATTTTGATATTAAAATAATATATAATTGGATAGTATATCATATATAAAGAATCATTATCATGTTATATTTATTATTTACATGAATTACATATCATTATTATACCCATCTAAATAATAATATATTGAATAACAATTACACCACGACGTGGAGACGGTAAGCCGTACGTACGCACGTATGGTGACATGTCATTCAAATGATGGGTAGAATACGGAATATGGTTGTTCCATATTTATAATAACATCACAGTATATAGAAGATACTGGAGTTATAATTTTAGAATTGAAATAATAAACAAAGAGGGAGTGGAAGAAGAAAGAAACTTGAAAGAGGGTGATGAAAATGTTACCTCTTCTTTGGGTTCTTCCTTTTGATTTGATCAAAAGGACTCCTTAGGATGGCTTTCTGACTAAAGTAAAGCTTCTAGGATGAAGGGAGAGAAGTTGGGAGAGTATTAGGGCAGAGGTTGGCCGAACCAAAAGGCTTGGAAGTGTGAATAAGGTGGTAGAGGTGGGGGCCTTTTATAAGAGGAGAGGAGGGGCTCTTTTGGAAAGATTGAAATGTTACATTATTATACAATGCTTTTCGGATTCTAAAGGTCCCACACTTATATAATTCGTGGATAAGGTGATAAGGGTTAGAAATATCCTCATCCAATAGGCTTTGGACAAGTGAAAGCCTTGTATGTTTCATTATCTTCTCATTTTATTTAAATCGTTAAATAATGAGGTCATCGCTGCATCATAATGATGTCATAAATAATTTAATTTATTTAATGTCTAAAAATTATAAAACAAATACTATGATGTAAGAAATATTTTTATCTTTCTAATGAATATTTATAGTCAATATTTGGATCTGTGTAACCCCACTTAAAAACTGTTTTTGTAAAACAACTCATGTTTGTGTCAATTTAATTTTAACATTAAATAAATATATATTAATGTCATTTTCCAACTAAAGTGGCTCCATGGGGTCCCCAAGTTGACCCATGGGTTGTCTTGGTCGGCCATGACTCATCCAATAGGAGTAGGACAAGTGTCAAGCTCATCTCATATTATTAAAACATTATTTTTACCTTAAACTACACTAATCACCTCTAATCGCAATTAAGAACTTAAAAGTTACTATTCACCAAAAAATTATTTTAATCTCATTGAACCACATTTTACTTCTTAATGACAACCATGTATGTCGGATTTTTGAAAATCAAATCACAGAAGTGGTAATATTTCATTTTAACGAAAAATCAGTTTTTAACAACCACTTAGTGGTTTCACTATTCATCAAAAATTGAAGTTTTTCAGAATAAGGCCAAAATTTCACCCTAAGCTATAATTGATATTCCGAATTCAAAAATGATGTCTATTTTACAAAATTCCAAAAATATAAGTTGTATTAATTAATTTTATAATTAATTCCCGCTGTTACAACAAATAGCGTGTTTTTAAGAAACAATTTTTATCAAAAGATTGGCAATTGTTTATGTCCAATTTCAATGTTAAATTAATTCTAATGACCACCATAGGATAAAATGGTAAAAATATATTCTAATTATACTTTAAAACCACCAAATATTATAATTTATCACTATAAATTATTTTGATTAAAAAAAGTTGTTTTTAAGTATTTTTCACTATTCATAAAAATTTAGAAGTTCTCAGAAAAATACCAAAAATTCAACATAGGCTAATTTCAATATTCCGAATCCAAAAATGAAGTCCATTTTGATAAATAAAATTTATAAAATTTCAAAAGTTAGGTATTACTATTCACAATGGCTAGTTTAGTTAGTTGTGGTGTGTGTTAGAGCTCGAGGTTGCGTACAACACACGCTATTGCATTATTCGAAGGGAAACGTACAGTGGAAGCTTGGGGTGTTACATTCTCCCCTCCTTCAAATAATTGCGTCCTCGCAATTTTTAGGGTATTACTGCATAAAAAGACTCGGGTGGTTTTTCATCATAAATTCCTCAGGTTCTCACATTGCCTCTTCCATTTTATGATTTCTCCACAAAACCTTCACCAGACGATTCGTCCGGTTTCTCAGCACCTGCTCCCTCACATCAAGAATCCTGACGGGCTCTTCACAATAGGAAAGATCGGGTTCCAGTTCTAATTCCTCATAGGTGAGTACATGCGTTGGGTCAGGCATGTATTTCCTCAACAGAGATACGTGGAACACATCGTGAACTTTGGAGAGACTTGGGGCATTGCCAATCGGTAAGCTACAGCCCCAATTCGTTCTAGAATTTCGAAAGGTCCGATGTACCTGGGACTCAATTTACCTTTCTTACCAAAACGTATGACTCCCTTCCATGGAGATACCTTCAGGAAAACATGATCACCGACTTGAAATTCCAAATCCTTCCTTCGATTATCGGCATAGCTCTTCTGCCTACTTTGAGCTGCTTTGATGTGATTTTGGATTAGTTTCACCTTTTCCACCGTTTCCTCCACCAGTTCTGGGCCTACAATTTTTCTTTCACCAAAGTCATCCCAACAGGTTGGCGTACGACATCACTTTCCATATAACGCTTCATATGGTGCCATCTGAATACTTGAATGGAAGCTATTGTTATAGGAGAATTCTACCAGCGGTAAATATTGATCCCACATACCCTGAAAGTCAAGAGAGCATGATCTCAACATGTCTTCTAAGGTTTGAATAGTCCGTTCTGATTGTCCATCTGTTTGAGCGTGATAGGCAGTGCTCACACGAAGTTCAGTATCCAAGGCCTTTTGAAGACTTTTCCAGAATCTTGAAGTAAAGCGAGGATCACGATCAGAAACAATTGATAGGGGTACTCCATGAAGTCTTACAACTTCATTAATATATAGTCGTGCTAGACGTTCAAGTGATAGATCCTCCCGTATAGCCAGAAAATGTGCTGACTTAGTAAGTCGGTCAACAATGACCCATATTGCATCATTCCTTCTAGGAGTCTTTGGTAGTCCCATGAAAAATTCCATCGTAATATTATCCCATTTCCACTCAGGTATGGGAAGAGGTTGCAATACTCCACCAGGATGTTGCCTTCCAACTTTCACTTGTTGACAAACCATACACATCGACACAAAATCAGCAATCTCCCTCTTCATATTGTCCCACCAAAAATGTTCCTTCAAATCTCTATACATTTTGGTGCTCCCAGGGTGTATAGAGAAGTTGGAACTATGAGCATCATCCAGCAATTCCCTTTTTAGATCAGGTATATCGGGAACACAAAGTCTCTTCCCGAATTTCAAAATTCCATCCTTATACACAAAGTCCCTCAATCTTCCATCATTCACACCTTTAATCTTCTTCTTAAATTCTTCATCATTGGTCTGAGAACTCTTAATCCTTTCTATTAATGATGGTTTGTCAACCATTTGAAAAAGCATTGATGTTTCACCTTCCCTAGTTATTCCCATGTCCATCTTTACTAGATCCAAGAAAATTGGATCCCTTTCTATTCTCATCACATTCAATACTCCATGGTCTTTTCTACTCAAAGCATCTGCCACCTTGTTTGCCTTCCCCGGGTGGTAATGTATCGTGCAATCATAATCCTTGAGTAGTTCAAGCCATCGCCTTTGCCTCATGTTAAGTTCTTTTTGTGTGAAAATATACTTCAAACTCTTGTGATCAGTATAAATCTCACATTTTTCACCATAGAGGTAATGTCTCCATATCTTTAAAGAAAAGATCACAGCTTCTAACTCAAGATCATGAGTATGATAGTTTTGCTCATGAATTTTTAGTTGTCGTGATGCATAGGCAATGACCTTATCATTCTGTATAAGGACACAACCGAGTCCTTTCTTCGATGCATCACTATAAATAACAAACCCATCATTCCCCGATGGTAGAGTCAATACAGGGGCATTGAATAATCTTCTCTTTAGTTATTTAAAACATTCTTCACAATCTTTTGTCCAGACAAATTTAATCCCTTTACATGTGAGCTTTGTCAATGGGTTAGCCAATCTGGGAAAATTCTGGACGAAACGTCGATAATAACCTGCTAAACCAATAAAACTGCGTACCTCAGTTATACTTGTCGGTGCTGGCCATTCTTGGATTGCCTTGGTTTTAGAAGGATCAACGGAAATTCCATCCTTAGAGACAATATGGCCAAGAAAAGAAATCTCATGAAGCCAGAATTCACACTTGCTAAATTTCCCATATAATTCATGTCTTCTAAGAGTTTTCAGGATAATGCGTAAGTGATTTTCATGATCTTCATGGCTTTTGGAGTATACCAAGATATCAGCAATAAATACCACTACAAAGTCATCAAGATATTCCTTGAAAACACTATTCATCAGATCCATGAAAACAGAGGGTGCATTAGTCAATCCAAAAGGCATTACTGTAAACTCGTAATGCCCGTACCTTGTTCGAAATGCTGTCTCTGGAATGTCTTCCTTTTTCACACACAACTGATGGTATCCAGACCGAAGATCAATCTTCGAAAAGTATTGAGCTCCATGCAGTTGGTCAAACAAATCATCAATGCGAGGTAGGGGATACTTGTTCTTTATTGTTATAGCATTGATCTCCCTATAGTCAATGCACAACCTCATAGATCCATCTTTCTTCTTAACAAAAAGGACATGGGCTCCCCAAGGAGAAACACTAGGGCGAATAAATCCCTTATTACTCAATTCCTCTAGTTGTTTCTCTAGTTCAACTAATTCCACAGTGGCCATTCTATAAGGGGTCTTCGATATGGGCCTTGATCCAGGAATTAAATCAATGGAAAACTCAACTTCTCGTTCTGGAGGATGTCCAGGTAAATCTTCCGGAAACACATCAACATATTCTCTCACAATAGGTACATCCTCTATTTGAATATTCCTTTCCTCATCCTCAGTAGTTTCCTTCTCTTCCTCCCCAATAATTGAATTTAGTTGAGCTACTGGGGGTGGATCTAGATAAGAATTATGTGGCGACGATTCTGCTCTAAAGATAAGGTGTTCCTTATCATCATCATCAAGAATCGTAACCTCTTTCCTCTTACAATAAATTTTTTCATCATGGTCTGAAAGCCAATCCATACCGAGGATTATATCAAATTCAATCATGGGTATGACGATGAGATCAGCAGGTAAAGAACATTTAGGTGCTCTAATTGGAACTAATCGACAAAACTTTGTTGCAACAATATTTCCCTTAGGGGTTTTGACCAACAACTCCCTTGATAAATCAAATTGGAAATATCTAAATTTCTTAGCAAACTGGGAGGATATGGAACAATGCGATGATCCAGAATCAAATAATGCATTTTCTAAACTTGAGGAAACCATTAAATTACCTGCCACTATGTCTTTCGGAGCTTCTACCTCAGCAGTAGTGATAGCATAAGCCTGGCCTTGATCCCTTGGCCTTTTCTGAGGTAAGTTCTCTTGACGCTTAGGACATTCATTTGCATAATGCCCCATCTCCCTGCAATTGTAGCACCGAACGTTGGTAGCTTCCTTCTTCCCCTTGAAATCATGAGCTTGGTGGCCTTTTTCACCACACTTGTAACAGACTCCCATTCCCTTCAAGCAAGTACCAGGATGTTTCTTCCCGCATTTACCACAAGATGGATATTCAACCTTTCCCTTCTTCCCTTTATTTCCATTCCCAGATTGATCAGTAGGTCTCTTCTTCTCTTGCTTTTCTTTAAAGTCATAAGACTTAGAGAATTCCTTTTCCGTCTTGATAGCGCACGAGACAATACCTTCGTATGAAGAGAAGGTTTGTGATACTAAAGCTCGACGGAGAAATGGTTTCAACCCATCAAAGAAACGATCAGTCTTACTTCTTGCGTTACGTATGTAATCTGCAGCATACCTTGCTAACCTTGTAAAGTTAGCCTCATACTTTGCGACATTCTCATCCTCCTTCTGCCTCAGACTCAGAAATTGCCTTTCCATATCCGCTCGATGGTCTCGAGGAAAGTATTTTTCTAAGAACAGCTCTTTGAACTCCTGCCATTCCATGTTTGTTAATTCATCATCTTCCTTTGTGTTTTGAATTAGTGACCACCATTGATCGGCATCTCCAGTGAGGCGGTAAACTGCCATGACAACATTCTCCCTTTCACTACTCCCCAAGGCATGGAATATTTTCTCTAAAGAATTTATCCATTGCTCAGCTACTATAGGATTTGTACTCCCATTGAAGGTTGGCGGTTGTTGCCTCATGAAATGGTCTAGCATTGATCCTCCATGTTGCGGATCAGGGTGCTCCATACGAGTAAGGTTGTTATTCATAACCTGCGTGAGTTGTCCCAGTACAGTGAGAAGATGATCGGCACCAGTTGTATCACTAGCTCCACCATAATTATCCTGAGCAGGAGGGCAATCCCTACACAGAGTGCATGCATTGATACAGTTTCCATTCCTTCCACTAGGCGCCACTTCTAAATAATGGCATAAACTAGATTAGTTCATTAATCAAAATACATAATTCCATACTTGTAAAACACTTAACATAAATTGAACTAATTATGGATATAATCCATAATTATAAAAATGTTTTCTTTGAGGAAGTATATACTAATAACCCTTCATAGTGGTTTGTAAAGAAAATGGGAATTATCCAAAGCATATCCCCCGGGAGTGTCGTAACCAAGAGTGCAGCAAGGCCCGTTGTCGTGCATAAGTTCCCGTTTGAGTCTAGCTCAAAGTGGTGTTTTCGGGTTTTACCCCTAGGTACATCTGTGCCAGAGCCGCCTCTACCTGCTCGTATCCAAACAGGGATGTATTGCTCGGAAAACTCACAACATCTCTACAATACCAAAATTATAGGAAGTTCTTCTATACTAATCCTCAAAGTCTATCTTCGGGATATGTGCTCTAATAAGAGTTTATCTAAATCTAGCTTCCAAGGTTAGTACTAAACTGCCTCTGATACCAACTGTAACGCCCCGACCCCAGCTACCCAGAGTCGGTGCATTACTTTGTAACATTGGCATGATCACAAAAGATCAAGTCTCGAAAGACCGATTAGTTTAGTAGCCTTGGAAACACTAGATACATTCATAAGTCTTTCATTACATCAAAAGTAAACAAAATACAATAACATGGTCTTCATAGTCCACACTCATATCTTCACTGACTATTCTCTCAAGTCAGTCATAATACACTTCTTCACATCCTGGAAAATATTTAAACATTGAAAGGGGTGAGCTCAGATGCTCAGTAAGGATAATAATATTGCGGAAGCTTTTATAAGAAAACATAAGCATTTAAGGCAATGTATAACTAAAACAAAAGCCTTATTGAACTTGAACTTCAGCATAATATGGCAAAAGTAAAATAAAATAATTCCATTACTTACTCACATGGATATTCTACTAGACGAATAATCACATGAAATATCAATAACCACTTTCATAATGTTGGAATGCATAATTCCAGACTATCCTAACCACATAGCCAAGGCCTCGTGCTAAGACTACAAATAAGATTTTGTCAAGGCCTTGTGCCAAGACACTTGTTTGTCTCATGAGACCTACCGATGCATCGAGGAGCTATAGCGGGCTCCACCCGTCACATATTAAGTCCAATGCATTCCCATATGAAAAGGTTTAAACATAACATAAACATTAGTATTAAAACTAGCATACGAAATGTCAATAATTTCACCATAAACTATGAATGGTATAAAATAGCACATCCACAGTCAAACATATCACAAAACCTTCAATACAATATAGAAGTTTTGTATTATAATAAATCAACTTCAAATAAGCGTAAAATCCATCAAAGGATGTTGACATAGATGAAATCAAAACACTTTTTAGAGAAATATCTCTTTCTATTTTTGAAATCATTTAAGAGCCATATAAAACGAAACATTTTCTTGAAAATATTCTTATAAGCTTGTAAGGAAAGCTTTGAAGGTTTTATAACGGCGGAAAATAACCGCACCCGCCGTATAAGTTAAAAAAGACATTCTTACCTCAATTTTGTCGAAAAGGTTAAAAAGGACCTTGTTTTGAAAACGACGGAAAGATTCCTCTTATAAAAAGTCAAAAAGGGTATAAATGACTTTAACCCATATTCTTGTAAATAATAAAAATGTTTTGAAATACATTTTTAAGAAACATGGATGTGGATGATAACGAGGTCCTAGTAGATAATTATGTATAAACAACCTTGGATAATGAAGAGGTTGTGAAGTAAACCCTTACCTTGTACTTTTCCTTGGTTGGGGTAGGTTAACCTCCTGTATAATGGTGAAATAATTGTTATTAAATTTTAAAAGAATCATATACATTCATATGATATCATATATGATCTTTTAACATTGTTTTGTTAACAATAGCTTAGATTTATCGTTGTTTCGGGTGTTAACTTACTCGTTTTCTTTTATATGTTTTGTTACGTAAGTCATGTTTTTCACGGATAGGTTGTATCTTATTCATATCCATAATGATATCATGTCCCTAAACATTATTTTTAAATCATCAAATGATAATTATACTTGAATGGATACGACGGAGAATGAATCTCATCGCGTTCGTGGAGACGGTAGTCCGTACGTACGCACGAGCGACAATATCATTATTTTGATATTAAAATAATATATAATTGGATAGTATATCATATATAAAGAATCATTATCATGTTATATTTATTATTTACATGAATTACATATCATTATTATACCCATCTAAATAATAATATATTGAATAACAATTACACCACGACGTGGAGACGGTAAGCCGTACGTACGCACGTATGGTGACATGTCATTCAAATGATGGGTAGAATACTGAATATGGTTGTTCCATATTTATAATAACATCACAGTATATAGAATATACTGGAGTTATAATTTTAGAATTGAAATAATAAACAAAGAGGGAGTGGAAGAAGAAAGAAACTTGAAAGAGGGTGATGAAAATGTTACCTCTTCTTTGGGTTCTTCGTTTTGATTTGATCAAAAGGACTCCTTAGGATGGCTTTCTGACTAAAGTAAAGCTTCTATGATGAAGGGAGAGAAGTTGGGAGAGTATTTGGGCAGAGGTTGGCCGAACCAAAAGGCTTGGAAGTGTGAATAAGGTGGTAGAGGTGGGGGCCTTTTATAAGAGGAGAGGAGGGGCTCTTTTGGAAAGATTGAAATGTTACATTATTATACAATGCTTTTCGGATTATAAAGGTCCCACACTTGTATAATTCGTGGCTAAGGTGATAAGGGTTAGAAATCTCCTCATCCAATAGGCTTTGGACAAGTGTAAGCCTTGGATTTTGCATTATCTTCTCATTTTATTTAAATCGTTAAATAATGAGGTCATCGCTGCATCATAATGATGTCATAAATAATTTAATTTATATAATGTCTAAAAATTATAAAAAAATACTATGATGTAGGAAATCTTTTTATCTTTCTAAGGAATATTTATAGTCAATATTTGGATCTGTATAACCCCAATTAAAAACTGTTTTAGTAAAACAACTCATGTTTGTGTCAATTTAATTTTAACATTAAATACATATATATTAATGTCATTTTCCAACTAAAGTGGCTCCATGGGGTCCCCAAGTTGACCCATGGGTTGTCTTGGTCGGCCATGACTCATCCAATAGGAGTAGGACAAGTGTCAGCTCATCTCATATTATTAAAACATTATTTTTACCTTAAACTACACTAATCACCTCTAATCGCGATTAAGAACTTAAAAGTTACTATTCACCAAAAATTTATTTTAATCTCATTGAACCACATTTTACTTCTTAATGACAACCATGTATGTCGGATTTTTGAAAATCAAATCACAGAAGTGGTAATATTTCATTTTAACGAAAAATCAGTTTTTAACAACCACTTAGTGGTTTCACTATTCATCAAAAATTGAAGTTTTTCAGAATAAGGCCAAAATTTCACCCTAAGCTATAATTGATATTCCAAATTAAAAAATTATGTCTATTTTACAAAATTCCAAACATATAAGTTGTATTAATTAATTTTATAATTAATTCCCGCTGTTACAACAAATAGCGTGTTTTTAAGAAACAATTTATATCAAAAGATTGGCAATTGTTTATGTCCAATTTCAATGTTAAATTAATTCTAATGACCACCATTGGATAAAATGGTAAAAATATATTCTAATTATACTTTAAAACCACTAAATATTATAATTTATCACTATAAATTATTTTGATTAAAAAAAGTTGTTTTTAAGTATTTTTCACTATTCATAAAAATTTAGAAGTTCTCAGAAAAATACCAAAAATTCAACATAGGCTAATTTCAATATTCCGAATCCAAAAATGAAGTCCATTTTGATAAATAAAATTTATAAAATTTCAAAAGGTAGGTATTACTATTCACAACGGCTAGTTTAGTTAGTTGTGGTGTGTGTTAGAGCTCGAGGTTGTGTACAACACACGCTATTGCATTATTCGAAGGGAAACGTACAGTGGAAGCTTGGGGTGTTACAGGTTCACTTGCCAAAAAAATTTCATATATTCTTATGAGATTAGAATATTTCTAAATTCATTGGACCACTCTATAATTTCAGTCGCATCTGTCACTTTCATTTCATTCTCATGCTTAAGTGAACCACATAGATCATAAAATCTGAATTCATTTATCATAAAATTTTATCCCATGACCAAGGAGTGTGGAATAAACACATGTATGTCCCAAATAAATAAATTATAAGTTACTAAAGGTGAAAAAAATTGATAAGAAATGGGTATTGGTATTCCTTGCAAAAATTTTTGTCATGGAAAATTGCAGTGAAATTTCAGTAGCATAACGAGGAATTATGAATGTCCATGAGAGGGATTGATGAGAGTGAAAATGATTTTATCAAAATTTATATATCAAATTTACTGTAAGGGGGATACCTATGAACATATTAATAAAATGAAAAATGGAAATTAAGAGGCATAACATAAAATATGTTCTTGAATAAAAAGGTGAAATGAAGATCCATTACCTTGAGATCATGACCCAATATGGTTGGGATGTGATTTTTGAGGAAATTGGGGAACCTTGGGAGGGATCTAGATCAGGGAGGGAAGAGTAATAATGTGATATAAGGTTTCTTAGTGAAGCAAATAGGATCCTGGGTGGGTTTATATTGGAAAATAAGGGTGAATTATTTATTTTTTTTTCTCAAACTCTGGTTTTGGACTCTATATAATAAAATAACAAAAAATAAAAACCTTACCATGTTATTCCCATGGTTCGTACCAAATAGGGGCAGTTTTAACTATTTTATATGTCCAAGGGCTGAACTTATTAAAATATTAACCTTGGTGATATGAAGGCGAGTCATACTCTTAAAGAAATTATTTTTAAAACATAAAATATATTATAGGTTCTAGATGAATCATAAATTATTAATAAATTTTAAAAATGAAAATAGAATCAAATTATTTTAAATTTGAAACCTATAGTTTCTCAGGGATACCCTTTATAGTATTTATTACATCATTCTAATTCATTATGATTTTATAATACATGCTGTATATTCATACCATATTTAATTTTTACCCGAAGATTCAACTTTCTCATTAAATTATAAAGAAATACCCATTAGATAATTTCAAAGTTTTGATTCCATAAATTATATTTATTTTAACCAAATAATCTTTTCATATTTTAATTTTCACAATTAAAATAGAAAATTGACCTTTACTAAAAAATGATGCATTTTTTAATAACAGTTTTCAAACACTTATATAAATTATATTTGAATTCATAAAAATTGTATAATAATTTACATTTAATAACAATTACTTAATAAAAATATTCTGTTAAAATATTATTTAATATAAAAATCCATTAATTCATGAAAATAAATTCCTTAATTGAATTTAAATATTACCCAAAAATACAATTTGTGTTTAATGTATAAAATTAAGAATATTTATAATGTAATAATAATAAGAAGTAAATATAACCATTATTATATTAAAAATAATTTTTACATTCATATTTTAAGGTTCTTTATATATATCCCAATAGTACACCAGGAAACACCCTAAGGGTAAGTTGTGTGATGGTGAGACTTTCATGTGGTGGTTCGGCATACATCGTTTGGGACATGATCTCGTTGAATTTGAACTTATCTTGTAAAAGATTTTTCCCATGAATGTGTTTTTGGACCTATTATTGGGTTTGGTAAAGGGAAAAGACCAGTGATTCTATCATCCAAGGGAGCTCTGATAAATTGGCTTCATAAGGTATGATCCTACTTACTGAAATCTTCACTTCTTTTTTCTACATCAGATGTATTTTTCAAAAACCTAAATTTGTACTAATCATATGATCATTGTTCAGCGAATACATTGTCAATGGAAATGATAATTGACATTATTTTAATTCTCATAATATCTAATAAAACCAATAAGTGCATGTGTTTTATATATCCAAAATATATAATAATAAAATTAAATAAATTTAAATGAGATTTTCATTTAAAACAGCTCAAGTTGTTATGGTCATCATGAGAAGAATGTTGAGTCTTTCATGGTAGGTGATTCATTAATTCTATTTTATTTACCTGAAATCTTAAATTTATCATGGTTTATCTATTTGGATGGAAGAGAAATTAACCTAATAACTATTTTATCAGATTAACAAATAATTGGTTAGTGATTTCTTGTTGATGTGATTTATACCGTGATAGTGATTTAACTCTTGATTTTCTAGATAGTATGATATCTATGATGTGATTTCTCAGTATGTTATTACACATGGTGTTCTATGTTGAAATTTGAAAATAACAAAAAACTGTAATTAATGGATTAGTTTTCTAAATAAATTAAATAAGAGGGATGTTTGTAATCAGGTGTTGTAGTTTGATGATGATCAAATTGATGCTAGTATGTATCTTCAATTAAATATGTAATTCCATGAGTTAATGAAATTGGATTAATAACATGGAGAATGAAAATTATTATTTAATAAATCTCATAAAAGGCATTTATAGAATTGTTGTTCTTTGAGATTGTTGGACCATGAGTAAATTTAAAGATCATGTTAAACTTCTAATAGCTTGTTACTATTGGATTTATTAGGTTTATCATAGTTGGAACCTTTTAATAATTAATTTTTTAATTTAAGAATGGATAATAAGTGATTGTGTGTTAAATAATATTTTTGGCTCTTGATTTTCCAATTTTCATGTGAAGTTCGAGTTCCTTTAGTTTAGATATGTGAAAGATCATTTTCATCTAAATGCTAAATGCCTTGATCTTAGGTCCCAGATGCACAATAGACAATGATGTTTCCTAATGATTTTATGAAGTGATCTGGATGTGAGATTCAATATGTGACATGATTAATGCCTGGGATGCCTGAGCCTGTGGTGAATGATGTGATATGGGGTGGGGAGGATAGGATGATGTGGTAGCAGCTGATACTGGTGATGGTAAAATTCATCAAGAAATTTCATGTTTGTGTTAGGGATAGAACTGTGGATGATGGAATGTGTTAAATATTTTATTAACCATTTTTTTGATGTATATTTTTCCATGCATGGAATTAATCTGTTTAATGGTTGATGATTGGGTTTCTTGTCTTTCTTCATTCCTTATCCCACTAATTGAGGTAGATGGAGTAGTTTCTCTAGGTTGTAGCTTAAGATTATTTTCCTAGATTACCTATAAATATATACTATTTGATAATGAAAAATAATTTTTTAACCCATGAGTGTGTTTCATTTTATGATGAATGTTCTAAGAGATGATGTTCTTGAGAAACTTTGGACTTGGTTTGGATTATGCCTAGAGGGCATAGATATGACTCCATCATTTAAAGAATTTTTTATTGTGAAATAATGTTAATTAATGGTCAATGAATTAAATAAAATAATATCAACTATTAAAAAGTAAACAATTTAATTTAATTTATCTATTTAATATTATTGTGTGATTATAGGATATATAGTCCTTAGTAGTGATAGCCAAGTGTTTGAGTGACCATAAATGTAGTTTATCCTTAGACTAGTTTATTCCCATTGTGTGGTTGTGAGATATATTCTATCATGTATATTCTATTATTTCATATGATACCCCACCCATTTCAGGATCGGGTGACTTAAATATGTTGGACTATTTATGTGTCTATTCTATAACATCCCAGTGGGAGGATTAATGGATGATACCCCCTATAGCCTTTCTCTCTCCCCTTGGTTGATATTTTTTATGGTATACAAGGTAGTTAGTTTCCACATATATGTTAATAGATAGGTGTAGTTTCTTGTGGGGTTTTAACAAACATGTATTTCTAGATATAATATCCAAAGGATTATTATAGGAATGATGTGTATGGGATATGACGGCTTGAGGAACATTACTTGGTGTATGGGATGTGATGGATTGAGGTATATTATTGGATGTATGTTACATGGAACATGGGTTATAGGGGATCCAAAAAACTAATAACTTAGCATTTATGGATATGTGGATGGAATAATGTGGTGATACGATGAATGTGGTGCATGTTGCGATACCTAGTCTAGGTCTCTACAGTCTAGCTTACTTTTGGAAAGATATATCTCAAGGCGTGTGATGTTGGAGAAGAGTGTAAAATAAGTGGGGAAGTGGTATTAGGGTTTCTTTTTGTTTTTTATTATATTAAATGATCTCTTATATGTGAAAGTTGGTGAGGGTAATCCATGGTGAGGTGAGGAACATAGTATACCTATTTAGGTGACTAGGTAATTTCATTTTTTTGCTATTCTTTTACATGATTTCATTATCATTCACACTAGAGGATCCTATTAGGATCCTAATGAGTATACTATTTTTCTCACCATATGGATATATAAATGTTTTTTTAGTTCAGTAAGAGAATGTCAGAGATTAGGATGGATATTATTATCTTGTGCTTTTGTAGGAGTTATTTGGGCTCTATGGTCGCAACCACATATACATTTTTTCACTTGTATATTTTATATTAGTTGTTTTAGTAATGTATGAATTACATGTATGTACTTGGGGGACTATTATATATATATGTAGTTTTTATTGTAATATATATCTTATCTCCCACTTCCACATGTTTTATTATAGGTAAATTCCTCACATTTTTATATTTATTATACAATATGTTATTCTGTCCAAACCAAGGCCTACTAGAGATGATACTCCAATAATCACCATCTCCATTATGTCTTTTCTAGACCAGGTGGGTTACACTTTCGAGTGGGTGTGTGACACCTACCTAGATAATTCAGTAAATAAAGTCACAAGAAAAAAATTATATGCTTTATTATTAAGATAAAAACCTTTCCTTGAATGGTTATTCACCCCAATCAAGGATCTCCACTATAATCAAACGTAGAGTAAAATGAGATAAATGATTCACACACTTAAAATTCCAAAGTGTCATGGGATTTTCCTTTCCTTATTCAAATAATACATCCTTCTTTATCTTTACACTCTATTTATAGATTCTCATTATGATCTTCTTACATACCTTGAGTCATACATATCACATGGAATCCCACCATACATATAATTGGTCCTTTGAAGTCATTACTTGAATCATATCTCTGATTCTATATAGGATACATATATACATATAGAAAATACATTCTTCAAATCATGGTAGGATTTACAAATTTCAATAGGGATTCATTGATACATTGAATATAACTTGATCTCAAAGCATCTTATCTCTTAGATATTCCATTAAACAATCTCACTAGATTCTTAAACTTCTACTATTTTGGGTTCGACACAAAAAAGATATACCATTATATAAAAATATTGACTTCAAACTCTTCTACTATACAACATGTAATTGATTCTTTTTATTATTTGTATTTTATACATTCTTTTCCCAAGGATTCTCATCACACAACATCAATGACTACTCTTTTTATATATTCCTCCTCGATACTGTCATTCATATATGACACAATTTAAGTTAATTAAATTGCTTCCATTGAAATCAATATTTGTAGGTGTAATACAAATAGGATCTTATAAATTTGATCCATAAAGCACCATCATAGAATACCCATTTTAGGACCTCATTTTACTTTGTAAACTTATTTTTTAACTTAATGAATATTCGAAGAATACCCTCATTTAATACTTCCCATTTTTGAAACTCAGTAAAAAGATCACTATAGATATCCAAAGTAGGACAAACTTCTTCATCTCATTATTTGTGATTTTTATTTCCTTGATAGAATATAATATTGAGATAGAAAAACAAATAAGGGTCAAATTATCCTTCCTTAAAACTACACATAAAATATGCACTACTATAATTCATAGTTTCACATAGATCTACAGATAATAAATAAATGGTGTGAAACTCATATTTCTTTTATAGATTAATTAAATTTGGAAGGAAAATCATATCTAAAGTCATGGTAAAATCCCAAGACATCCATCTCAATTATTTATAAACACTCAATTAGCCTCAGATTGAGAAGATATGGGCTATGATAAATAGAATCTCATGGTTTAATTGACATTAATTTGCCTCATTTTGTTTTTCAATAAATACATGAAGTGATTCTCCTCATTTCAATCCATTAAAAACATTATAAAATCATGGAATATCTATAAATCATGATGTTTTTAACTAAAAATAATACCATAAGAATGTTTATATATATATTTTCTATGTATTACTTATTTTTTTGAAACTCCCATTTTCATTTAGATTTAATATTCCATTACCATTAATGAAGATCAACTTCTCTTTCTTCTCATTTTTGGATCACAAAAAAAATCTATGTATTTTTAATAATTATTAAATAAATTAAAAAATAGTTCATTATCGAAAATGCTTTTATAATTAATATATTATAAATCTGGTAATTCACATTTTCATTTAGTAGAAATTCCAGTATTTTCAAAGTATTACTTTATTACACTTGGATATTTATATCCTAATTCGCACTAAGTCTTTTAAAAAAGAAAATGTTTATAATTTGGTACCATATTTTTTATCTAGAATATTTTTGAAAATTATAAATTGTTTTTATGGTTTAAAATTATCTAATTCTTAATAATGGGAACTTTAGAGGCTCACCTTTGTGAAGTCATACGATGGGGACTTACCCTCAATAGTAGAAGCCTATTTTCATCACCAAAATAATTATTCTATTTTCCTTGAAAATTTTTCTACATCAAACTAATTTCTTATTTTCAATGAAATCATACTATGAAACTAAATAGAATACCCTAATGTTTTATGATCAAGGATTATATTGCGGGTTAAAGTCATATAATAAAAAAATTCAATTTTTAACACACTCCAAAGTCATAAAATGAAATATTATTTTTAGAAAAGACCTAAATTATTCAAAAAAATTACTACAATTTGAGTAAATCCTTACAATCAGTCTGAATGAATTTACACTTCGTACATAGCCATTTTTTAAGAACTCCAAATTTTAGATTTTTGCAGTAGTATTCAAAATGGATTTAGATTTATTATAAAGCTTATATAACCTCTTTAAATCATCCTTTAACCTTTTAAAATGATTTATGGAATTATTAAAATAATTAGAGACACCTTAATACACACATATGAGCTTTTTGGTGTATAATATACTCATTTATGTGTATTTCCTTGAATATTTCTGAAATCATAGGTGAAACTTTTATTCAATAAATCATGATCTGTCTATATTCACTTCTACCTTCATACAAGTGTATATAAAAACTTATTCCTATAGACAACATACTCGGTAATACATAGATGTGGTCTCCTATTTCTGCTAGCTTCACCGATACCTAGAATCTGTCTAGCCATATCTCTGTAGAATGAAGAAACATTTACTCATCCAATTAGAGATAAGGCTTTCCACCTTCAACACTTTACATAGATATGAAGATAAAATATTTTAATTATCTTTTGACATGAGATACCCACATAAATATTTACATATACGTATCCTTGGATATCCAAATATTCATTAACTAATATTGGATACACTTTTCACCACCCATATCATTATCATTGAATGGTTATAATGAAAATTACAATAATAAAATGGTCCTAGAAATATTATCATCAACCCAAAGGTATTTCATATGGAATGGAAAAAGTACAAAAAAACCCTAAACCATGGAAAAATAATTTTTGAATGATTTATTACATTGAAATGTTTTATGAATTTAATAATATATAATTGTAACATTATGAGAAAACATAACCATACACTCACATTAAATTGTGAACAAACGAAATCATGTCCACACCTTTTTTGGAAAAAAAGCCAATCATGTTCATGAATTATATCACGAGACATAAAAAATTAACCATTCTATTATAATAATATATAATTGTAGTTCCAACCATCATAAAATGAACACTATATATATATGAGATAAGTACATATGTTTATTTATCATTCATTCATAGTGTAATTAAACCATTGAAAATAAAAACGATTCATGAAAACTTCCCTAGAAATAGATATATACCATAAATATAATAAAGGTGGATTCTTTCATTATAAAATATTTCTACGAAAAAATATAAATCATTAAATGATATCGACATAGAAGAAAAATATTTTATAATATAATTAGATAAATTCATTGAAAAATGATAGAGAATATGCTTTTATTTTATCATCTACTATAAATAATAAATTCTCCAAATAATTGGATCAATTTTTTATGAAAATCCTAAAAATTGTGGAATATAATATTAATAATTAATATCATCCATGTTGGATGGAATATAAGATCAATCTATAAACATTAAAAAGGCATTCTTGTCATAAATTTATAAATAAATTGAAATGTGACCTAAATGGATTTTTGTTTGAATATTTCTCTTTAAATTTTGTAAATAAATTAAAAAATAGTTTAGAGTGTCTTTAAACAATAATTTATGAATTTTTAATAATATTATTTAAATGATATAAATAATATGTATATCTATGTGAAATAATTTTCAATAAGACTTTAAATGTTTTAAAGGAACCATATTAAATAAAACCACTTGTGTATTGGGAAAATAATGAATAAAAATATCATGAAAGAGAGAACCATAAATGGTTTTTAAATTTTAATTACTTACCTTATATTTTAAATTAATTAAATTTATGGTAATTATATTCAATATAATAAATAAATAAGGTGGTTAATAAAGAACATATGTCAATGAAGGTAAATTTCAATGGTAAAACCCCTTATTAATTTTCTAATTTTTGAATGGAATCTTATTGAAAAAAATAAATTAAAAAAATGAAATTAAAATACAATTATTATATTGATTCTAATGTTATAATATGTATAAGATTCAATCAATACGACATATAAATTAATATATTTGTATAAGTGAAAATATGTCTCGAAGAAAGAAAATTTAGATGAGAATCCCTAACCCCAAGTCCCAAATCCATTTGTATTTGAATATAACCTCTTCAATAACCAAATAAATATTATTAAAAATTATTTTATAAATTTTTTCAGGTATATATCATTTTAAAGGTACATTTAGTATTATATTTCATTCATTTATTGTATAGTTTTCTCTCCTCAGTTGTTTGGGTAGTTTCGTCAATTCCATCAAAACTGTTTTGGTGTGTAGACTATGATCAAATGGGTTATATGACAGTGTCATAATATCTATGATTTTATAGACATATTTCCTTTAGAATCATATTAGAAAAAAATTATATAGTTCAATAGGTTGTTAATCATATATTTAAATTATTAAAATCATCTACACATACTGAATTTAGGACGGTTAAATTTAAGGATATACATTTATTGCTAATGTTATTAATAAAAGGACCGAAATATATATCTATAAAATGATTAATATTATAAATATAATATTTATTTATTAAATTAATTTTTAAAACCTACCATGTAATTAAGTGCTGAAAAATGGAACATGTCATTTTATGGAGGCCGTAGTCCACACATAACATTAGAAACTTTTTTATTTTTTAAGAAATGAAAAGAAGGTAGATTTTGGCTATTAATCAAGAGAATAAATTTCCATTTACTAATGAAACTTATTCCCTTATATTATTATCTATATTTATGATTTTATGGTGATGAAAAAATAATGAAAAAATCAAATAACTTAGTTAAAATGACAACCACTTCCTTCGATATCTTCCTTTAGGAATTTACTTAAGACTTCTTAGGATGGTATTTTAGAGAGACAAGAACCTATAGGATTTATAAATGAGATTAAAGAAAATATGTTGACATTTATTATTTTATATAATATGCAGAAAGTGTGTGTATAAATGAGGTGGTGACATTCTCCTTTTATTAGTGGGAGGAGTGCCACTCTTGTAAATACTTGTTTTCTTAATATAAATAAATGCCATTCTCAAGTAAAGTCGAAAAAAATTATCCCAATTCTGAAGATAGGATTAGGGGTTTAATAATACACTCATTAAATAAATTTTTTACATGTATTTTGATGATAATTTTCTCATTATCCTTTATTTGTACACCTTTTAACCCTTTTAATGATTATCATAGTGACATAATTTTACCGTGTCAGCTTATTTTTATGAACAAAAAATAAGTTGATATTATTATAAAATTTGAGTATGTAAATTATAATAATAATAAAAAATTATTATAATTACTTTTTGAAGGTGATAAAAATTAATCTTAATATTAGCACACATAACACACAAAAACAATTTTTTGAAAAAAATGTATCTTTATGAATAAAGAAGAATTTATTATCATTATAGTCTTTTTAAAAACTATTAAAATACTCGTTAATTTATATTGATGAATATATTATCAATAAATTTTATAAAAATAATTCATAAATAGAGACTAATTTTACACATAAATATAAAAATACAATGAACACATAAGGACAGTTTTATGAAAAATATCTATCTTTACCTTCAAATGATTTTAGCTTCATTTATAACCAATTGGTAATAAATGTATGTATTATTATTCATTTGATTAATTTCATAAATATTATATTTCAATAAATTTAATACTATAAAAATAGATATTTTTGTTTCAAAAAATAATATAATATATTAGAAAAATATTTTTTAAAATTTAACATTTTTGTTCATCAATGATTTATCAAAATTAAAATTTTATATAGTTTCTTCATTAATTTATTTAATGATATTTTTATTTCATTCATTGGATTTAATGAATGATTTTTAATGATGTGATTTTTAAAAAGTATTAAATATAATAAAAATGGATTTTTATATAAAAATTATTAATGTGTAAAATTATGAATAATAATAATAATGTATTATGTTAATAATTTCATATTCATATCATCCACATTTCTTTATTCAAAACACTAATGACCTCTAAAAATGATCTGTGAGTAATATTTTGTTTTTCATTAGTTTTAAATGGTGGTTCATCTGGCATGGATCTCAATGTTATTTCCATGATCTTGAATTTCTCCCATATATGATTTGTCTCAAGTCTTTCGCATTGATGTCCAGCTTGGGATTGGTCTAGGGAAAACCCTAAGGATGATAACACCTTTCCAATCATGTATATATTAGATTCATAATGAAGGCTCATACTTCATTATTCAATTTTGTCCCCATTATATATAAATTTGATAATTCAATTAATTATAATAATACACATTAAATCAAAGGCTATGTTATAATAGTCAAATTTAGTAATTTTATCATATTTGTATATCTTGGATGAATTTAGTTAAATGTTGTGAGTGGAAATAATATATTTATCCTGTAATATTTATTTAACTTGAAATTGATACTAAAATTTTTAGTATTACTTTTTGGGAAAGTTTTATTCTTGGGTTTTTTGGTTGTTTTAAAATTTTTGAGAATATTAGGGAAGTTTCCTTCTTGATGGAATTGACTATGAGGTACAGAACAATGAATAATGTTTTTCATGTGTCTCAAATTAATAAATATTAATTAGATCTATCACATATCCTTTAATGTGATGATATAGATATAGAATTAGATCAACCATTCTCGAAGATTATTTTGGATATTTTTGATTATTGTAAGAATAATATATGAGGTAACATTTTCCAACATCAATGAATTATATAGAAATATGTATTGTTTCAAGAAGAAACTACGGAAAAAAAAGTTGGGATGAGGTCCAAATGGATACATTTATTTCTTATAAACTGTTAATTATTCCTTATAAGTATGAGAGTAATTATTGAGGATATTTTTTAGTGAACTCCACCATTAATGTAGGTATCAAAATTTATTTGAAGGGTTTGATGTGTTTTTTGTTTTGTGTTAGATGTCTTGTAGGGATTCTGGATTAAAGAAAAGTTAAAGTAAGAGGAGATCAAGGTGGGTATAGATATTATTTTCTGAGAGAGGATACTGTGTTCTCAGTGGTAGAGTGCCATGTTCCTACTATGTGAGGAAAATGTGTTAGTCTTCTAGACCATCGTCTATGTGGCATGTGGACTTGAATTAGATGGTCGATGTAGTTTGGCTAGAAACCTAGGATGTTGTATGAATCATTCTTAACACATGGGTATAATTTTATTTTCATGGTCATTGGAATTGGATCATAACATAGGAATCCTTTTTTAGGGTTCCTTTTACTAGACATCGACAAAGAATTTTATCTAAAAACCTATCCACTAAAAACATTATCTTCTAAGTGTGATTATTTCACCATTGGAGATCCAAATTGTGATCATATTGTTGCATTGGATTGATATTTGTAGGTGATTGATGAATATTACCTTTTTATGTGAATGTGATGATAAATTGGTCACAATGTAATTATAATCCTCAATTTTATTCTTCCAATTAATCATATTCTTGAATCATTGGGTTCTTGGAGTTTCTAAGAAAATATACCTTTAGCAGATTGCTTTTATTCATAATGTTATGTGACCTATTTATCTCTCATCACTATTGGTACATGTTTATATATAAAACCTAGACTATTTTTATTAATTATTTTCTTTTATGTGTTTCTCATCATAGAAATTAGTATAATGGTTGATAAGTAATTGTTTATGATTTAACGAATAGTAATTGAGAACATGAATGATGTTTAAGGGATTTAATAGTGACTGACCATGCTATAATCGGTTAATTGGTGAAGATAAGTGCCTCATTAATGAGAGGGACATAAATTAATAAAAATGTGGTTGTTAAGTTTGATGAAAAATATTTTTAATTTAATATAATAATGGGATTATTAATGTGTTTAACACCGAACACATCTTTGTAAATTCATGTTATAAAATTGTGATTTTTGTTTAGATTTTGTGGTAAATAATACATTCCTTTTGTGTAAAAAGATTGATGTTTCTACTTTAAGTGACCACTTTCTTATGTTAAATGAGGTGTTAAATGTGGGAAAATACTTATCATACCTTGTTTGGTCACCATATGCTTATACAGTTAATGTATGTCTTTAGTAAGTTTTTTAAATAATATTTATATTCCTCTCCATAGTGAAACTATAAGTACAAAAAATATTATAAAAAAATTAAGGAAGGATTTTTATATATTTTCAAGAATAAAAGTTCAATAATAAACTCCAGCATGGACTTATTCTAATTAAACCCCATTACCTAAATATCATGTTGTCTAAGGAGAGATTGAATCTTTTACCCTCTCTATTGATATGGGAAACAACAATGTTAATTTGACTTAAATAATTAAGACAATCATCCTATGTGAAAAATAACCTCCTTGAGGGAGAGGATATACTTGACGTACTAGCCTGTACAATAAAAATAGAGACCAAGTCAAGCCAAAATTCACTCCTATTATTAAATCTCACAATCTTGATTACTAGGATCACTACATTAATCTCAAATTAATTTGTGATAGCCATTATAAAGGCTTTAGATAATCATGAGTGTTCCCCTCCTTTTCCAACCATGAAGATTCCACTATAGCCAATTCGCCCTTGCTATCCTTTTGAAGACACAATCATGTTGATCTTGATCAAACCTATAATTCATTGTTTCCAAACAGTATGGATATAGAAATTGTATATTTTTTTTAGAATTTACTTATATTCATAGATTATTAAAAATAATAATTCCTTGATTGAGACCATATACAAGCTAGAATTCCAACTGAATTACACTCGTAGATAAAAAATTATTTCTTCATAACTTCAAAGAATATGACCGGGATTCCATCTAACCTAACATCTGACCCAGTCCGAGACATTTCCCAAAGGGCGTTCCAGATCCCCACGGGCTAACAACTAGTACCAGGAATCAAATTAAGTCCAAGTGGGAATGATTTCAGACCAAAGGATAACCAAGATTAAATAAATAAACTAAAAAATATGATCATGTATAAATAACCAAAAAATGAGTCTCAATAAAAATATACAAACAAATCTGAATTCCTGATACTACTAAAAATACACAAAACTAAATACAAAACAAAAAAACTACCACTGACATGATATCCATGAGACCTCATGGTCACCACTATCCACTAACCAACTAGACACAAGGCGAACTTGCTTCAATAATAAGCATTCGAACTAGAATACCTAAACCTACAAAACAACTCGGGTCAAGTGACACCAAATAGTACAAGTTGGGTGTGATCAAAACTGATGAATAGGAAAAAGACAAAGAATCCATACTTTATATTCCAAAAAACATATCTAACACTAATTTTAAATACATGTATAAAAATAGTTTTTCCTCATTTTAATAAAGAACATTGCTTTTTCTTTTTAAAAACAACGCACACCCCAAATCCATTTTCAAAATGGGTCACCATTAAAGAACCAAAACCCACACCAAAAATCCAAATGAATAAATAAAACTCAATGCTATGAAAGAAAACAAAAACAATAAATAATTATCTAAGTGTAATAGAAAGTAACCAAGAATACAAAGTAATAAACCATCTACATTCATAAAAAACCCTAGAGAAATCCCTAGACGTACTCGGTTGGATCCACCAATTGATATATGGTGAAGATCCCCATTCAACAACCAACTGGCCACCCTAAACTGACCAATCTAGTGTCACATCCCACCTAGCCTCTCAGCTAACCTAGGGGGTACTAAACCATCTAATCAGGTTTGATCAGAAACCATCACCCAACCCTTTAAAAGATGCCGAGAAACCCATGTAAGATGTATATTTTGTAAGTAGGTGAACCATATAAGTAAATCCCTCTATAGTGGTGCCCATAATACAATAATTCATTCATTGGTGGAAATCGAGATGTCACATCATGAAATATTGTAATACATTTCTCAAAATAGGCTAAGGTTCCTACTGATCCTTTCATCATTTCATTCCAACATATTTAGAATAAATTTCCAAACCATTATCGAAATAATATAAGAAACTACTTTCATGCACACAATGGAAAATGGGACTTCACACCAAATCAAATTTCATTTTCAAACTCCACCTTATGTAAAATTGAAAACATGTAACACACATCAAAAATACCAAATGGGCGTTCATTTACTTTTAAATAAAATTATCCATTTATCCGAAGTACCAAACATTCCATATCCTCAACACAAATTTAAAACCATCCTTGAGTCATTTGAAAACCAAGGGACCATTAGTAATGAAACAAGATTTTGAAGAATAACCTTTAGAGATTTGGTAAGGCCTCTTAAAGATCCACCATCATTGGAATCCACATAAATGCATGCATCTTGTTCACCAATGGATGATACATCAACCAATGGAACACACTAAACATCCATGAAAATACCAAAAAACTATTTTTAGAATCACTACTTGATTTCAGAAAAAATCCAAAAATTTCACATAATTGATAAGGTGCAAGTAAGACTTTTAAAAATCAAGAGATCCTTCCCAAATAACATAGAAATGTAATTATAAAAATTGCCACGTTCCACATGTAAACCCCAAATCACAATCCAACTAATTTAATAAATGAATTTATTAAAAAAAACTACACAAATCATGAAATTTTACCTATAATGCTCACTTGAAATTTCATCAAACAAATTTGGGGAATATATACTTAGTCATATAGGAAGAATCATTTCAAAACCCATTTTTTACAATTTATACCAACAAAAGAACACCACAATGAACTAACCAAATGCATAATAAATGTGATACTAATATTTATAAATTAATTGGAAGAATTTAAACATAAATGGATTGTTCTAGAATAGAAAATAATGGAAACAAATACTTCATCAGTGTGTGAATGGAAAAAAAACTCAATGGAAGGGAGAACCAATCCAAACAGATGATCCACAAAACATAGAACCAAAATCAAACAATCCATGGAATTAACCCTAACCTCTAGGGTTTAGACAAAGAAGACCATACAAAAGAGAAACCATGATATTAAGTAAGATGAGGAGAAAGGGGAGTAAAAGGGGCCAAAACCCTAAGAAAATCACCTTGGGATGTCAAGGATGAATCCATAAAGGAGGATCCAAGGAGAAGGGGGTTTGGGAGCCCTTCATGTATTAAAGTCAACTAAGAGGGAGTTGAACCAATTTTGTGTTAAAATGGAGAGATACTAGTTTAGGGAATTTTAATTTTAAAATTTCTAGGCAGCTCACACTGTTTGGTCACATGGGTTACCAAACCATGTGCTAACTGTGCGGTAGCTTCTGTCCAATAGATGGTCAACAGCATGACCAACCCACAGAGTTTGACATATTATTATCAAACTATGTAGTAACTTATATCCAACACCAGGACCTTCTGCATGGTTACCTGGGCTGGGCTGCATGGGTTCAACAAACCACATGCTACCTATTCATGTGGAAATATTCACCCAGACTCTCAAAAATTACAATATTTTAACCCAGGATCGACCCAAAAGTCAAAAAAATATATCCATGATCAAGAAAAGAATAAAATAATAGAGTATTCAATGTCGGATTGTGACAATTTTCCCCACCATAGACACTTTTTTCCCCAAGAAATTCACCCAGTTTAACGTTAACAAAAACATAAATCCATGACTCATCAAAACCGAAAGAATTCTCAAACCTAAGGGTGAATCTTTTTACTCCAACAGTCATACCTAACAAACACTAGAGTAAAACACAACAAAATAATAGGGGGAGAACTTGAATGGTTTCTTCCCACCCAAGGAACTCAACTAGCATCGATGCTTTAAAATCCAAAAAACACCACCATGAGATAACTGAGAAAAACCACTATAAAGAAAATAGAATAAAACCCACACTATGATCAGGAACATCCAACCAAAAAATGAACCCACAACACTATAGGAAGTCTAAAAAAGGAACTAAATCCAAACTATGAACCAAAACCATCATCCAAAAATTCCACAAATCTCAACCATCACCAAACAAGTACTGCTAAAACCTAAACCACCACACATAAGGGCAAAATACATCCAAAAAAGAACCAAAAAAATTATAAAGACATTGTTAGATTACACCACTACTCTAGTTATGAGAGAAAAAGTTCATCACACTTTTTCAATAGAAAGATGAATTTACAAAAGTGGAAAAACAAGAACATGGAAACATTAAAATTTTAAATCCTAACATGGGAAAACCAAAATTGGGTTAATGAGGGTTTATTACATGGCCATAGAAAGTATTGACTATGAATGAGATTCACTCTATGGCCTGTGGATGGTGCCTTAATGACTAAAGCATTGACTGCCTCAAATTAGGTACTAGAATCCTCTGATCAAAACATTATCTTAAGAATACAGTGCATAAAAAATTTCTCTAAATGACCTTGACAGTCGGAATGATGGAATGTATTCAGAGGATTGTGATAAGAAGATTTCTAATGCCCTAACTAGCCACCCTGGTGGCATATGAGTGAACACTATAATGAAATGGAGTTTGGAATTAGTTATGGAGACTCCATAATGAGTTGTTCCTCCATAATGCAAAATTTTATGGGTGGGGAACCTTCACGAGCCACAAGAGATATCGGGTTTCCAACACGCACTTCGTAAACCAACTCTTCTATGAACACTTTATTGAAGAACATCTGGAAATAAAGATCTGTGGAGAAGAGGGATCACTCCATAATCTTAGGACGAATGCCCCAATGCAAAAATAACTATTCTACAAATCCTGTGATGCTACCTCCAAATAAAAGGAAACTAGCACCTTGAAGTGGATAACATAGGCCTTCAACATTCTCTCGACTTGCTAAATATTAATGATCTATTCCCTTGACTTTTTCTTCACCTCCTCCGATATAAACCATCCGAAAAAGAAAAATGTTAAAAAAAATTCCCACATCATCCCAAATTTCATTTATAATGGGGCGAACATATTCCATTCATCCAAAGATGGACCCTCAAATAGAACCAAAGCAGCACAAACTCTAATAGGTTTGGGAATTCCCACTGATCAGAAGAAATACAAAAATTCTTCAATCCACTCCACTACCTATATTGAACATTGATCACCATGGATAAAAAGAAAAACATGATAATAATAATAAAATATTAATGATTCATTTTAAACATTGGGGACATTTCCAAGTGGCATATTCTAATTAACATAAAAAACACTAAGCCAAAACAAACATCAAACCAAGACACTGTTGAAAAGAGCGCCTTGAGCCAAAATAACATGCTCACAAGCCAAGCATATATAATCACAATTGGATTCATATTTTCAAAAATACCATTTTCATTTAAAGATTCAATATTTCCCTATCCGTGGCCTATTTCCAAACACCAAAGTCACTTTTCACAGACAAAACTCACATTCTAAAATAAAAATCAATTTTAGGTATCATTTTCCTTTTTCAAAATTACATTGTAAAAACAAGTCCAATCCTTTGATCCCAAACACATATGCAAGGAATCCCAAAAACCATTTCACATGTTTTCATCCACTTCCATCAACACATTCCAATATGAACTTTCAATATATACCCTCACATGTGCAAATATTCATAATGAGTACCAAGGGTTTCACTCACCATTTCCTTTCCAAACCCCAAAAATTCACCAAATTCTAAATCCAAAACATTATCCTTTAAATCCAATTTTATCAATTTCAAAACCACTTGAAGGAAATAATTTCCATTTCAAAATGTGTTTTCACTTATAAATATTAATTACATCAACCAATACCAAAACAAAGAACAAATCACACTAAACCATTGGGACAAGGAACTAATGTCTGGTTCTAACATGGAAACATGGTAGTGGGTCATTCCCCATGTAATCATAAACTACTAGGAGGATATTGATCCTTGTAATCAGACTACACATGGGTCACTAATTAACTTGAGATCAGGAAATAACATTTTTTTCCTTAGTTGTCATCCCTCAATCCAAAAAAAATAAAACACTCAAATCTAGGACAATCCCTAGAAACTTAGGTCTCATCATGAGTGGTGGTGATCAAACACCAACCCATAACCTACCACCTGAGCCATGACAGTCCTAGTCTCTATTCTACTAAATACCACAAATAAAAAAGGGCATGCTTTGACACCATATTTTCAGTAACCATACCAAGATTCCATCCGACCCGACATCTGACCTGATCCGTAACATTGCCCAAAGGGTGTTCCCAATCCCAATGGGATAGAAACTAGTGTTGGGCATAAAATGAAATAAAAGTGGGAATTATTTAAACCCAAATGATAACTACAGTATCTTGGATTTCATTATATAAAATATAAAATGAAATATGAACAAAAGGGGGGTGAATTGTGTCTTTCAAAACTTCTAGAGAAATCTTGATTATAATCAATTCTGTCGTTTTATCTTTATTATATTTTTTATGAATTGGAAATAAAAATATATTAGGACACAAAGATTTATACTGGTTAGGGGCAAAAAAATCCCCTATTCCACTCCACCAATGCTCTTCTCCACGATCTTGGTGATTTTCACTAGTTGGTCCGCTTTTCATGAGACAATCCGCAAATGAGTGCAGGTAGTTGACACATTTATTGTTTAAGGCTAAAACAGAGACTTTCGGTTATAAACACAGAACCCATCAAATATCTTAGTGTGTGAATCCGATACTCAACATAAAAGAGTATTTTTTTTGAAAAATACATTCAAATTAATCTTTACATTTGCAGTAGTATGCAACTAACAGTAAATGGATTGTCATCTTCAGAAAGGTTATTCTTCAGATAAAATCAGTTCTAAATTAATCTGATTGCAATTGATCGTGAAATATCTTCAGAAACAAATCATAAGTAGAATCATGGTAGATATCCAATGTATAATAAGTAAAACTTCATCATTTCTCTTTCTAATATAAAACAAAATCTGGTTGTTCTTTGTTTCCACAGATATAAAAACATCTTTTTAAATAATTAGCGGATCTTCGTTTTTGTGAAACTCAAATATCTCCATATTTGAATTTTGTAATCGCCGTGATTTCAAGAGATATAGTGTCACCACTGTGATCTATAGAAATCAGATACACAGAATATATATAATAAAAACGATAAACTTATTCATAAATTGAGATCCACAAAAGTCACCTGACAGATCAAAATATTCAAAAAAATGATTGAATTGATAGAGTGGTCGTAACTTCCCTTATTAATCTTCATGAAATCCTCCTCTTAAATCGATTCCTTGAATCAAATATATATGGTATTAAATAAATCATATATTCACATTAAAATTTTTCTTTAAATCAAGCTTGAAATCGTCTTGATATTCTGTAAAAGACCATTATACGATAAAGTCAAAAATGTTATTCTCTGATGCTTAAAGAAGTCAAAAATAGGGTTCCAAACGTAAGGTTCATTAAATACATAAGGTTGATGATCCATACTTTTTTCATCAAATATTAAATGTATGGTATGTGATCCATACTTTTTCTTTGCTTCATAATGTAAGGTATATGATCCATACTTTTTGGTAAAATGTAAGGTTCATTACAAAAGTAGGGTTGATGATCCATACTTTTGTGAAGAAACGTAAGGTTCCATACTTACATAAGGTTATTCATCTATACTTTTATCATATAAAAAATTCAAGGTTCCTTCCAAATGTAAGGTTATTTTACCATACGTTTTTATCATTTTAAGGTTGATTAACCATAATTTTTTATACTCCTATAAAATAAATGTAGGATATAATCTTTACGCTACGCTCTCCAATGTTCAGTATGAAAAGTGTTTCCAGAACATGCTGAATAGCTTTCTGAACACTTTGAAAAATATTTCATGAGAATTATATGTTTTAATATGATTTTAAAATTGGGAATATAAATAATATTAATTTCCTAAAATATATATAAATTAAAATCATTAGAATAACAGGTAAGGGTATTTGTGAGCATTAAAATCATAATGAAAATATAGATTATTATTGAAATGATACATTCTCAACAATCCCCCCCCCCTTTTTGATGATCACAAAACCCATAAAATTGTTCACATATAATTTATAATTTCTCAAGGATAAAAAAAATATTTTATTTTTCACTTCCAAATGAATCTTTGAAAATATAAAATACTGGTTTATCCAAATTTCCATCCAAAGGTTCTCTATTTAAAAATTTTCATTCAATTAAAATTTTTAAAAGAAAAATTCTCTTCCATTTTAAAATGCTGTTTTTATCCAAATTTCTCCCACTTTTTTTATGTCAAAAAGAATCATAGAATAAGGAATATAAAACTTTTTAATGTAGCACTAAAATTGTAAGAAAATGTTATGAGAAACTATTTATTAATAAAATAATATGGATTTATGTACAAAGTATAACATAGATATATACAAATTAAAAAACATAAAATATGATTGACAAGAAATTTCATTGATAAAACAATATAAAAGTACAAAACTGATCAGAAATCAAGGTTGTTGGGCTAAAAGGATGGAAAAAGGTATCTTTGTGGTTCTGAATAACATCCTTCAACTTGGCCAATAGTTACATTAATCTCTTCATTACACCATCTCCCAGCTAAATGATCAGATCTCTTCCTTCTTGAGTCAAATAAATACCTTCAATGATATTCACTCTGAAAAATTCATGCAATCTCTCTTCCTTCTCCACAAAATAATTTATCTTCTCAGTGAATCTAATCAGTAATTCTCTAATACATATTTCACTTGAGGTAAGATGATCAATAATATTTTTCTGATTGACCAACTGAACAAAAAAGGATCACTATTACACTATAAATCCTGAAACGTTTCATTAATGTTGCTCATTATAGTTGTAATGGCTTGGAATCATTGGAAAAATTAAGAGAAGTATCTGATGTACTTGATTGAATTCTAGTGATAGTTGCAAATTTTTCTCCATAAAACCTTTTAGTTCGGCCAAATCTAATTTCAATACAACATCAGATTTTAATTTCGCAACATATGCACGTAATTCCTTTTTAAAAACATAAACCACTAGTTTGGAAACAGAACTATCTTTTAGATTTTGAAATTTTTGTTTCTATTTATCTAACTCTATTCATAAAGCAACATTCTCTACTTTTTCTCTCTTAAATTTTTTGACAAGTTCCTCAACATGATCAGACATATAATCAAAGGCACTATGTGCTTGATTCATAACTAGATTTACCATGATCAATGGTAAAGATGGAGCATATGATTTATCTTCTAAATTTTGCTTCACCAGTTTCTCAACAGATTATTCTCCAGAAATCTCAACTGAGAAATATTCATTCAAATATTCGGTATGAATTTTAGAGAAACTTTATTGAACAAGTTTATCCTCAATCTCAACATCCAAAGATAGGTACTCTTCTTGATCAATTTCTTCTGGAATATTTTCATTAATTTGATGTACAAAGTCACTCTAATCAGTAGATTGATATAAAATTTACATTTCTTGACTGTTATTAATCTAAGGTACCTCCTCAGTTCTTCTCATTACATCTGCCTAAGGCGAAACTTCCACTTATGTATGAGAAGCAACATTCTCTTGTCTTTCTTCTTGAACATATTCTCGCACAAAATTATAACTTAAAACATATCTTGTTTCAATAATTGTGTCTATAGTAGGTTCGAGACCAATTTTTCTATTCCTCGAACTAATAAGTCCTCCCTAACTTTCATCTTCGGTAGGATTATCTTCTATTTTAAATATTATTCTTCATGATGGCTTTGAAACATCCCCTATTCTGGATTTAGCCATACTATCTTTAGATTCTGTTAGTTGCTCCCCCTGAGTAGATTCCTGATCCTCTTCAACAAAAACATGCATTATTTTACCTTTTAAAGTGCTCCATAAAAATCTGATCTTTCTCAAGGGTACAGCATTCAATGCATTACTATGATGACATCTTACCCTCACATCAATCAGTCTTACCATATCTTTCTTAAACAACAACTTTGAAATAAATCTTCCATAAGGATAAAAATTCATTAGAACCTCAAGTTGAAAACAGTAATTAAAATATCTAATCAAGTATAATGAAAAATTCAGAATTATTTCACTTAAAATAGAAACGTTATATACAAATTTATAAAAAAGAATCTTCTCCATCGCAAACATCCTTGGGTCTACCCCAGTGTGAATAAACGTAACCAAAATTTTCAGATCTGGTTCAAAATATTTTTCCAACAGTTTTCTTGTGTTATTATAACCAAACAGAAAAGATATAATATCCTCAAATTTTTTATTGTTATTCCCAATTAAATTCAGATCAAAATGAAAAAGTAACTCATGAGGATAGTTCCATATCTTTTCAATTTCAACATGAGAGATCAATAACTAACTGTCTTAGATCTTCGCAATAATAGAATATTCTATATATCCCAAACTAAATTGAACAGATTTAAAGAGACTTATCAAATCAACATCATATATAAATTCAGTGTTGTCATTACTGAATGTCGTTTCAACACCTTGAAAGGATAATTCTTGTTTCCGCATCAGGTTCATCTGATATAACAATTACAGATCAAGGAAATTTTTCCTGAAGGATTTTTCATCTAGTTGAAAGCTGATGATTTTCATCACTGGGTTCACCTTCTTCAATCCTATTTTTTTCTATTCCATCAAAAAGCTCTAATTTTTTTGTTTTAGGGTTTTGATGGTTTGAGAAAAACAAGATGAAAGAGGTGAATGGTTTCGATAATTTGAAAGGTTTTGATAAAATGAGCGGTTGTGAAATTCGAAACAGGCTATGGGAAAGCCTTGATTCATATATCTTTATGTACATAATAATCTTTATATAATTTTAAATAAATTAATTCATATGCGGTGTATTAAACATTTATTATAGAATAAAAATAGAAGCATAATTTTTTTTAAAAGATAAGTAACTATATTATTTGAAATAGTAATAAAATTTAAAATAAAAACACTATGATCAAATATAATTAATATTAGAATTAAATATAATTTTCATAAAAATAAATTAAAATTGAATTAAAAATAAAATTTATTTAAAATTAAATAAACCTAACTCCCCTTAATAAAATGAAAACATGAAGTGGGAAGTTGTGTGGTAAAAATATCAGCTAATTGAAATTTATTAGTTATAAATTCGAAAAATATATCCTTTTTTAGAACATGTACTCTTAAAATTGATGTCTAATATCAATTTTCTTAGATCTAGAATGACTTATATAGTTTTTTGAAATATTTAATGCTCTAGTATTATCACATAAAATAGGTGTATTATCCAATTTTATTCCAAAGTCCATAAGAGTGTTTTTTATCCACAAAACTTGTGTAAAACAACTACCTATAGATACATATTATGCATGGGCTATTGACAAACCAACTAAGTTTTGTTTCTTACAAGATGATGACAATATAGATTTTCCGAAAAAGTTACAGGATCCTGAGGTGATTTTTCTCTCTAATCTACGACATCCAAAATCAGTATCTGAGTATGAAATTAAATTAAAATCAGAAGTTTTTTCATAAAGAAGATATTGAAAAATAGTTCCTTTTAAATATTTAAAAATTATTTTAATAGATGTAAGATGGGATTCCATAGGATTTTATTAAAATCATGCTCAAAGACATACTGAGTACATAATACCTTTCTTGGTACCAGTAAGATATAATAAACTACCAATCATACCTCTATATAACTTGTTGTCTACTAGTATTTCAGTTTCATCCAAATCATGGTTTATGTTAGTACACATAAGAGTTGTATATCTCTTGATATTTTCAAGTCAATTTTTTTATTAAATAAGTAATTTATTTTCTTTGATTAAAAACATTTCCAAAGTCTTTTTGATATATTTGATGTCCTAAAAAGAAATTTAGTTCTCCCATGACACTCATTTATAATTATTTTTGAATTATGTTTGAAAACTCATTACAATGTTTTTTATTTGATGATCAAAAATTACACTATAAACATAAATTTGAGCAAATAGAATATTAGAATTTATATTTTTCTTAAAAATTTTTGGATCTACCATACCAATAGTAAAATCAATTTTCAACAGAAAATAACTTAATCATTCATACCAAGATCTAGGTGCTTGCTTATGGCCATAAAGATCATTAGTATGTTTAAAAAAATATCATTTTTTAAGATTTTCAAAGCCAAGAGGTTTCTTCACATAGAATTCCACTATTAAATAAACATTTTATAAGGTAGTATTAACATCCATCTGAAATAATTTATAGTTCAAATGAGATGCATAGGAAAAAAAGATTCTAATGGATTCTAATCTAGCTACAAGGAAAAATGTCTCATCATAATCTATACCTTCTTCCTTATTATATCCTTTATCTACTAGTCTTTATTTATTTCTAGTTATAACTCCATGATCATCTTGTTTATTTATAAATTCCCATTTGGTTCCATTAACAGGATAGTTCTTTGGTCTTTCAACTAATTTCTAAACTACATTTATTTTAAATTGGTTCAGGTCTTCTTTCATTGTTATCATCCAAATTTTATCAAATAAAACATATTCTATTGACTTAGGTTATAATTGGGATAGAAAGGTTGAAAAATCAACAAGATTTCGTATATTTATTCTTGTTTTTATTACTGTGTCTAGGTCTCCTATAACAGTTTCTAAAAGGTGAATTTTTAGAGTTCTATATTATCTAGGTAAAAAACTATTAGGTTCATTAGTGTCATGTTCTTCTGAACAGGATTGAATTTTGTTTATATCATTTTCAAAATCATCTTTTAGGTTTTAAAGTCTCATGTTATCAGTAGGCTCGGATTCATCAATTTGATATTTTCTTTTGTCAAAAGGGTCACATTCATCAAATTTCACATGAACTGATTCTTCAAAAATCCTTGAAATTTTATTAAAAACTCTATAAGATTTGGAGGTAGAAGAATATCATAAGAAAATGACTTATATCATATTTTAGATCAAACATTCCAAGACTTTCATTGGTTTTCATGATATAAACCGTGCAAATAAAAACTTTAATGTATTTTACTTTAGGATTTCTATTATTCCAAATTTCATAGGGTATCATTTTGAAAATTGGTGTAATTAAAACTCTATTCATTATATAAAAGGACATGCTTATAGCTTTTTATAGAAATAGGTAGGAATACTGTATTTATTTATCATAGTTTGTTCTATTTTCTGAATTTTTCTATTTCATCTTTCAGAAATTCCATTATATTAATGAATTCTTAGTGAAAATAACATGTGTATAAAACCTAGATTTTAGCAAAAGGAATTGAATTTATGATTCTCAAATTCTCCACCATGATCACTTCTTAATAAAATTATTTTAAAAAAAAATTCATTTTTAATAGATTTAAAAAACTTTCAAATATACTAAAAGCTTTATTTTTATATTTTAGAAAATGTATCCAAGTAAATCTAGAATAGTCATAAAAAAATATTCATATACTTTTTAGCCAAACATGATACTCATAATGGTCCAAACAGATACTTATAGATAAGTTCTAAAGGATTAGATGACAAAATTTTGTTAATTGATTTGAAGGATGTTTTATGTTTCTTTCCAATTGGAAATGCATTAGATAATATTTCACTATCAAATTTAAGACTAGGTAAATCAGAAACTAATTGTTTCTTAAACAATTTATGTAAATAATAAACATTGCAATGTCCAAATATTCTTTTCTAGATCTAGGATTCATTTATTTTAGCTGCTAAACAATTTACTTTTTGTTTACACATAGAATTTAAGTCCAGGGTATAAACATTGTCAGTTGTGGGTGCTCCAAATTTAATAAACTAATCTTTAAAAACAAAACATCATTTGTTAAAGAAATAAACACAATAAACATTATCAAAAAGTTGAGAAATACTTATCAGGTTATGTTTCAAACCTTTTACATAAAGAACTTTATTGATTGTGATAGATTTTGGATCTCCAATAGTTCCAATACCTATGATATTTCCTTCGGAATTATCCTCAATAGTTTCTAAACCACTATCCTATTGAGTTAAGTTAATAAAGTTCGATGAGTTCCCACTCATATGACTAGAGCATCCACTATTGATGTACCATATTACTTTTCTTCTTTTGTGGCCTACTTCATGAAAAGGCATTTAAACAGTGGTTTGTTTTGGTTCCCATATTCTCTTGGGTCCCGTAGTGTTAGCTAGTAATGATCTAGTAATCCAAATTTTCTTTGTTTTTCTATAATCATTTGAGATAATACTCATTTTGAAATAATGTTTTTTTAATTCCACAAATTTGGATATTTCTTAAATAACATTTTTTAGTATTATGAATATTTGTTCCATATTAGTTGCAAATTAATCCTTTTGTATTTGGAACAAAATATGCTTTGTACAGTTTAGGTTCCTCACCTTTACGGCCTATTCCATATCTTTCTTTCTTAATCACATTTTTACCAAGAATTTCATATAATGTCTTTTCCCCTTTTGTAAAAAAGAGAGTTGCACTTTTTAGGTTTCTACATTATCTTACAGTGTTTTGATCTTAGTTTCATGATCTGCACTATTTGTTTCAGATGAGTTGTATTTCTCAATTAACTCTTGATGTTGTTTTAGAAACGTGTCTCTTTATCCTAAAATCTCATTGTGAATATTTATCAGTGTTTTATACTTTTTTAATAAGGAATCATATCTTTCTTCTACATATTACAGTAGGCAGCTAGTTTTTTAGTTGAGCAGCTAGGTTTAGAAAATGAATTGGAAGATTAATATGAATGTACCTCATTATCTTCAACCATGAAGCACAAGTATGCTTATAGATTTGATTCTAACCTTTGTGAGGCAGAATTTGACGAGATGCTGGAGTCTGCATAAACAATCCATGTAGCTTTCATATTTTCTTTTATCTTTCTAGTCATAATCATCCTTTTTGAAAAACATATTTTTCATTTCACATTTTAATAGAGGATAGTCAGGTCTTATGTGACCCATTTTCTTGAATTCATAGAATCTGACTTCATCTGTATCTTTCTCATATTTATTGAAGTATTTTCTTAATACTTTCATCTTCTTATAAAATTTTCTGATTTTTTTTGGCCATCTGTGTTAGTTCCATTTCTGAATCAGATGAGTCAAAACCTTCTTCATTTTTAATCTCTTTTTTATCATTATACTCTTCTTATGAGATGTAACTTTCAGATAAATATTTTCTCTTTTTGTCAAGTCATTATGCTAATTAGCTTAATCTTCCATCTTATCTTCAAAAATCATCATGGTTCCAATAAATTCTATCATGGTAATATTTTTAACAGGTTATGATTTCCTAATGGCTACTAATATCCCATTCCATTTGGATGGTAGGACTCTTAGTACTTTCAAGGCTTGATCTGCTTGGGTGATAGGATCACCCAATGAAGTAAGGTTGTTGACTATCTCGGTAAGACTTCCATTCATCTATGTGATGATTTCACCATCAAGCATCATAAATGTATCCAATTTCATATTTTCTGTAGCATACCTCATTTGTCTGATATTGTCAGTTCCTTCCTAAACTACAATTGTCTTCCACATCTCATAAGCAGTTGGGCATTGAGATACTCAATTGAATTCATCTGGTCATAGAACAAAAATGATAGAATTCATATATTTTGAATTTATGTCCTACTCTGCATCAATATCTTCACTTCAGGTTTCATGTTTCTTAGGAATTTCATAAGGATTAAGATATTTTTATTAGACTCTTTATCCATGATTTTTCTGGTAGATGATCATCCTTGATTTCCAACATCCATATTATTCAACATTGAAGTATAGAGCTCGAACCACATACATTCTCTCTCATGTAATAACCATTGAGATCTCTATATAATCCTTTACTTTCAGCAAGCTATAGCTTTTACAAAAGAACCACCTTTGATACCAATTGTTGGATCATGTTATATGAAATATACAATGAAATATACACAAGAGGGGGGGTGAATTGTGTCTTTCAAAACTTCTTGATAAATCTTGATGATAATCAATTTTTTTCTTTTATCTCTATCATATTGTTTATATAGTGGAAATAAATATATATATCAGGATGAAAATATTTATAGTTGTTTGGGGCTCTAAAATCTCATATTCCACTCTACCAATGTTCTTCTCCACAAGCTTGGTGATTTTCACTTGTCGGTCCTCTTTTCATGAGACCATCCACAAATGAGTGTAGGCAGTTGACACCTTTAATTTTTAAGTCTAAAAAGACCCTTCTAGTTCTAAACACACAAACCATCAAACAACGTATTATGAGAATCCGATACTAAAAATAAAATAGTATTGTTTGGGAAAATACTTTCCCGTTAATCATCATATTTTCAACAGTACACAAATGATAGTAAATGGATCATTTTCTTCAGAAAGTTTGTTCTTCCAATAAGATAATTTTTGAATTGATGTAGTTTTAATTGATCTTGAAATATATTCAGTAACAAATCAACAGTAGATTCAGAATATATATATAGTGTAGAACAAGCAAAACTTCATTGTTTATATTTAGGATAAAAAACAATATATGGTTATTTTTTATAGCAACATATCTGAAAATGTTCTTTTTAAAGAATCAATGAATCTCTATTTATGTGAAAATTGAATATATCATGATTTAAATTTTCTAATTTTCGTGAATTTAAGAGATATCATGTCACCCTTGTGATCAATAGAATTTAGATACATATAATATATAAAATAAAGATGAGAACCTTATTCATAAATTCATATCCATAAAAGCTGCCTGACAGATCACAATATTCAAAAACTATTTGTATAATAGAGTGGCCATAACTTCCATTAATAATTAGAACAAAATCCTCCTCTTAAATTGATCCCTTGAATAACATAGATATGGCTTTAAATAAGTCAAATATGCACTTTAAAATGGGCTTTGAATCGATCATGAAATTAGCCTGATATTCCACAAAAGGCTACTGTACGATAAAGTCAAAACTTCAAAAATATGATGCTTAAAGAAATAAAACAGAGGGTTCTAAACGTAAGGATGATTACAAATGTATGGTTGATGATCCATAATTTTGTCATCGACTTTCAAATGTATGTTATATGATCCATACATTCTCTTTGCTTCAGAATGTATGGTATATGATCCATACTTTTTGATAAAATGTAAGGTTTATTTCAAAAGTAGGGTTAATGATACATAATTTTGTGATGTAAAGATAAGGTTTCATACTTACGTAAGGTTCTTCATCAATAATTTAATCATATAACAAACATAAGGTTCTGCCCAAATGTATGGTTATTTTTCCATAATTTTCTATCAATGTATGGTTTATTAACATTACTTTTCTAAAATCCCATAAAATAAATGTAGGATATAATCATTACGCTACACCCTCCAATGTACGATATGAATAGTGTTTCCAAAACATGGTGAATAGCTTTCCGAACAAATTGAAAAATATTAAACACGAATCATATGCATTAATATTATTCCAAAATTGGGAATGTAAATAATATTAATTTCTTGAAATATAGTTAAGGTAAAATCATTAGAATAACAATTAAGGGTATTTGTGAGCATCAAAATCATTATAAAAGTTTATGGTATTATTGAAACAATACATACTCAATAGAATCAAAAAAATAATCTCAAAAAACTGAGATTACAATAATGACCAACAAATGAGTATCAAAAAAATTTTACAAACAAAAACAAGAAACTAAATAAAAAACAAAACCAAACATCCACTAACATAATATTGATGTGACGTCATAGTCACCACTATCTAATAAGATACCAAACACATGGACAAACTAGTCCCAATATTATCGCTCAAACAAAAAAACCTGAAGCTTCAAAACAAACCAGGTCTACCAACACTGATTGGTACAACTAGGGTGTTCTAAACAGCTCAGTGGGACACCACCAAAGACTCCATACATTTCCATTATGTAAAATATTTCATTATCAGTAGTTTTAAATACATGTATGAAAATAGTTTTTCCTATTTTTAATAAACAACATTTCTTTTCCATAAGAAAATGCACACCACATCTCCATTTTTGAAACGGGTCAACATTAAAGAACCAAAAACCGCACCAAAAATAAACACAAAAAAATACCACACAATGCTAAAAATTAAATCATAAGAATAAAAAATAACCCAAGTGTGATAAAAATTAACCAGGAAAATATAGACAATTAACCGTGGGAATTCCAAAAAATCCCTAGAGATAACACTGGATGTACTCGGTTTACAACCACTTATTGGCATATAGTGAAGCTCCATAGTCAATAACTAACTAGACACCCTATACTAACAAATCTAGTGGCATATCCCACATGGAATTTCAATTAATCCGGGGTGTACCAACCTATTTAATCAGGGTTAATCGGAAACCATCACTCAACCCTATAAAATATTCCCAAGAACCCATGGTAGAAGTATTCTATGTATGTAGGAGGCCCTCTCATGTGTGACACAGCTTACCTGCCATCACCACACTTTCCTACCCCAAACACGGGCACCACCTATATGATAACCCATATTGGAAATCCCTCTATAGGGGTTCCCATCATACACCAAGTCATTTTGAGGTGTAAAACAGGACTTCAAATCATGAAATATTTCAAAACAATTCTTAAAATAGGCTAAGGTTCCAACCAATACTTTCATAAGGCCCATTCCAACATATTTTAATAAAAATTTCCAAACAATTTATGAAATAATATAAGAACCAACTTTCATTCACACAATTCCCAAAAATCATTCACAAGAAATGCAATTTCATTTTCAAACACCACCTTATGTCAAAGTAAAAACACAGAACACACATTAAAATTACAAATGAGTGTTCATTTCCTTTTTAAGAAAATCCACAATTTATCTAAAGTAACAAATGATAAAAATCCTCAACAGAAATTTAAAACCAACCTTGATCTATTTGAAAACCAATGTACCATTAGTAAAGAAACGAGATGTTGAATAAGAACTGTGAGAGAGTTGGTAAAGAGTTTTAAAGTTTCATCTTCATTTGAATTTACATCCATGTGTGTACCTTATGAACCCATGGATGTTCCAACATCAGATGCCAAATTTAAGGACCAAATCATAATTAAACCAATTTAATAAAATATTTCTAATGTAAAACACTACATAAATCATCCAATTTTACCATTAAGGCTCACTTGATATTTTATCAAACACATTTCAGGCATATACACTTAGGCATATATGAAGAATCATTTCAAATAATATTTTTACAATTTATAAAACAAGAACACCACAATGAACAAACCATGTGATTTATAAATGTATGAATCAAATTTATAAATTAATTGTAATCACATAAGCATCAATGGATACATATATGATGTTAAATAATTTAAACACCTACTTAAATGGTATGTGAATGTTGGAATACCTCAAGGTAATGGAAAATGGTGCCCAACATATGATTCACACACCCAATATCCAAAAGAAAATAACCCTATGCATTAACCCTAACTTATACGGTTTGTAAAAACAATAAACCCCAAGGAGAAACCAAGAGATATATTAGGTGGAGGATAAATGGGAGAAAAGTGTCCAAAACCCTAAGAAACTCTCCTTGGGACTTCAAGGATTAATTAATGGAGGAGGAGGATCCAAGGAGAAGGGGGGTTTGGGACCCCTTCATGCACCAATGTTAAAAAAGTAGTAGGGGGAACGATTTTGGGTTAAATAGGGGAGCGATAGGTTTTGGTATTTTAATTATTAAAATTTAAGGGTAGCTCACATAGTTTGGCATCATGTTATACAAAATAGTGTACAAACCATGCATTAGTTTCTATATAAGAGGAGATTGACAACATGACAAACCTACAAGGTTTGACATACCATAATCAAACAGTGTGGTATATTCCTTCAAAATATAAGACCTTTCACATGGTTACCTGGGCTAGGCCGCACATTTTCCACTAACTGTGCGCTTCCAGTGTAAAACGTTCCTCTAGATTCTCAAAAATTTGTAAATTTCTACTGAGGATCAACCTTAACCACAGAAAAAATATCCATGATAAATAAAATAATAAAATAAATGAGTATCCAATGTTGAGGTTTGATAATAAACATTTTCAAGACAATGATATTATTGTCATATCTATTAGCATTCATATTCTATAAAATGAGACGTAATGTTTCAATGATAACATATAAGAGAAGGTACTTCATCTGTGATAATACATCTTATGTTCTAAAATAGGTAAAGAGAGATATTAAATTAATATAATTACATACTTCCACAATAATAATGTTTTCAACAATATGCCATAAGTTTTTAGAAAATAAATATTAGAAAAAGATGTAATCAATGTAATCTGATCCAGTCCTACATGAACTACACATGGTTAATAGAATAAAACCAATATTCATATTGAAGAATTATTCTAAAGTCTATTGTAAGGATACGTATATGTAAGAGTATAAAGAGAAGTGGTGATGAAGTTATCTCATAATTGATTCAATGATGGAGCCATAATTATATACCTTCCCATGATGAAATTATAGTATAGCTTATAGGAATGATTTCTTTCTCTCACTAGATCCCAGATCAGGGAATCCTTATTAGGAATTTAGGTACTATCATATATTTCTTCCTTGAGAGGGAAATAAAATTGATCTAGGGGAGTAAAATTTTTATCCATAATACTCACATAAATAAGTGTATTCTTCCTTTGAAATCCTATATTCAAAGGATATACTATCCCATTATCTGTCCATAATTTTATTTTGGGGTTGATGGAAGTTTTCCATCTACTATAACAAATCATTCCAATGTACTACATCATGGTTCAAATCTAGTTATCAGAAATATAGCATTACATTCCACTATAATCCTTCCAATAAATAAATATTTTAATAAAAAATAATTACTAAATTAGTTTCCAGTGACAAGACTCCACAAAAAATACTCTTGGAGAGAATCATTGAAAAGGGGATGATTTTTAATACCCATTCCTTCATCCTTTATTTATTTTCATAATTAAATTAATTTCACCATTACAAATTAACTTTCATAAATTTTTCCACTCTATATAAAATTCTACAAACATTTTTTTGGTCCTTTGATCAATGATCTAGGCCATTTATAAACCATAAAAGAGTCGACAATTATAGGTTTAACACTTCTTTAAATGAGAAAAATCATTCCAACAAGAGAGAGATATTCAATATTGAAATAACATAACTAATACATATTGTTATTAAAAATATTTTCAAAGGGTGAAACCATAGGTTTTCCAGAGAATAGAAGTATTCCTCGGAAAAGAATGGTAATGTTTCCCTCATCAATGTTAAAACTTATTTTAATTATCAACCCCTATGGAAATTTAAATTGTGTCTTAAAAAGATTTTTTCTTATTCAATCATAAACATTGTTTAGAGATACATCCATAATAGTCAATGAACACTTTTATAGCCTCAATATTTTTTCAAATTCAAAAAATAATAGAGGTATATAATAAATATTAAATAAATGATATGGATCCATTACCCCTCTCCCTACTTAAAATATTTTATGTTTCCCTTTTCAAGATTGGTTGTAGTAAAACTACTTATATTTTATTTTGAAATGCTAAAAATATTGGAAGGCAAGGGATCACCCTATTTAATACCACATGAATAGAAAAGGTATATTTTAAGAGTACAATTATCGAGAATAGAAATTGTAACTTTTTTATGAAGGTAAATAATCAAGAAATTTAAAAAATCAATGAAAATAAACTCGGAAAGAATATTCATCATAAAATACCAATTGATAGTGTAAATGGTCTTCATAACTTCAAGATTCAAAAGATTTTTTCAATTTTTAATAGTATTACCTAATAAACCAATAAACACATAAGGAGCAAGAAGATATTCATTTATCATTCTTCCTTGAATAAAACCATATTGGATACAAGAGACCACCTTGTTGATTATGATAGAGATCCTTGTGGCCAAGATCATGTTAAGAATCATGAAAACAATGTTTTATAAATAAATTTACTTGTAACAGGTGATGTATTCTGCAATGTCATACTTGGGTAAAAGGAAAAAAATTGAGTACTTTCACTTTGAAATAATTTCATTCCTATACAAATTTTGAATCATATTCAAAAAATCTTACTTGGTGATATTCCTGTACTCTTTAAAAATGTGGTGGAATTCAAATTTTATCTATAAAAACTCCAAAACTTTATATAAAAAAGTGCAATCATTTACTCCCACTAGATCTATGAGACTAGTGTGCATCACATTATCCAAATGGTCAACAACCAAGGGAATTGATTTTCTAAAATTATAGTGTTTATTAGGAGAATCTCTACTGAAGAGCTTCTAGAAGTGGCGAAGTACATGCTCCATAATTTCCTCATTCATAGTGATAGTATAACTCCCACTATAAAATTAGGTTATGGTTTTAAAATATTCTATAACATTTAAAATATTATTTAAAATATAAGTGTTCATATTACCTTCTTTAACCCTTTTGATCACAAAACATTTTCCTTTATGATTTCGTCTATCATGGTGATTTTATTATTCATAATTGAAGAAATTCATAATCCATATTAATTAGAGACATAAAAAACTCCTGATAATTTATATTTTTAATTTTCTAAAACTCTGGTTCCAAGTATACATTGATACTATCCATTTAATTGAAAACTTCCTTGCTTTAAGATTTATAACTAGACTTAAGGGTTTTTTGTTTAAGGATACTTGAAGTGATACAATTAGTGAATTATGTATTAGTCCATACCTCTTGAAAAATTAAAATTTATTCATGATGTTTATCATGTTCATTATTGAATATAAAATTCAAAGAATCCCTTTCTATTTTAGTAATAATTATATTCAGAATGGTGTGATGATTTGAGTTCTATTTCAAAAGATCCCAAGAATACAATTCCACCCACTGGTCTAGTGCACTAAATTTGAAAAAGATCCAGTCCATCTTGATTTTTGAAATCCTATTCACTTATTTCGTGCAATTAGTTCATCTATCTCTATAAATAGTTACTTACATTAGTTCACTATTAATAATGAATTCCTTAAAATGATCACTGAAAATTTCAAGGCTAAGATATCCCATTCTTATATGATACCCTAGCACCTGATTGAAATCCCTAAAAAACAAATTGGTTTTGAATATCCTATTTGATATTTCTAATTCCTTAACAGAGGACTCTTATTCATTTATATTTTAAGAGGGAATTAAACAATTTGTAAAAGTATTTATTACCATGCATACAAATCACGATGGTAATCATGTACTGAATTATGTGAACCACAATGAAACCAGTGGATTTCTTGGAATATAAAACCCAAAGATTAAAACTAATTCATACTATTTTACCCCAATAGTATTATAAAACAAATATATAAATTTATGTCTTTCTAAAGATGAAAAATGGGTTTTGTTTTTTTTTTTCAATTCCAATCATTAGGAGATGACGATTTAAAATAAAGTAAATTTGAATAAAAGCGGTGGAAAAATTTTCTAGGACCTTAAAAATTCAAATATGGGATATTCATCACATACCTTGTTTGTATTTTTTATTTCCTAATACCTGAGGGTGACTTCCTAGTACCAAATAATAATTTTATTCATCATTTATTACATAGAGGGTGCTTTGAGGAAGTTGGATTCAATGAGGTAGTGGATTCTTCTTTAGAGAACCCTTTTCCCCCTTATATATTGCTAAGAAAAACCTCATAAATCCGATTTTTAATCACTAATCCTAGTGAAATCAATTTTAAAAATTACATATTAGAGGGGTATTACTATTTTTATAGGGTTTATACTCCTATTCATCATCCTTATTAAAGAGTGTTTCCACTATCATTATAAATGTAGACTCCTTACAAGCCTCATAAAATACTTCTCTGTTAGGTTTCTTTTTATCATGATAAAGTGTATTATATTTTCCCATGGTATTAAGGTCTCCTATAGAGGTGATTTCATGAGGTTTATTATATTAAACTAATAGAATAAAGCATTCTATACTATCCATGGTCTCATTTAATGTAAGGATATCCCTGTTATTCTTAGATAATCTTCCATTATTGTCAACCCCTAAACCAAATTTACCCTTATAATATGAATTAAAAACAATTGGAAAATCATGATCCTCACTCAAACCCTCTGTCCCATAATAATATATTTCTGAGAAGTTTATGCCATCATTATTGCATTTGTTTTTAGAGGTATATTTTTGAGTCTTCAGTTGTATGTCTAGGAACTTAGTGAGTTTTAAAGATAAACTGACCCTCCCTTATAACCAGGGACACATCCAAACCACTGATACACTTATATTTGGTTCTTTCTCTAGTCTTGGGTCCTTTGGTCAAGGTTTGGATTGGGACCCGGTCACAATTTTTGTGGTTTTAAAAAGTTTTGTTGGTTTTTTTGGGTGTCAAATAGTTACCGCATGGTTAGTATTAACCGTACAACTTGGTCATGTGGAAGGTGCAGGTTAGAAAGAACTGACCACATGGCCATCACATAGCTGTGTGGTAGGTCCTAGGTAACCATGTCTCATTCCTTCTTTAGGAAGAGGGACCTTTACTGTTACTACACAGTTTGGAAAACCATGCAGCCAAACTGTGCGGATGTGTCGGGTAATTAAAAACATATTTTATATTTTTTCATCTATCCTCTATTTAACCCCAAATTAGTCTTATCCATTTCCCTTCATTTTTGGAATATCAATGGGGTCCAATGAACCCTACCCCCTTGGATATCCTTTTACCTTGGTCCTTCCTCATTGATTCCAAGGAATGATTTTAGGGTTTTGGACATTTCTCTTTTATTTCTCCTATCTTCTCCATTTTTATCATCTTTTCATTGGTTAACCATTTCTTGGCTGAACCCTAATGCTATGGTTTGTGTGTTGTCTTGTGTTTCTTGAATTATATGGTTGTTATTTTGTTCTCAGAGGCCTAATATTATATCTTTAGGGTTTTTGTTGTTTTTTCACTCTATCTGTAGGTGTTTCCAGGTATTTTATTCAAATTTCAATCCATGTGATTATTTTGTTTTATTATTTTATTATTAAATCATGTTTCAAACCAATATAATATTAATATTTAAATCATGTTTGTGTTTTATTATTGTTATATTTTTCTAAAAATAGGTTTTTACATGAATCTTGGTTTTTTCCATCTGTATTTGTGCCAAAGGTGGTCGTTGAAATGTATATTGAACCTTTTGGGTGAAATTAGATAGAAGTTTGAGGCGCAAAGGCCCCTATTATTAAATAAGGAATAAATTCATACAAAAATTAAAGACAGAGAAGAAAACACAATACTGATGGACCATAAATTAGATGGTTGTGTGAGGTTTTCAAATTTTGAAATGTTTTGTTAAATTTATTTGGGTCTTGTTTTTGATTTTTTATGTGAACATGGTGATTTTCTTTGATGTGGTTTGGAAAACAATTTGAGAATATCTTCTTGGTTGTGAACTTGTGTTTTATTTTATGAAAGAGTAAAATGGATGGATTTGGGTTTAAAGAAAACATGGATTTTATGAAAATTGGTTTTGAATGTTTTGATTGGTTTTAGAGTGTTCCATTGGATGAAGCCATATCTATGGGTACACTAGGTGCACACATGGATGTGCAATAAAATGAAATTGTAACTCTAAAGATAGTTTCCCTTCATGAATATATCTTCTCCCCTTTTTCCTTATTTCACATAAAATGGCTCCATGTTTTCCAAAATGGTGGAAATGATGTTTATTGTGTCTGAAAGTGGTTTTAAATGTGTTCCATATGGTTTGTCTTGGTTGGCCTTGAGACATGATTAGATTAGTGAACAAAAGCTATGGTATGTTTAGTGTTTCAAATAGAAGTTTGGCTTGTATATAGTTTGAAATCCCATTTGGCACTTTCATATGATTTTCTTGTTTTAACATGGATTCAAAATGAACTTGGATACGTCTTGGTGAATGCTTGGTCTAAAAGGCTATTTGCCAACATTTTTATAAAGTTAATGTCTATTTTTTTTAAATGGTTTCTATGTGTTTCTGTTAAATGGTTGAATTTTGAGAAGCTAAAGGCCATGTAGGAATTTTGAAATGGCTATTTGGAAAACCCCTCATGAGTTTGGTCTCTTGCCTAGTCGGTTGATAATGAGATTGGAGGGTCCTCAGTCTGGGACCTCATTTTTATGGTAATTAATTTAAGGCAAGGGACTAACCAAGATGTGGACAAGGTGGTGCCGAATTATGTGGTACGTTTGGTTATATATATATATATATGAATCATGTAGTTTAAATTATATGGTACACCCCCTTTGGAAGAATAACATTGGAACCTAACCTGGAAAAGTGGATTTCTGAGAATTTTATCTACACTAGTATTGGTTATTTTACTAGGTAGTGGCCCATAACAGGTGGATAATTAAGATTATTGCTATGGGATCGGGACCCTGGACTAGGCCAGGAAGGACGGAAGTCAGGAGTTAAGGTGTCCCTATGTCATTGAATAGGGTATTCCTTCAAGATGAATCACATGTATAGTATGTTCTGGTTATCCTCTGAGTTCCTAGTATTTTCTGTGTTCTTCCATTATGAGTGTTAATAGATTCATTCCCCTAAATGTGTGGGATCTTTTATTTGTACCTTGTTTTGTTTTTTTGGGATAAACTAAGAATGTGTGGTTAGTTTAAATAAAATTTCAAATGTAAAATATTGGAAAGTGAAACAATCCTTTTTTTTATTTTTGGGACTTATTTTAAATTACGAGGGAAAAAAATCATCTTTTTTATTTTAAAATGAAATGTTTGTATGGAAATATATTTTTATAAATGTATTTCAAACTAGTTTTAATGGAATTTTTTTGGGAAAGTAATGGAATAGATTATTTGGTGGTTGCCTACTGATCTGTTAGCTCACAGCCTGCCTATACCACTTGGTGTCCGTAGGCCCGAGTTGTTTTTCTGGTTGAAATTTTTTAGGTATCCTAGTAGAAACTCATTATTAGAGAATTTATGGTATTTAGGTTTGTGGTGACCAAGAGCTTACATGGAGATCAAGTGGTGGCAGTTCACTGCAATCATTTATGTTTAAGTTTTGTATTTTAGTTTTCAGCATGCTGAGTTGTATATTGTAACGGAATGTGTTTATTGTTTTTTGAGATTTATTGGTTAGTTTTTCTATGATTTCAATTTATTATATTTATTTATTTTATCATGGTTATTATTTAGGCTGAAATCATTCCCACATGTATTTCCATTGATTCAAAACATTAGTATCATGCTCATGTGGATCGGGAATGCCCTTCAGGCCTTATCACAGACTGGGGTCGGGTGTCAGGGTTGATGAAATATTGGATTGGTGCATGATAGAATTGTATTAGAGGTAGGTTGTTATTTATATATGGGGTGTTTAGTAGAAAGAGACTAGGACTATCTATACTCTGGAGGTAGGTGTGGGGAGAGCATTGCGAACACTTTCTCACAACAATCATTGAGTTACTAGGGGTAGTCTGGGATTTCAGTTTTTTGTCCTGGGTTGTTTTGGATTGCGGGAGAAAATGGAGGTGATTATATTTAATTTTGTTTTCTCACATGGAGTAGTGAACCATGTTGAGTCTAAGTTCCCAGTTTAAGGTCCCCTACGTGTTATTCCTCAATTGGGGAATGTCCCACTACCATGTTGTTGGGTTAGGAATAAGCACTAATTCCTCATCCTGAAAGTTTATTGTCAGTTTTGTTTTGTTTTGGTTTTTTCTGGCATAGGAATATGTTGAAAAGTTAATTATATTTTTAAATGAGAAATATATTTATAAATGAAACTGATTTCTATCCTATAGCTTAAAATTAGTGAAGTGGGGTTTAAAGGAAAAATATTTCGATTGGTTGAAACCCTTGGGGTTCTTTATGGATGTTTTCATGTGTGTGTGGTATATAAAGGAAGTGATTGTGTGAACTTGTTCATAGATGATGTGGATGGAAAGTGATGTACACACACGTAACAGTCAATAGGATTTCATGGTTGAGTCTTTAAAATTTAAAGGTTCCAGAAATTAGGTTTCATTGGGGAAGTGGATTTCATTTATGATAATTGGATTTGGTATTTGTGAAATTGGACTTGGAAGAAAGGATATTTAAAATTTAAAAGGAAGTGGTGGTGTTAAAAAGGGAAATGAATTTTTGAAAATGAATTTGGATTAAAAATAGGATTTCAACAATTTGAAAGTGTCTTATAAATGTGGAGATTATGAAAATTAAATTTAAATGGGTTTTTTAAGGATTCTATTTATTGTGCTTGTGTTTTTTTGGCTTCTGAGCTGGTTGTTTTTAGGATGGTGTTTTTCTCTTGATTGTGTTGTGTCTTGATACCGATTTTGGTTTGAGTTTCACATATTTTTTTTGGATGTTCCACCATGAAAGGCTCCCAAGGTTTCTAATGATTCATTACTAGTTTCCAATACTTTTTGAGTGTTTCCTATTTTTTTATATAATCGAGGTTCTTTAGAGGTAGTTTTGTGGTTTTTGGAAATAGTGTGTGTCTTTGGGTTATTGGGAACTACCAAGGATGTTATGGTTTGTGTTGTCTCATGTTTGTTTAATGGTCCAGTTGTGGACTAGAGGAGGTTGTATGTCTCACCATCATTGAAATTTTGGGTTTGCTGGTGGTGGTTGGATTTATGAAGGGAAACCCATTTGGAGGAGATTTAATTCCATAGGAACCTGTTGATAAAAATCTAACCTTTTTAGTTCTAGAATCAGGTTTGTAAGACTGCTTCTGGTGTGCCATCGGTCTGGCCAGTTCAGACATCCCAATCATTGATGTTGCATCCCTATGAAAACACACCATCTTTTTTGTCATTTACATCATTGGAAGGGAGGAGATGGGACTAGAGGATAATAATGATGGAATGTGAGGCAAGAGATGCTTTGTCCATCAGAGCCCCAACCATAGGTCTTGGGGTGAAGCTCATGCACAGTCAAAAGTTGTCAAGGGTGTGTGAAACTTTGTCCCGATTTTCATTCTATGTGATTGGAATGGAAATAACCAAAGTATCCATGTTCTTTTATTACATCCATTGTAAGTTCATCCTTGTTGTGGTGGTGTGATGAGATCTTCCTACTACAATCCAAGAAGCCTTATCTGTGCTAATTGGGGCTTCAAACTATATTTATTCCGTGAGAGTTTCTTGGCCCATGAATGAATGAACCTATTCTAATTTTTGGTTTAGTTTAGATCTATTTGTTAGTGATATGTGTTGATTTTTGGTGATTATGGGAGGTGTTTTTTGGCTTTTTATTGGTTCGGGTGCATTCTCGTGTGTTTTCCCTTAGGGTTAAAAATCATCTTGAGTGAACAGTTCACAATTTTGGAAGTGTTGTTGTTCACCCTTTTACGAAGTGATTGAGTAATTATAGAAAGTTTCCCCATCATGGTATGCCCTTATGGGTTGTCTCATGGTATGTTCTCTGGTTGAGTCCTTATAGTGAAGTTGTTTCACTTTTTCTAATTGAGTTGGTTTAGATCAGGTTAAGTGTTTCTTAATTTTCGATTGGGGTAAGCCCACTCTTTGATTGCTGTGAAGAAGGTGGGTGAGTCTGGGTTGGGAGTTCCCATGTTCCCCCCCGGGGGTGGTGTGTTTGGGTTTCATGTTCTTGGTGTTAGTCGAATTATTGTGGCGATGAGGACCCTTCCATGTTCTCCCCACAATCATGTGTCGTGGTTCTAATTGAATCGTTCGAATGTGACCTTTGGAGAGTAAGTTCATCCAAGAATTATCAGGGTTCTATGGTTTTGCATAGGCATGGACTTGAGTTTTGTTAACTATTGTCCTGGTGAATTTTTGGAGGAAGAAAATGTCTATAGTGGGGATAATTGTCACACCCTGACCCCGGATACTCCTCTATTTTCCTTTTTTATAGTATTGGGTTCTTTGGTTGATGTTTGGGTTGAGAACCAGTTGAAATTTTTGATGTTTTAAAATGTTTGGGCGGTTTTTCTAGGTGGTGCACGATTAGTAGTAACCGTGCAACTAGATAAGGCATTTGGTGTAGGTTAGACAAAAACGACCGCGCATCCAGTGCATGACCATAGGGTAGGTCCGTGGTAACCCTAAGCTATTCATTCCTTAGGAATAGGGGCTGGCATGGTTACCTCACTATTTGGAAAACCATGTGACTAAACTGTGCGGATGTGCCAAGTCATTAAAAACATGATTTCTTTTTTTACCTCTCTCATCCCTTTAACCCTTAATTGGGCCTCTCCCTTCCCCTTAATTTTTTGCATGCCAAGGGATCCCAAGACCCCTTCTCCCTTGGTTTTGCTTCCACCTTGGTGCTTCATCTTAGATTCCAAGTTTTGATTTTCAAGTTTTTTTCTATTTTTCCTCTATTTCCCATATCATCTCACTTTTTCCCGATTTTTCTTTGGTTAGACCTCTCTTGGACAAACCATAATTATAGGGTTTGTGAGTTGGGTGTCGTTTCTTGGATTCTAGGGTTGGGAATTTGTTCTCAGAGGCACAATATTCTAACTTCAAGGGTTTCGTTGATTTTTAACTCGATCGGTAGTTGTTTCCATGCCTTTGCTTCCAATTTCAATCCATGTGATGCTTGGTTTTTAAAAATTTATTCTCAAATCATGTTTCAAAACATTATTATATTCATATTTAATTCATGGTAGTGTTTTCTTGTTAGTATATGTTACTTACAATAGGGTTTTACATGGATCATGGTTTCTTCACATGGGTATTTATGCCGAAGGTGTTCGATGAAATGTCAACTAATCCTTATGGGTGAAATTGGTTGGTTGTGTGATGTTTTTCAATTTGAAATGTTATGTTAAATTGATTTGGTTCATGTTTTGGATTTTATATGCGAACATGGTTATTTCCATTGATGTGGTTTGGAACATTATTTGGGAAGAGCTTCTTTGTTGTAAACTTGTGTTGTATTCAATAATTGAGTGAAATGGATGGATTTTGGTTGAATGAAAATGGTGGTTTTATGAAAATGTGTTTCAAATGATTTCATTGGTTTTATAGTGTTCCATTGGATGAAGCCACATCCATGGGTACACAAGGATCACACATGGATGTGCAGTCAAATGAAAATGGAACTCTAAAGCTAGTCCCCCATCAGGAACATCTCTTCTTCCACTTTTCCCTAATTTTCCTAAAATGGATCCATGTTTTCCAAAATTGGTGAAGTAGTGTTTATTTTGTTTGAAAGTAGTTTCAAATGTGTTCTTTATGGTTTAGAATGGTTGTCCTAGTGACATTATTGGGTGAGTGATGATTGGAAGCTATGGCCCATTCGGTGTTTGTAAAAGAAGGTTGTCTTGTAGGTAGTTTGAAATCATGTTTGGCACTTTCGTATACTTTGTGTGTTTTAACATGGATTCAGAATTCAATTGGGAATATCTCTGAGAATTCTTGGTCTAAATTCCCATTTGTCCACATTAGTATAAAGTTGAATTTTGATGATGTTTTGGAAATGGTTTCCAAGTGTTTTTGGTAGGTGGATGAATTTTTTAAAGCTAAAAGACTGGTTGGAATTTTAAAATGGCTATTTTAAAAACCCCTATTGAGTTAGGCCTATTTTCTAGTCGGTTGATCATGAGATGGAGGGTCCTCAATATGGGATCTAATTTTTATGGTAATTATTTTAAGTCAAGGGACTTTCCTTAAGGTGGCTATGGCAGTGACTGATAGCATGGCATGTTTGGTTATATATATGAGACTTTCTGTTTGAATTGTATAGGAAACCCCCTTGTGAAACATAACATGGGAACCTAGCATAACAAAGAGGATTACTAAGAGCATTTTCTATACTAGTATTGGTTTTTGTACTTGCTAGTGGCCCATATCATGGGGATACCTGGGCTTGTTGCAATGGGATCCAGCCCTTGGACTAGGCAAGGCAGGGAGATGGTCAGGAATTATGGTGTTATGATGTAATTGAGTAGAGAATTCTTTCAGGACGAGTCACATGTATAGTATGTTATAGTTCTCCTATGAGTTCCTGTGATTTCTCATTTTCATCTGTAATGAGTTCTATTAGATATATTTCCCTCTATGTGTGAAATGTTTTCTTTGTACCTGATTTTGGTTTTTTTGGAAAAAGTATGATTTTGTGGTTGATTTGAAAAATAATACACGAGTATATGATTTGAAAGTGAAATGAAACTCTAATTTTTTTCATCTTTTGCCTTATTTTAAATTATAAGGGACATATAAAATTTCATTTTTTTAATGCAATGTGTGTATGAAACTCTATTTTTATAAATGTATTTCAATCTAGTATTTAGGGAATGTTTTTGGGAAGGAAATGGCATGGAGTATTTGTTGGTTTACTACTAAGATGTTTGCTCACACCCTACCTATAACACTCAGTGTTGGTATACCTGAGTTATTTTATAGGTTCAACTTTTTATTAGGTTTCATAGTAGATGATTGTTATTGGATCAAGACTATTCTTGTGGTTGGAGTTGACCATGATTTCATATAAATATCGTGTGGTTGTGGTTTACTGTGTTCATTTTAGTTTCAGTTCTATATTATAGTTTTTAGAATGCTGATTTGTATCTTGTAAATGAATCTGTTTATTGTTGTTTGAGATTCAGTTGTTAGTTATCGTGCTTTTTTAGTTCATTTTATTTATTGCTTTGATCATAGTTACTCTTTGGGTTGAATTATTTCCCACATTGATTTCATTTGATTTCTGACACTAGATTCCATCCCATGGGGATTGAGAACACCCTGCGGGCCATGTTGCAAACCGGCTAAGGTGTCAGGTCAGATGATATCTAATGTGGGTTTATGAAAACCATCTTCTAAGATTCTCTATTCACCAACATAGTGTGAGAATTATTTTTGAGATGAAGGTTTTGGAATTTCCTATAGTTAGATAATTCTTGAATTACAAGATTTTAGTAGTTACAAAAATTAGGGATAAATTCATAGAGAAATAAAATTCTATTTTATTACCATTCAAAAAATAAACAATAGCACTAATTTTTGGAGGAAATTATTATAATGTGATGAGGTAGAAGTGATTCATGAAAATTTTATCACAAATTGTTTTTATAAACAAGTAATGAATATATGCACTTATAGATGACCTATGGTGGGATAAGATGTCATATGTCATAATATCCCATTGTTGGCATAAAGAGGCCAAATATGTGGAATTCCATGATATAAAATGGTTGACCCGAAGACATTGGATATAACTGATATTATGAGATAAAATACCATTAATAACAATTTTTTTCAATCAATATAATTTACCTTGGGAGAGGTCATGGTTATATAATGATGTATGGGATTAGTTCCTTAATCTACTTACATCAGGGATGGACAGAGCAGGTTTAGTTTATTGTAGTGGAATGGTTTACCCATTCCCTTTGTTACATGATAAAAATGAATTTTCTTTTTATCATTTATGAATTTTACCTTTGTATATATACATATGATCTCTCTTTGGGTTCATAATATTTTTAGTGGATTGTACTAATGATTTATTTATCCCATACCTTACACACACATCTCATATGATTATATATTTTATTTATGATGTTTCATAGATGTTAAAGATTCATCTATAACCAGATGACGTTTCATGTCAACACATTAGAGTTGGAATTGAAGGAATTTTGTGTCAATTTCTATAGGTCACCCACTGATAATTTTATACTCTATTTTAGTTGTACAAATTGTTTTAGTAGTGAGGTTTTATTTTTATCCTTAGATACCAATATGTAATTTTTGTGTATGCTGGGTTATTATTTTAACCTTATGGAGTTTCTTATTGATGTATTATATAGTTACTTAATTTTTATATGTTTTCATTATTTTTTATGTGATATACCATTAAAGGGTAAATATGACACCAATATATGTAATTTGAATCTTTATTATAGTCTCTAGCCTCTAGAGTTCAAAGAGAAAACTTGAGAGAAACTGACTAAACACCTCAATGGAATAATTACAATTGGGTGAGATGTTATAAATTATATGACTCATTTTTTGAATTTTAATTGGGTTACACTTTTCTTCGAAACTGTAAGAGTTATGATATGCGAAGAATAATGTTTAGCTAACCCATATGATAAATTAGGAAAAGAGTTGTTTGATCAATCATCCAAGGGTATTATATATTATATTGTTTTCATAATTTCATCCCTAAATAGAAAATTTTATATTGTTAACACCATAGTAGGTCCATTTCATATTGTAATATAGATCTTTTTACACTAATGGATATGGTTAATTTTAAAAATGGTTTATTATTTTAGTGGAACATATTTAATAAAATTCCATATTAAAGGAATATAAGACATGGAACTCACAAGCTAAAATATTAAATTATTGAAAAATTTCTTCACTATCATCGAACATTACATTGAGAAAAATCATTGAGAAAGAAAAATAATAATGTATACAACATATTTGAAAGATGAAAAATAGAAGAATAATTCTTATGTATGATAAAGAATCATGTCCTATACAAAACCACTACACAATTAAGAATTAATTAGAATTATTAAACACTTGAATATATATGCTTAAATAAATTATAAAATGAATCAATTGTGTTTCCAAAGGAACTATATGAAAAACGACTATAGTAAAATTTGTATCTACACACAAAATCAATTTGATTGAGTGTGATAACAATATGGTTAGAATGAAAATATCCTTTCAGGAATGGTCTAGCTATTTAATTGACTTTATAATTTTTATTGGAAATATTCAACAAATAAGAATGATTTCATGGATTTTTTACCATATATTCTCAAAGTGTTGAGGATACATGGGAATAAATGTGATTTCCCAAATCTAGGGCTGTGAACCTAATAATAAGAGGTAAAAGATTGATACAAAAAAAGATTATTTCTTTTTTCCAATATTTATCATTACACATTTTAACCAAAAGTTAGAATTATAAAGGAAGGATAATTTTTTTATGGAATGGAATATTCTATTATAACAAAATGATTTTGAGAAACTAAAAGAAATATACATATCAGGTATTAGTGTTATAAAATCAGTCTATAAATTATAAGGGTATATGAAACATAATATATGTTTTTGTAAAAGTACGTATTTCTATATTCCCCTATTAATTGATTGTTTTAAAAAAACTTATAATAATCATTGTAGGATAATATTGATATATTTAATTAAAAAATATATTTTATTTTATAATACACATATTCTAGAATTTAAATAAATATCATTTTTAGAAAAATTTATAAATTATAAGGACTATGTTTTATTGTGAAATGGTGTTTTTAAACTTTATGTGTTATTAATATTATTTCTTATCAAATTCTATTTTATTTTATGTTAATATATTTGTTCATATATAATTTTATTTTTAGGTGTTAGTTTAGTTTATTAGGTGAAAATATAAAATACATAATAAAATAGTTCATTTAAAATAAATAGTACTTTTATACTAAATAACCTTAAACAAATAACATTAACTAACTTGTTATATTCAAAATTTTAAAATTTTACAACACTATAAATATTTTTTTTAATTTTATATATACAGTATTTCCTATTTGAAAAATAATAATATTTACACATTAAATGTATATATATATATATATATAAATTAATATAATATTTTAATATCACATGTTTATTTTATTATGAGTTATATTATTTTTAATTTACCACTTTATAATACCCTACATCAATATACCTATAGGAATAATGACCAATGAGCATAATTTTTATGACTATATTTGTAATTGTAATAATTAAAATTACCATATTTTTAATGACTATAATTTGATCCTATATATATATTCTTACTGAACATATTTCATTCATATGCCTCATTTACATAGTTTACATTTTAGATCAGAAAACATTCTTTCATTTTTCATAGTATACTTTTTCATTTAAGTTTTTGTTTTACCAATGGACATTATTATAGAATATGGTTGTCTATGTGAGTTATTGGTTCTAAAGAAATTACTATTTTTGATTTATTTTTTCATTTTAATATTTTCAGTTTTAATGGACTTAATCAACCATATGTGTATTAATTCATTACATGCAATACATGGCTTTATATACCTTATTATCAATATTATATTATCAGTTATTAATTTTGTGTTCGCTTAGTTCATATCATGCATGGAACAATATATAATCATGTAATAATTCATTTTAAAGAATAGGGAAACAATTTTCATAATTATATACATAATAAAAATAAAAATAAAAAATAATATTAAGAACAAAAACTACACAAATAATAATAATAATAATAATGGATCCTAATACAGGGGCATTACATTCTTCCCATTACATAAAGTATTCCCCAAAAATTTAAATTGTTACTTACTAACAATATCTATAAGTTGACTCAATATTAAATTTTATACAAAGGTTTTAATAAAATATATTATATTAATATAATCATAATCCCTATATTCTGTTTTTTACTAACAATTTGATCAAAAAACCTCTCAGGGGTTGGTGTTAATACATATTTTATATTTCCTTGAGTTCACTGTTAGACCTGGAGTAAAATATTATTGTAAATTGGAATGAGGTATGAAATATGAATTCCTATTTTTTATAACTGATACACTATACCTCCCATATATCAGCCCTCATGGTTCTTCAACTTGGTTGTTCTAGAGGAATGTTGAGGTTAAATGAAGAGGTCGGTGGAGAATGGTCTCCCAACTTATAAGGTTCATTGAGATCCACAATCATACCCTCCAAGACAATTCCAGAGTAGTCTCCTTGACCACACTGGCCTATTAACTCCCCATTTTATCCCTCTCCTACATCTCTAGCCTTAACAAATTACCATCCATATCCTCCCCAAATTGTTACACTACTCCCAACATTGGAACCTCTATGAAGACCTCTAAAATAATTTGTTAAGGGGAATTGATTCCCCACCACATCCATTCTATGTGGATCATCTTATTCCCAAATAGGGCTTTCTATGATCCGAACTATATACCATATATACTACTTGAGCTCAAAAACTTTTAGGATTTGATCCTACTTCTTGAAATGATTCTATCCTTAAGTTTATTATGTGGCATCCCCCTTTTCACCTAACCACCATATCCCATAGCACTAGCAGTGATAGTGGAGGGTTTTATTTGTTATCCACCATAAGCATGGTGCTTTCAACGTATCCAGAAACATTAGGGCCTACACGTGGTAGTAGTTCATTGATGGTTGATGATGAAGATGGCCTATTTATATTTTATATTTATTTATTTATGTTATGATCTTTTAGTGATTTCTACATGTTTGTATCTCTTCCATAATACATGTTTTACTACATGGGTGATGTTTTGGGTAATCTAACTATGATTGTTGAATAGGGATTCTATGTTTATATAGTTTATACATTATTATATTCACATAAAATGTATCTAAAATACCTATAAAGATATTTATATTCCCATAAACATCAATTTTTAAAAGAAACCATCATAATGAAATATTTTTTATTTTAACAAACTGATACATCTCGGTGGTACACTCAGAATAAAATCTTATAAATTTAAAGTGGATAGAATAAAGAGACCATATTCATGATAATGAAGTGGATGATTTCATTACCATTACTCATCCCATAGATAGTCATTGAATATGATACATATTGTTCACATGTTTTTGGTTGTTGTCCTTGTATATCATTTTTATCATCCATGTATTTATCATACAGACTAATGCAATATCCATTTATTTCACACTTAAGGAATTAAACTGTTAGTGGTTCTTTCAAATGAATGTTATTCATTCTTATCATGCTAACCAACCTCTTAGTATTACTATGGTAGTTTTATGCTCAATTAACCCATCTTATAAAAGTAAATTAGTTTCCATTTCCATTTTCACAAATTCCTTGGTGCTTTTTCCTACATTTTTTACATGATGTAAATTTAGCTTTTTTCCTTTACCATCTTCATTTCTTGAATTTTCAGGATACTCTATAACTCTCTAATTTGGAAAACTTTATTTTTCAACTATTTCTATATTGTTAATCATGTGTCATGATAGTTGGTTGGGAATTATCTCTAGATTGTTGAGTCTGTACCCCATTCTAATTGGTTGATCATTGAGGTAATCATGATATTTCCCCTAATACCAAATTTTAAATAAGATATTTCTAGATCAATTCATTACTAAAACTAAACGTGTTTACATGAGTGAAAAAAAATCATAGGAAAATTATAGTAATAAATAAAATAAAAATTTATTCAACCATAAAAACTTTTATCCTTTATCATCATCACATTATCCTATAATTATATTAGTTTATGATATATCATTCTTAGTTTATAATATGTTATATTATTTTTATTTGGTTTTATATTTCTCAACATAGTCCCTAAATGTATCTAAAATATAAATCCTTTACCACATTGCATATAGAGAAGCGCATCAAGAAATTCATATCCCTTAAAATTTTATAGCTATATATGAAATTAATCATATTTATCATGTATTATTTCATGGTTTCTTTAATACACATCACATCCTATTTGGTGTTATTATCCGTTGGTAAAAATATTCTAGAGTCCACGTCCACTTCCTAGTTTCCTAGAAATGATGCAATTACAATTAAAACAATACAATATCGACATTATTAAAATTGTATGATTTTCTCCAAAACTTATGCATATCCCTTAGACTTTTCCCTAGGGATACGACTAAGGATATTCCATCATAATCTCTAAAAAACAATAACATTTACTAATAACAAATATTGTGACCCAATCCTTAATAATACATTATTTCAATATTTATAACAAAATTTCCTAACAATACATGCTAAGGATTTAGGGGTATTGTGTGTTTAGAAGAGTGGACAAACATATATAGTATCCAAAATATAATAAGGTAAAATTTATTTTAAACTCTATATCAGTCTCCTAACTACAAATAATGTTTTAAAACATCCTAGGAAATCTTAGGGAAAATACATATGGAAAATGGTGAGTTACAAATCCAAGTAATGGGATAAACATGGTAATAAAGCATAACATGAGAGTCAAAAGACATAAAATTATATCATAAAGAGGTTGATCAAAGGAATGGAAACATGGAATAAATAAATGATATCATATAATCATGTAATCATAAACATTTGTAAAAAATAAAAAAAATGATATTATAATCCCAAGTTAATTTTCACTCCCGTGACCATAATCATAAAGTGGAAAAAGTCCTTTGGTGGATTACATACTCTCCCTAATCAATTACATAAAATATCATGAGATATAAAGCTTTAAAAAATGCATTGGATAACTATATAATTCTTTTACTACCAATAAAATGAATGAAAATCATACATATCTGTAAAACCCCATGATTATATCATAACCTTTCCTTTAAATAAATTTAATTTCTTCGATAACTTGCGATATACACAACCTTATGTCTAAAGGAACTACAATATAGTATATCCTTATAATCAAACAATTAAGTTGGCATAGTAAATAATGATGACAATTTTTTTAAACAATATAATTCTTTATGATAAAAAATATGTTGATAAATAAGTACACATATTTTAGTTATGTCATTATATTCTTTTAAAATATATTTTCTTCTAAATCGTGATTTTATTTATTTTTGTGAAAACACAGTATAATTAATTTTATATATCATAAATTTTTTTTTTAAAATGGAATTTATTTTCAAAATATACTTGTTGAAAAATATTTATAGTGAAAATTGGAGTATTTTTAGAAATTATAGGTCTTTCGATGAGTAGTGAAAATACAATTTTTTATTCAAAAAAATATTTTATTTAAATTATTTAAAAGTTCTATTTTATTTTTAAAATTAAAATTAATTATTTTATTTTATTAATAATACAATTAATTCTATTATAATAAATATTATTTTGTATCATTGTATGAAAAAACTATACTTAAGAAAACATTTTTTATCAAAGACCGCTTTTTGTCCCTTTTTTAGGGATTGTTTTTAAATTAGATTTAAAAAATTATGTGAAATGAATTTGATAAAATGTTTTTTATATTTGGAATTATCATGTCTAAATATATTAATGATTTCACTTTCATTTTTTTCATAATAAATTGTAAAAACATTAGTTAAGTTTAAAATGGGTCTACCTAAGAGATTAAACAATGATATAAGGGTATTATTGCCAATTAAAATTTTATAAACCCTATATTCAGTTAATAGGATACTGGCTTCATTCAAAAACTTCAAAAATAATTCCATTTGGAATAATTTTTCTTGACTGTGACTTTATTATATTTTAATATATTAAGAAATCCCAACTGTGTCCTCTCCCCATCTTATAAAAGGATGCCAATCCATTCTCTTATATACCCGACTTTGAGCTATAAATCTATATGAAAACCTAAGAAATTATATTTTAAACATCACTAGACACAAAATATATTTTATTTTCCTCATTAAATACTATTCCAAGGGTTTTTTATACAGGATCTAAAGGAGGCATTGTAAAGAAGATATAATCATCCTACCCAAACTATTTCAATTTATTATGTATTCTATCTCCCCTAATTATATGTTATTCATCATAAAAAAATATATTCAGGATAAATAATATATTTAAATTTTATTATTATCATTTAACTACCATTATTCACCATATTTTCCATCAAATGATAATTAGAAGTATCGTTCGTGCATATTTGTGGGTTATTGCCTCCACGTAGCGATACAATTTATTTTACGTCACCATATTTCATTAAATGGTAATTATGAGTGGTTAAATATTTATATATGATGTTTTTTATATTTTTATTATCATATAATTATAATATAATGTCTATCTTTTTACCTTCCCATCTTCTATAAGGCAATAACATCGCTTGTGTGTAAATGTGGACTACCACATCCACAAAGCAATGTGATTCACTTTTTTATAATTTACATGGATGTAAATTATGACAGATTAAATTAATATATATGATATAAATGATATATAAATGATTCTTTAAAGATGAATTTTTATTTTCCTTTTTTTATTTCCATCTATTGAAATGTGAGAACCACATTCATGCGTGTGTATGGCCTACAATCTCCAAGAATGGTGTAATTCAATTTTCTATATCTAAAATTTATGGTTAAATATAAATAAATATATAATAAATATATATGAAATATATATCATGACTAAAATTAAATTTAATATGGAACCTTTATAAAATTATATGGACAAAAACTACAAAATCGTAATTCTTATGAAAAAGAAAATAATTAACATTCAGAAAAAATTATTTTAATATGAATTTTTTAAAAAATAGTTGTTAAAATATCATAGGTGGGTCATATATGAAATTATATGTAGGTAATTTACATTTTTATATAAATATAACGTATTTAAAATTTTTATATAGGATTTTAAAAGTACTTTATAAGCTATTCAAACTTGAGGTATGTGATTGATGTTATAATATCATTGATTAATGATATTATTTATGATTATTTTGATTATGATGATATTTTATTAAATATATCTATAGAATCAAAATAATTTTATTAAAAAATATTTTCTATAGATATTACATGTTTTACATTAATTTTTAGAACATTGATAACTCATCAAAAGAATGATTTTAAGGAAATCTGACTTTATTTTACACTTTGTTTGATAATCCATTTTATTGCATGTCTATGTATTCTAAATATGTTTCTTAGAATATTATTTTATTATATTGTGGCTCATATTATTTGATTCCATTATGATTCATGTCTTATGAACTAGCAATTTAAATTCCATGACTCAATATTATGATCTATAGTATGCTAGTATGGTATCTAAATATTAATTTATTATTTTCAAACCCTTATTCTCATGTTATGGTCAAGTGATAATTAATATTTTCCTTATTTAACCTTATAGAGAATCGAAGATCAACCCTTTTTATGTTTTATTTTCCAAGGTTTTTAATAAATTTCATAAGTGTGATATGTCTTATAAGGGTTTTAGTTAGGAAGCATTTATTGGGAGATGATGCAAATATAAAATTCACAAGTTTTTTATGTGACCATGTTTGAAAAGACACTAATACTATATTATTCTGGCATGAATAATAATATTTTTTAGTGAATATTCAACTTATAAAATTTAATATTTTTTATCAAAAGATCAGTCACTAGAGTTAACCTGAAATTTATGTTTCGGTACCTTTAAAAACCTGGATTTTAAAAACTTCGCCAGAAATAATAAAATAAACCTACATATAGTTCAAAATCCTATGTTATGGTAAATAAAGAAGTGTGATTTTCATATAAGAACTTACCTCCCTCGATACTACAAGTGATGTGGTATTTGGAACAAATGCATCTCAAGGTAATTAACCTAAAATTAGTTGGTTGAGAATATCTGAGAAATCATTTTAGTTAATTCTGATTGGGCACGTTCTGTGAACATAGTTTGAAACTCCCTATGGATATTCTTGGGTTAACACACATTTTATTTATGACCCATTTTAAAGGATTTGAATTGATGAATACCATGAATTAACTAGGTCAAACCTATGGTGTCATTGATTGAAAATAAGATGTTAATATTTAGATATCTAATATATTATTTTTCCAGATTATACGGTCTTTAAATATTATTATTGTTTCCCATGCTATGTTATTTGCATTTAGTAAATAGATATAACAAACATAAACTAGGTTAATGATGAACATTATGGATAATGAAATGATGTTCCTCCCAAAAAAATAAATTTTATGGATTCTAGAATAAAAAATATTATTTCTATACTTATGAAATATTCTAAACCTATGAATCATGATGAAATTATAAACAATAAAATTAGATAACAAAATTAAATTAGACCTTTCATGTGGAAACCCTACCATTTTTAGTCGGTCTAATGATTCACTAGTTTCTAATAAATGAATTTATATCATTGAGAATTTATTTTCTATTTTTCCTTTTTCAGAACATGGAAAATTTATTTTATCTATTTATCATTTAAAATGTGAAGTAGATCAATAGTTGACTCTCATCAGGAACACAAGGTAATGTATAGAAATTAACTCAATATTGTGGGTTGATTTTAATAGCTTATTTGTTTAATAAGGACTCTCATCAAATTCTTTTTATGAAAAAATGAGAATAAACTCCTTTAGAAAAAGTTGAAGGATGATGAATCAATAAGTAAAATGGGGGAAAAATTATAAGTCTGGTGAGGTATGATTATGGTATTATCATAAAAAACGGAAGTAAGATAGATAAATTCTTCAGTGTACAACGACTGTGTCTCTAAAGGGTGTTATCCATTAGGGATATTAGTATCTATAAAGAAATAATTCTATGTGATATCAAGGAGGAAATGGTGACTGGAGTTACCCATCAATCTCAAGGTTTTGATAAGAAATGAAATATATAATATAAAGAAAATAATAATAATAAAAACCATGGAGAAAAGAATATGATTCTCCATTTAATCTCAAAGTTTGGAATGAAATATTTTGGCAATTTTATTAAGTAGACAAGAGAAATATTAATGTGTGGAATGAATGCTCATTAATAAATCAAATAAAAAATTAATCTGAAGAAGAAGATAACTAATGATGGAGAGAAAGAACCAAAAAATTAACCACCCACACTCCATTGATTAAAATGCATAGACTGTAGATATTATGCTAAAAAATTATCAGATGCAATGAAAATGTATATAATCAACATTAGTAACCTATAAATCCCATAAAAATAGAAATCTCATATTATCAATATTAATAATGTGGTGTACGTTAACAAAGTGGTGAAAGGTACACATACCATATACTCTAGAACTAATAATTTCTTATTTTATTTTGTATATATACAATAATTTATCTATGAATAATTTTATTAGGCTATCACAACACAACCTCAATGATTCTATATTGATTTGGAAATAACAACTCCTAATAGAATGATGATTATATATGATGTTTGTGATACTTATTCGATGTATTTTTGTGGGAGTGTGATTCCTAAAAATCTTTTTATACTACCTCTAGTTGAAATTTATGCTATCTAAGGGATGTATTTTATTTCATAATATAAATTTTACATCAATTTCTATGAAATGGAAGTCTAATTTGATAATTCAAAATTAATTTATGATTATATATTGATGTGATGATAAATATGAATTTTAGTGGAAATTAAATCCAATATATTATGATTTATTTCTATTTAAAAGGAATATTTTTCTTAGATGGTTGAGAAGATACTCAACATAAATGATATTCCTATGTTATGTGAGATTTTGTATGTCTCTCTATAATGATTACATAGTCCTCCACTAAATTGTGAAGTTGATTTTTTAATGGAACTTGTGCCTAGTGTTAAACTTATTTCAAAGACACAATATTGAATGGGCCCTATTGGGTTGTAGGAATTAATGAAGAAACTCTAATATAATTATAATAGTCCATCCATTAGGTATAGTGTATCACAAAGGGTTTCACTAGTTATTTATTTTCAAAAAATATGGATCAATGTGAAACATCATTGATCGTGAATAACATAACAAGATCACAAAAAAGAATAAGTATCCTCTATACCATATTGATGATTGGTTTGATCTATTATGATGGTTTAATTTTTTTAAATATTAATGTTTGATCTTGATATTTTCAATTGATGGGAAAAAGAGAGTACATAACCGAAATAGCAATCCATATGAGATATAGAAACTATAAATTTTTATTGATTCCATTTGGCCTTAATGATTCCCCTTCTATATTCATTTATTGAATGAAAAAAAGTCTTTAGTGATTACATTAATGAGTTTATGGTAGTATGAAGAACCGATACTATTATATATACAATGACAAAGTAAGACTACAAAGTTATTTGATATTTGTTTTAAATAGCTTGATGAAAGAGAATATGTATACTAAATATACCATGGGAGAATTTTGGATATATAACGTTTCATTCCTTGGTCATCTAATCTCAAGAGAGGTATATTGTTGGATCCATCAAAGAAGTAAGTTATTGGAGATTGGGAATAACAAAATAGTGTGACCAAGACCCGTAGTTTTCTCGATTTGGATAGATATTATCAGTTTTTGTGGATAATTTCAAACACCTATCTAATAAAATCATTAAGTGAACTCATAAGGGATCCATTTTCATTTAGAAATATGAATGGGTGAGAAATTTCAAGGAACCGAAGAGAAGGCTAGTAATTTCACTTATGCTTACACTACCCTATAGGGGAGAAGGGTTTGTGATAAATATGGATGCATCAAATAATGAATTAAGATGTGTACTATTCATTATGATAATTTTATAACTTATTATTTAAGAGAATATAATGTTCACAAGAAAAATTAAAAAACCCAAGAATTGGAGTTTGCTGTAGTAATTGTTTCTACAAAGATATGAAGGCATTATCATTCCTGAGAATGGTGTTTCATATATACTTATAATAGAATATTAAATTATATATTAAATTAGAAAGAGTTGAATATATACTGGATAATAGGGTCACAATTGATAAAATTATATGACAAATCAATACATCACCACCCTAGGACATTGAGAATGGTGGAAATTTACCAAAGTCAAAAGAGTCATACTAACTTATCTATAATGAGGATAAAAAATTATGTGATATTTTTTGATTTGAAAAATATAAACATTGAAATCATTAAGTTATGGGATAAATATTTTCTTTCTAAAATTTCCATTCAAATATCTATCCTTATGAACATTAAATATGCATGTATGGATGATATAGAGCTACAAAATATGGTGAGAAATGTTACTGAGTTAAAACTTTAACGTGAAGGAATAATAACTTTTGGGAACAATGTATATTTTCTATCCATATAAGATTTAATGAAATTATTTTTATGATGATATAATTTCATTATTCTATAGTCAACCTTTAAGTATGAAGATATATATAGATATTAAATAGTATTTATAGTGGAAAACATGAAGTGAGGAATTGAAGAGTTTGAGTCTTGGTACATACTATTTCTGCATGACAAGTCATTGAAATTTTAGTCTAAGGAGATGTTACCACCATTAACAATATAAAAATGGAAACGGTAAAAATTTCCATGGATATTTCTATCACAAATAAACATCTAAAGGTGGTAATATTATTCAGTTTGTATTTTATTTTGATATGAATTCAAAAAATTATTTTTTTATAAGTGAATATTTCTCTATTGATCATCATAGTATAATATATATTAATTTAGTGTAAAAGTTTCATGTAGTACCTCATTTTATTGTATCTACAAATATATGACGCTCACCTCATAGTTATGAAGAGTATTTAGTAGGATCTGGATACAGAGTTCAGTTTTTTTTATTGTTTATCATATTTAGAAAGATGGATAGTATTGGATAATCATTTAAACCCTAGATGATATACTAAAATATTTCTCTATGTATTTCAATGGTGTTTGGGATCAACACCTTCCTCTAGTGATGTTTTAATACCATAATTTATTTTAATAAAGTATTTATATGGATACTTTTGGTCCCCACTTTTGAAATAAATGATAACTCCAATGATATGGGATGATGTAGGATAAATCAATCCATTGGGACCTGAGATAGATATTTAATTGGTATATAAGGTCAAATCCATTCAACATAATATCAAAGAAACACAATATTGAAATAAAACACATTCTGACAATCACTGATGAAATCTAGAATTTGAAGTTGGTGAGAAGGTATTCCTATAAATATCTTCATTGAAGAAGGTTATGATATTCAAAAACAAGGTAAATCTGATCCCTAAAAATATTGGACCCTTCAATTTTTTATTGAGTACGGACGATATATTATTCTTTGGTGCCTCTACCAAACCTATATCATGTTAATGATGTGTTTCATGTATATTTCATGAGGAAGTACATACTTCATCCTTCAAATGCACTAAAATTATAGGGGGTACCACTAGAGAATGATCTTTACAATGAAGAGTGATGTGTATAACTATTGGTTCCTAGAGATAAAGATCTATAAAATAAGACTACTCACCTAGTTAACATTCTCTAAAGAAATCAGAAATTTGAAAAAGCCACATGGGAACCTGAGGATTTGATAAAACAATAAAATCATCATTTTTATATATTTGTGGAAAACTTTATAGGGAAAATTCATTTAAAGGGGGATAGAATGTAAAATCTTTATATTTTATGATATATTTATCTTCAAATAAATTTAAATTCATCAATAAGTTGTGATAATGAAACCCTGATTCTAAAGGAACCATAATATAGTTTACTTTCATAACCTAGCCATTAACATGAAATGGTAAATAGGAATAAAAAAATTTTATAGACATATTTATATATTATTTAGATAAAAAATATATATTGATAAACGACTTCTCTAATTTTAGTAAAGTCAATAAATACATTAAAAATAATTTCCTTTAAATAATAAAATATTAGTGATTTTTTTGACACTATAATATATTTAATTTATTTTAATTTTGGATATTTTATTTTTTAAAAAATTGTTAATATTTTAAAATAAAATTTTAAATTTATCTTTGATTTGATTTTTGAGAATTGTTTAAAAAATTTATTTTTCAATGAATAGTGAAAATGCTGATTTTTATAAAAAACTGCAATTTAATTTAAATAATTCATTAATTAATTTTTCTATTAAAATGGGTTTAAGTGTATAATTACCTTATTTATATTATTTTAAATCCAATTAATGTCACTATAGTTATTTCTATGTAGTATTTTAGAATAAAACTTTTTTATTAGGAGGAAATTTTTTTTCTATAAAACTGTTTTTCATCAAATTTTGTATGTTCAATAATATTTTAAATTACCCCACTTATATGAAATTAATTGAATAAAATGGAATCAATTTATTTATTATTCATGTATTTTTTATGGTTTACAGTTTTATTTTCTTCAAAATGAAAAGATAAAATAAAAAAATTACACCATAGTTAAAGTTAAATATGGTTTACAAGGTGTGGTTAACCTTGATATAATAGTATGTTTTTTAATTAAAATTGAATAAATATTATTTCATATCAATAATTAGACATCATTATTTTCCACATTAAAATTTATATACATTTGGAATCATTTATCTTTATTATTGAATAATTATATTTTATTTTTTAAGAAATCCCACAAGTGTCATCTCCCCCCGCTTATTAAAGGATACCCCTCATATCTCTTTTATACAAGCCTTTTGAGACATCCTGATTGACCAAACCCATAAAAATTATATTCTAAAAATCACTATATTAAAATTATAGTTTTATATTTCTTAAAATACCATTCATTGGGTCCTTAAGAAGGGATCTAATGGAGACCTACCGGAGAATATGTAATCATCCTACCAAACCTCTTTCAATTTATTTCTCCATCTACCTCCTCTAATTCAATTTTATTAATAATAAAATTATAAAATAAGTACCATTAATATACTATAATTTTCTTATGATTATATAACCACATTTATTCATCCACTATTCCATTGAATGTGATGTATAATTATTTCTCATGTATACGTGTGGATACTAGCTCCACATAGTGATACAATTGATTTTCCATCACAATATTTCATGTATGGTTATTATGATGGGTTTAAATATATATGTTTGATATTTATTATATAATTATTACTCTATAATTATAATATAATCTTTATCTTCATACCTTTCTACCTTTTATAAGATGCCAACATCCCTCGTGCTTACATGTGAACTACCACCACTACTTAGCGATGTGATTCATTTTTTATTATGATTTTATATTCATAGTAATAATGATATATTTAATGAATATATAAGATATATATTTAAATTTATAATTATTATATAATTTATAATTATTATTTACCATTATTTCTTTCCATTTGTTGAAATGTGAGAACATTGTTTTTGCGTACGTATAACCTACCATCTTTATAAAAGACGGAATTATTTTTTCCATATCTACCTTTTATGAATGAATATAAATATTTACATATATATATTTAATGAATATATATGATATTTATATCATTTTTCACATTAAATGTATTATGGGACCCTGATAAAATTATAATTATTATAATTAACGAACCAAAATTACTAAGAAATGCAAAATAATTAGCACCAAAACAATGATTTTAGTAACCAATTATTAATAAATGGGTGTTCAAATGTTATATGTTGATAATATATGATATTATAAGTATGAAATGAATCATTTATAGAATTATAATAAATTTAAATTCAGTATTCATAAGTTTAAAAGTTCTTTAAATTAAAGTCATACTTGAGGTATATGATTTATGTTAAAATCACATTTTCTATCAAAATTATTTATGATTAATTTTCTGATTATGAAATTTTATAAACTATATCCCAAAAATCTGATGAATTTTATTCTCATAAAGTTATTTATTTATATTTAATTTTTTTTTCACACTTAAATAACTCAATACACCAAAAGAATGGTTTAAGGATATTTGCCTTTATTTCTCTACTCATTCGAAAATAATATTTTTTCCATTTACATGTTTTGTAACGTAATTTCAACAATATTATACATATTCTGTTATTATTTTTTAAATTATTTTTTACGCATGTTTGAATTTATATAAAAATTCTTATAAGGGAATATTATTTCTATTTTTGAAACTATGTATTTTAGACTTTTATCAAAAATGAAAAAGGAATATTTGGCTTAACATAAATGGAATTAGAATAATTTCCCACCACCATGAACACTCGATGACATGAATTTTCCTCTAAATTTTTCCCAAGGTTATTTTCAATTAAAAAAAATTCATTTATATTTGATATTTTTTTATTTTAAATAATTGATTTCAACGTGGAAATTGTATTTTTCTTAACAAATGTTCGAGTGATCTTGTTAAGTATTTTTTTCATCTAGGATAAATTCTTTTGATGTTATATATAATTTAGTGGGGTTATGATCTAGTGACGCCATCCATTTTCATAATTTCATTATCTCACAACGGTAATGATTTAAAAATGATTCTATGAAACTTATTTCCTTTCCATTATATTATTAAGTAATGATAAATCCTTTATGATTTCCATATACTTTCATCAGGTTATATCATGATAAAATGATGAAATTTTTATTAAAAAAATTTACATTTAATGGGAAATACTATGATGAATGTTTTATGATATTGTGGAAGACCTATATATGATTTTCATTATTGGATGTGAGGGATGATAATTATATAAACCTAGAATTCATTGGGTAAACGTAGATATCTCATGAGGTAATAATGACTAGAATGGGGAGTGAACCCAATTTGAATTTTTACACTATGATTATTTTAGGAGTGAATCTGGACTATAGATAATATGTAATGTGGTGTAAAACTAGTCCACTATGACAATCTTGGAAGTGATCCGTAAATAATGAAATTATTTACTATGTTTATGTGTATTGCATAATGATTTATCTAATGCCAATGTTATACTATCATGGATCATGTTATTTGATTCATATATTATTCATGTCTTATAAAATTTTAATATTTTTTCCATGACATAAGGTTATTATCTATGATTTAATGGGTATGATTTTCAAATGTAAATCACATGTACTCAAACCCTTATACACATGTTATGTATATGTGGTTCTTTTTATCTTCTTTATTTACACTTACTAATAATTTGAGATCACCATTTCATATATTTCCATTCCATAAGAAATGAATATGGTTTTTACATATGATAATTTTATGAATTATTATTCTTATGAAGTACATGTGTAGATATTATATATTTCTCTTATGAACAAGTCATTTATGTATCTAATTATCGAATAACAATAAAATTTTGAGATTTTAGAGTGGTTCATAATGTTATATTTGAATATTCATATAATAAAATATAATATTTATTTATTAAATGTATGGTTCTCAATAATCTGTAATAAATATTAGGAAAATATGTCATACATAAATCATAAACAAAATCAACCCCAGGAGATGGAAGTGGGATTCTTAAATATTATTCAAGGAATTATTAAAGAAAAAAATTCTAAATAACTATATATTAACAAAGGAATTAAATAAATATAACTATAATAATTGTAAATGGACACTTATGTTATGAATAGAGATCCAATATAAAAAATATATGAGAAGGATATAGGACAAAAAAAATAATAAAAATAAACCACCTGGGTGGGGCTTTGTGAAATAAGTAAAGGATATTTTTAAAGAAGGAAATTCCTTCCTATTTTAGATAAAATAAAATTAAACCAATAGGTTTATCCATTAAATAATGAGAGAATTTTATATTCTAGTAATATTTTGTAAATAATTTTATGGTGTTGATGCTTGACGTGAGAAAAGAAATAGGAAATATCCCTTAAACTAGGTTTTCTTAAAAGTAGATATTTTGAAGAGAACTAAATCATGTATAACCCCCACAATGAAAAGGTTTTTGACTAAGTATATTTATAATATAAATATATACAAAAAAAATAAGACGTACATGATACTAAAATTTCTTAAAAGGGATAAAAATAAATAGAATGTTTAACTGGTAAGTCATGATGGAGGTCTGAAAGATCACTTGATATTTTCCAGAACGCGTTTGTTGAAAATCACACATCATAAAAATAATAATAATTGTTTTTTGAAAATAGATTAAGTTGAATATGAAGTTAAAATAATATAACACATAATTTTATTTCCAATTAAAAAAGAGAACCGTGTCGGGAAGTGAAATTATGGTCAAGGAGGGGAAATCATTATGTAAATGGATTAAAATTACTATTAACATAGTTTCACTTAAAAATGATTACGAATCACAAAAAAACACATTTTTATTGATTTTACATCTCAAATTATAAACAGCTTATTCCATATGAAATTAATGATGAAATTCATGTAGAAACATTATAACTCAAGAAATCACATTATGTTATAATATACCCTTCTATTTTAGGGAAGACATTAATCGTAGCCCAAAATAAGGAAGATAATGAATAGAATCTAATATTATAATTTTTAAATAATTAATGATATTATAAATTATTTGGTAATTATATACAATATAAAAATTAACATTGGTGCATAATATTTAATTATGGATCAATATAGGGTGATTGTGATATAACCCTTACCCCATGTTTGAATGTGAAATTCACTTTCGATTAACTTCCAAAATAATTAATTTATATTAATTAAATATATATATCCAAGAATAGTATTCATCAATATTTATTATTATAGGTCCTTTAAATATCATACGTTCTTTAATTATAATATTGTTTTCTTTCCTATGCCGGTTAATTGAGGTAGTTCGGTCAGTTTCATTGTATCTTCTTATATATGTTGACTGTAGTAGAAAGTGTTTTCAAATAGTTTTATAATATTAATAAAACTATTATTTATATGGAACCAATTTTTAAATATTAAATATTTTTTTATATCTAAACATTATGGGTTATATTGGAAAATAAAACTCATAGCTCGTGGAGGAAATGATTCCTATATATGCAGGATTAATGTTTTCATTTCTTCAATGAATCATAGAGAAAGATGGAAAATGATTATTTCAGATTTTAGAATAATATCAATATCATAGATATAATATTTTTTAATCCATTACCTCCTTTGTATTCACTATTAATGGTAGTGATTATAAACAGAAGACATCATTTTTTGGAGGTAGTAGCAAGCATAGTGCACTTATGATGATTTTTTTATTAGCAGATAGAGAGAAATAAATAACCTTTATTACGTTAATCTAATGAAAAATATATATAGTAATGACACATATTTAATTATATTTTTTGGGATATAATATATTTTGAAGAGAAATATCAATGATAAAAAGGTATGTAAAAGGTAATACTTGTGTTGGTGAAATGATCACCTCTTAGAGAATTCTGTGGAAGTGAAAAACATAAGTTAAATTATAGAGACCAGGGGATTAAGGATGTTAAAATGGATTATAGAATTTGTATTTTTGGAATAAGTTATAGGGAAATTATAATTTAAACTATAACCAAGTAGGGTTGGAATCGAAACCCTTTTATAACTGAATGAAACAACACTTTTGGGAATACACTTTACCATTCCATTATATCAATAAACTATTCCATGGTTAAAGACTCCAAAATTTAAAAATAATAAAGTCTGTTATGATATTGGGTTAATAAATCCCCATAAAATATTTTCAAAACATTTCTAAAACATTTTTAATGTTTTTACTATAGTATTTTACATTTTACTATTTTAAATTTTTTTCTCTGTAACCAGTTTTAAATTAAGTACTTTACATTTGATTTAATAAATATAAGGTAACCACAATTAAAAAACTGTATGTTTTGGAAAAAATATGTAATCTCAATTTATTATACAGTTTATAAATATGAGAGAATTGACTTCTAAATTAAAATATATAATATATAAAAAATTGCTTTTGTAGAAAAATATTGTTAACCATTATGTGTTCTTTAATATTATTTAGTAGTGATAATCAATTGAATGAGTTTTGATATACATATATATCAGTTTAAACAAAAAATAATAGTGATAATTTTAATTTTAGCAATTTTATTTGTAAAATTTGAAATTACATGATATTAATAATGCAATTCTGTTAAAAACTATTATTTTACCATGATCATAGCAATAAATACTAATCTTTATATTATTTTGATTATTATTGTAAATTTATTTGAAATATATATCTAATTTTGAAATTTTGAACTCAAATATTATATTAAATCTATTATCATTAATTTCTAAAATTTATAATGTCATATTTCTATCATGGTCGTGCAAAAACAGTTTGTAGTTTGAAATATTACATGAGTTTTAAAAATGTTAAACGTGTGTTTTATAAATTCCACTTAGTTTTTTAATGATTTATATTACTTATTAAATATATATTTTATATAAATATGTCTTTTTAAATAGAATCATTCTTGAATTATAAAAGTGATAGTTTTTTGTAAAGTTTGTATTTTTAATATTCACCTAAAATGATTATTTTAAAAGAATCTCCAAAATTCATCATAGGGTAATATTTATATACTAAATTAAAAAAATAAAGTTATTTTTTATAATAAAAATTTTATATTTTAAATATTTTTCTTATATAAAAAACATTTATACTAAAAATAAAACTACTTTGATTGGAAACTAGAATTTTTAAATATTATATGTTCTTAATATTATTTCATATCAATTTCAAGTTTAACTGATGTTAAAATATTAGTTCATAAATAATATAATTTTAGGTTTCAATTTAACTAATTATTAAAAAATATGCAATACATCATAAAACAGTCTGCGGAAAATAAATAATGCATTTATACTAAATATGCTTCAACAAGTAAAATTAATTAACTATTAATATTATAAAATTGACGTTTTACTACTCCATTGATATTAAAATATGTATTTTAATTTTATATATAAATTTTTTTATATTTTAATAATAATAAAAAATATTTATACGTATTTCATAAGTATATATATATATATAATATTTTAATATAATATTTCTATTTAATTTTATTTTATATTTTTTAAAATTTACCACATAACAATACCCGATATTAGTATACCTATAATATATATGAAAAACCACCATAATCAAAATGAACATATTTGAAACAACCAAAATTACAATAAACATATTAACAAAGTCAATATTTTTTTCGTGTATATATATACTTAATTAACTTATTTCATTTACACTTCTCATTTCCATACTTATCGTTTTAGTTATGAAAATCTTCCTTCACCTTTTATGGTATTCTATGAGAGTTTATACATCTAATGATATAAAGATTTTCAATTTATTTTTCAAATTTATTTTTTATAGTTGTAATTTATGTAATCATTAATAATTTGCTTTAATCCATTGACTATGATTCTATATACTATATTTGTAATCACTAATAACAATTGAATAAAGTGGTTTCATCTTAGATCATAACATGTGTGGACCAATATCAAATCAAATATTAATTCTTTTTTAGGAATAAAGGAAAACTATTTTTAAATTATTGACATAATTAATATTATTAATAATAACAGTAATGGATCCTAAAACATGGTGCATTGCATTCTGTTCCCTTAAATAAATTGTTCCCTCACAATTTAAAATTTAAATTCATAATGATGTTTATAAGGTGACTTGATATTTAATTTTATCTAATGGTATCAATAACATCCATTAAGTTATAATAAATATAATCAATCTTTTATGTTCCTTCCTAACAATTTGTGTTAAAAACCTCTCAGGGTTTGTTTTTAAGACATATTTTTTTTCTTGAGTAAATTTTAGGACTTGTAGTGAAAATATATAATAAATTGGTCTATGGAAGGAAATGTGATTCCCTATTTTTGTAATAGATTCACCAAAATTTCTTGTCTCGTATCCCTCATGGTTCTTCAACTTTTTGGTGTTTATGGCATATTGGGGAAGAATGGAGAAGTTGATGAAGAATGTCCCCCCTCCTCATAAGGCTCATTGGGATCAACATTCAGACCCCTCCTATCCCTTTCAAAAGTAGCCTCCTAAACAACCCCCACCAACACCCTATATTGTTAATCCATTGACTTAATTTCCATCCTCAAAAAATAAGAACCCATATACACATACACTTATTACACTAGTCCATGCATCTTCGAATATGTGAAGCCACCTAGATTAATGATTTTGGGGGATGGAAAACCCATCTCATCCACTCCTAGGTGGTAGCTTATATGCCCAAATAGGTCCTTCCATGACCAGAAATGTTTCCCATAGATGATATATGTGATCACGTTATCTGGGGCATCAAACATGATTCATTAACTAATATTATGCATGAGTTTATTAGGTTCCCTCCCCTTTTTTTCCAAACCACTCTGTCATGTTCCACTAGAAATGGTGATTGAGGGTTGTATTCTATATCAACAATTAGCATGGTGCTTTCAACCTCTCCAGTGACATCATGTACTACTTGTGGAAAATATTCATTAATAGATGAAAACAAAGATTATTTGTTATTATTTTCAACAATTATAGTGATGTTAATAACACTCCACTATAGCTACTTGTTTTTCTTCTATACCCTCATTCATTTTTCTTATATAGAGGATGCTTGGGGTAATATTACCACTGTAAATAAAAAAATTAGTCTAATTTAAAAAAGATAATCCATTACTAGAATCATGTGAAATTTATCTAAAATACCTAGTGTAACATATATATATTCTGGTAAACATCAATTATAAAATTATACCTTTGTAAAACTAGACTTTTTGTATTTATAAATGACACATCAAGATGGTATACTAAGAAAACAATCTTGGTAACCTAGAGTGGCTAGAATAAGTATCCCATATTAACATTTATAAAGTAGAAAATTTACTTTCCACCATTCACCTAATATGAAGTCATTGAATTTGATTTACCTTATTCTCATGGTTGTGGTGGTAGTTTACACATATCATTATCATCAACATTGGATTTATGACACTAAATTTGGTAATGTCCATGTTCTCCACACATAATTCATTATGCTGTTGGGGTGATTTTTGATATAGGCTTTAGACTGCAATAATTTATCTAGCCTCTCTATATTCCTATGGCAGTTTGATGCTCATTGACCCCCTCTTCCACAAGTAATGATTTTTTCACTATCCTTGATAATATTTCCTCGATGATTCTTCCCTATATTCTCGACTCAATGGAAACTTATTATTATTCCCTTAATTATCTTATTTCTTGAATTTTCATGAGCATCCATTGTTCTCTTATTTGGATAAATCATATTTTTAACTATGGTTACATTGTTAATCATGTTTTGTGGAAGGTGGGTGGGCTAAATGACTTGAGTTCTCAGTCCGTATCCAATTATAATTGGTTGATCATTGCGATAATCATTAAATTTTTCCTCAATACCCATGTTAAATTGGTTCCTTATAGTTTCATCCATCACTCTAACTAAAAATGTTAACATGAGTTATTATAATTCAACATCATATAAGGATTGTCAAAATCAATAACATTTAAGAGAGTCACTAATAAAAGGTTTTACCCTTTTTCATTATCATGTTATATGCTACTTCCAATACATTAACCTATATATACCTTAGTTAATCAAAGATTACCTTATTTAGGGTTATCTTATACTTCTCAACCTAGTCTGTCAATGAAATAATAAATTCAATCCTTCATAATGGTTTGTAAATATCTTATGATGAAACATATAATATCCCCTAAGTGTGGGTTGACTGGGGTGCAGTTAGGACTCATTATCATGATCAGGTCATGGTTGAGTTAATACCCAAAACATTCTCATCAAGGTTATTACCCTCATATACATTTTTTCTAGATCCTACATTCACTTTCCAATATCAATAAATGTATGTAACTATAAGGAAAACAATACAATATCTACTTTAACAAAATTATATGTCATTCTCTAAGACTTAGTCTTATCCCTATAGTTTAAACTAAGGTTATGTTATCCTAATCTTCAAAAAATAACTAGACCTTTCTCTAATAGTATCTATAGTGATTAAATCCTATAACATACTTCATTTCATGATATATAATGTATTTTACCAATAATAAATAACAAGGATCTAGAGGTATCGTGTATTTTGATGATTATACATATAAATACATTATCATAAACAATAAAAAATAATATTTATTTAAAAACAACATAGTTATATTTAGGCCAAATGATTCTCTTAAAATTTAATAGAATATTATGGGGAAGTCATAAGGAAAAGGGTTAGCTAAATAGCTCAATAAGGGAATAAACATAACAATAAAGCATAACATTGGAGTCAAAACGAATTACATAATATCATAAGAAGGAAAATCGTATCCATTGAATCATAGAATAGGAAAATGATATAATATGATCATGGAATCATAAATATTTTTTAGAATCATAAAACATGATATCATGACCAAAATATAGGTTTACTCTCATTAACATCATCATAAAGTAGAAAATTTACCATAGGGGTTTTTTTCACTCCCTAATCCAAAATATATAATCTCGTGAGATATAAAGATTTACCTAATGAATTCGATGGTATATTATTCTAGTCCTATCTATCACTTAAATACATATCATGTTTATATATGTGCCACATAAAGTAAATAAACAATACATAAATCATTAACATGATCAAACCCATGGGAAGAAAATGGATTTCATAATTCCTGTCCAATGAATAACTGAAAGATAAATAATAAGGATTACTGATAAAAGAATGAATTAAATAATTTGAACTTTCATAATTGAAAAGGAAAAAAATTCTTGAAAATGGAAATCCAATGGAGAAAATTAATGAGAAGGTTCTAGGAAAAGGAACGAAGAAAATTAACCACTTGGATGGGGCACTGTGAAATAAGTAAAGGATATTTTTAAAGAAGGAAGTACCTTATAGTAAAATATATAACTATAATTGAACCAATATAGTTATCCATAAAATAATTATAGTTTTTATAATATATTAATGGTTTAAAACATTTTATGGGTTTTATGGTCAATATCTGATAATAAATAAGAAAGTTCCTTTAAAACTAGTTAACATGAGAGTGGGAATTTAGAAGGGAAAAATTACATGTATAACCATAAAAATGAAAAATGTATTAATAAATTTTTATATTTAAGGGAAATATATAAATAGAATATAAGATTAATATGTGAATAAAATTTCATAATAGGGAAAAAAAGATATATTATATGTAATAATTAAGTCACAAAGGAGTTCTAAAAGACCCCATAGTATTCTTTAAAACACATTTATTGATAACCAAACATCATAAAAAATAATAATATTTTTTTTGAAAATATTATAATTTATTTATGAATTTGACATTAAAGAAAATTTAATTTGGTTTCTAATCAAAATGGAGAACACTGGTGGGATGGTAAATTCCAGACAAGGTTGGGAGAACATCACTTTAATGAATAAGAAATATTCATAACATAGTATCATTTTCAGAAAGGATAAAAAATCATTAGTAATGGATATTTATCTAAACGGGATATGGAAAAACTAAAATACGATATACCATATGAAATTAATGGTGAAAACCCTAGATAAAAATTATAAATGAAGAAATTATATAGATTTATAAAATAATGATATATTTTAGGGAATACATCAATCATCCCACACAATAAGGAAGTGAATTATTGTAAGTTAATTATATAATTTAAAAATTAAATGATGATATTATATATCATGGGGATATTAGGTACGCTATAGAAATTAATAGGGATACATAATATCAAATCACGCCTCATTGAAGGGTGATGGAGAGGAAACCCTTACCTCGTGTTTCAAAGTATTCTGCACATTTACATAAATTCATAAATAATTAAATTAAGTTCATTAGATATATACCATATAATATAATTCATATTTATTCCATATTCTATGTTCATTGAGCTATTACATGATTTTTATTTACAATATCATTTTATTGGATGTGTTGATTACTTAAGGATTTTCAATCAATTTCTCCATATCTCTTAATATATGTTGACCACAATATATATCATTGTAAATAGGTTTAATAATATATATAATATTAATAATTTCATTGAAATAATTTTTATATTTTAAATAGATTTTTATGTCAAACTATTATGGGTGGTGATGAAAAATGTAACTCATTTTTCATGAAGCCAATATTACGCCTACACATGATTAATGTTTTCATTTCTCATTGAATGAGAGGGAAAAAATGTAAAAGATAATTTTACATTTAAAATTAATATTTTCATTATAAATATAATAATTTTTCATCTATTATATCATTTTTATCCACCATGAATGGTAGTGATAAAAAATAGAAGACGCTACTTTGTGAAGATGGTCGTCTGCACAATGCACTAAGGACAATTTTGTTTATCTTAGATGATGGAGAGGAATAAATAATGGTTATAAAATTAATATATTCACATATAAGTACAAAAATGATACTTATTCAGTATATTTTAATGTATATAAGATATTTGGACAATAAATATTATGGACAAAAGGTTATGAAGAAGGTAATACTTACATTAAAGACAAGATCTTCACTTAGTATTTCATTAGAAGTAAATAATTAATGATAAATTATAGAGACCAAAGGATTTATTGTGATAAAATTGATTCTGGGATAGGTATTTTGGGAAGATCTAAAGGTGTAACTCTAATAGAATGTGTAACTAGGGAGGGGTGGAAGTGTTCAACTTTTATAAGTGTGGAAAAATGGATCTTTTGGGAATACCCATTACAATTACATTATATCACAAAAATATTACCTGTAAAATGAATTAAAAATAACATAATATTGGATTATGAGGTAAAATTCGGTCAATAAATTCTGAACACAAATTTTGAAAAAAATATGATCATGGTTCAAGTCATTTACTATATGATTTCACATTATTACATTTTAATTTTTACCTTGGTAACTTGTTTGAAACTAAGTAAAAATTATTTAATTTAAAAAATATAAGTAAAACCATTTAAAAAATCCTTTATGTTTTGAAGATAAATTTAATTATATTTAATGTAAATCAATTTATAAATATGAGAGAATCAACTTTTAAATTAAAATAAATAATATATAAAAAACAATTTTGTAGAAAAAATTTCTTCTTACCATTTTGTATTCTTAATCATTATTTTTATTGGTTATCATTTTAATGAGTTTTACAATACTTATATAATGGTTTAAAAATAAAAATATATTAATAATTTAAATTTTAGCTATTTGATTGGTTAAATAAAGTACAACACAATATTAGTAAATCAATTCTTAAAAATTTGTTTAACCATTATTTCGTTGAGTAACCCTAATGTAAATAATATTATATTTATGACTAAAATTATATTGAACTTATTATCTAATATTTAAATGATGAAATCAAACGTGAAATAATTTTTTTTATATTTAATTTCAATATCTCATAATGTCTAGTTTCTATTTAAAGTGTATAAAAAAGTTTTTAGTATTCAATATTACTTGAGTTTGAAAACTATTAAACATGTGTTTTAAAAAATTACCAATATTATATTATTTAAATGAATTATATTATCTAATATATATGTATATATATTTTATATAAATTTTTTTTATCAAACTTCTAATTATTTTTTTATAAATTTTTTAATATTTTAATAAAATTCATTTTTTACGATTCACCTAAAAATTGATTATTTCATAAAAATATCAAAAAACATCAAAGGTGAATGTTGATATAATAAATTCACAAATTATTTTTATTTTCTAAAATCCAAATGAAAAAATTTATATATTGATTTTCTTAATATATATATATTAAAGATAAAACATCTTTTATCAGAAAATTTTATTTTTATCATTATGCATTATTAATATTATTTCATAAAGATTATAATTTAAGTGGTGTAAATATAATAGTTCATATATAATAATATGACTTTTATACAGGGTCGAGTGTTCATTCATATTTTATTTTTTCTTGAGTTCATTGTCAGACCTACAGAGATATATTATCATAAATTTGTTTGAGGTACAAAATGGGAATCATTATTTTTATGATATATACACCATACGCACCTTACTATCAAAGATTATGGCTCTTAAAATTAATTGTGTTGGTTTAAAGTCGAGGTTGAATAATGAATTTTGAAAAGAATGTTCCACCTCCTTCTAAGGCTCATTTATATCAACATTTATTTCTATCTAGGGTATTTCTATAGTAGTCTTCAGCACCACCATGACCAGAGACCTCTACAGTTTATCCCTCACTGATGTCTCCCTCATCAATAGATAACCACACATCTCCTCACTAACTTTTTTCACCTATCATTTGTTTCCAACTCTGTGAATCTCCATCAAATAATGTTTGGTCTGGGATGAATGACCCACCACATCTACTCTAGGAGGATCATTATGTTCCCAAATTAGACATTCCATGTCCTAAAAATTTTCCCTCATATGCTACATAAGATTTCATTCTCTGAGATATCAAATATGATTCTCTAACTTCCCACATCCTCATGGTCACTTGAAACCCTCCATCATTTTTATGTAACTACTATGTCATATTTATTTAGTGGTGGAAGTGTAGGGTTGTATTATTACTCAACCATTGTAATAGTGCTTTCAACCTCCCCCGAGACATTGTGTAGTACACATGTTGGTGGTTAATTGATAGATGATGATAAAGAAGATACATTTTTTTGTTTATTATTACAATGATAATAAGATATCTCTTCAATATATGTTTATTGTTGTCTCTACCCCAATACATTTTATTCTAGTTTGGATGACTTGGTGGGTAATCATGCCCAGATAAATGAGTATGGAGTCTAAATTGAGATAGTTAATGCATTACTAATATCATGTAAAATCTACACAAAATACATCTTCTAGTATTTATATTCCCATAAACATCAATATAAAAATGAAACCATCAAACAACTAGATGTTTAATTTTTACTAATGTTACATATATGTGGTAAACTAAAAAAGGAATCTTGGTAAGATAGAGTGGGTAGAATAAGGATATAATATTCATGATTCTAATGAAGATGATATATTTTCCACTATTCAACTCATCTGTAGTCATTGAATATGCTCCACCTTGTTTTAGTGGTTTCAGAGGATGAAAAATCATATCATTCTTGTATATACGAAAGTTACTAGGGTATTTCCCATTTTTTCCAAACTTAATTCTGAAGACTTTTTGTGGAAATTTCTGATGAAATCTATCCACTCCCATCATTCTAACTGATCCCCACCTCCTCAAGCAAATCATTTTCCTGTAGCATTGAGGAAATTACCTTATTTCTTTTCCCACATTTTTGACATAAAGGAATCTAAGACTTATTCACTTAAGGATATCAATTTCATGAATTTTGAGAAGCCTCCAACCTTATCTTCTTAGGTACATATATGTTTATAAATATAGGTATATTTTTAATCATTATTTTTATAGTTTTTTTTGGACATAATCAATAGATATATCTTTCCATTTTCCATTATAAATAGTTGATAAATGAGTTAATCATCACCTTATCCATTACACATAAGGTTAATATTGTCCCATCTAGTTTTTCTGATCACTAAAAGAACTTTTTTTAACATTAGCGATTAAAATTTAACATCATTGGGAGATTATCATATTCAATTACATAAAATGTATTTATAAATAAAAACCTTTAAAATTTTTTTCATCAATTTAGAGCACATTTCCTTTAGTTCAACCCATATCAGTCTTGGTTTATTATATATTACATTAAGTTGGGTTATTTTATAATTCTTAAACAAGTTTCTTAAAGTAACTACAAAATCAAACTTTAGAGGTTTTTAAAAATCAAATGATCGACCAAAGCATATCACTTGAAAGAATCTATCTAGATGTGAAATTAGGCCTTCTTATCGTGCACCGGGTCATAGATGAGTTAATATGGAAAACACCTTATTCAGGGTTATTACCCCTAAGAACATATTTGATAGAGCCTATATTCAATATCCACTGTCTATATAAGGATTTAATTTCAAAGAAAATGAAATATTATCGACTTTAACAATATTTTAGTTTATTCTTAAATACTTTGAATTTTCCATTAATGTTATCCCAATGGGTTTCACTATGGTTCTATAATCTACATCTCAAAATGTAACTAGATCATACTCTGATACAAACTAAAGAGACTCAATCCATAAACACAATCAATTTAATTTTTTATAATATACTTTCCCAATAATGCATTCTATGGATCTAGATGTCTAGTTTTTTTAGAATAATATACATAAAAATAAAGTTCCCTAAAAATATAAATAAAATATTTATTTAAAATTACACATATTTATAACGAATCCCAAATATGTTCTAAAATTTCATTTCATATCTTAGAGAAAATACATAAAGAAAATGGTGAGCAAAAAAATCTAGTAAGGGATTAAACATAGCCATAAATCATAACATGAGAGAAAAGATGCATAATATGGTATCATAAATAGGATGATAATAAGTGTTGAATCTTGAAAAAATGTAATTAAATCATAATATCATGGAATCAAAAAAAAGAGATAGAAACATAAATATGATATCATAAACATAAGTCAAGTGTCACTCAAATTACCATCAGCATTAATTTAAAAAATTCCCAATGTGGATTAGGTTAACTCAACAATCCATTTTATAAAATATCATGATATATAAAGAACTAAACAATCCATTAAAGGGGTGTATAATTTTGGTCCCTCCCATCACACTTGAGGGAAATAAACTATAAATGAATCAAAAGCATGATACAAACCATGATAAGGAAGTGGATCTCATAAATATTATTCATTGAATAACAGAAGGAAAAATCATATAAACTCCTAATAGAAGAATTAATTAAATAATTCCATCTTTGAAAATTGAAAAATTGACACATTTATTGAATATAGAGATCCAATATAGAAAATTCATGATAAATATCTCAGAAAATTACGATTAGAAGTCCACCACTTGGGAGGTTATTTAGGAAATAATTAAAAAATATTTTTACAGAACAAATGAACTCATTTTATCCTATAAAAATGTAAGTTAACACATAGTTTTTTCATAAAATAATTATGGTTTATATATGATATTTCTGGTTTGAAAACGTTTGAAGGGGCTGATGCTTGACATGAGGCAAGAAACATGATTGTTCTCTTAAACCAGGTCTACTTAAAAATAGTAATTTTTATGGGAACTAAAACATGTATAAAAATATAAATAAATATGATATTTAACTAGGTATTTTTTTATGAAAAATATTCATAGAAAATGAAGAGTTACATGAGAAAAAAATTTCTTAAAAGGGTGCAAAATAAGAAGAATGAAAAACCTGGAAGCCCAAAGGTAGTGAAGAGGAACCCATTCAATCACTACCATAAAACTGGGTTTTTGTAGCACCACCCTTTATCAATGATTTTTTATCACTGATAAAGGCACCCCCTTTATCAGTGTTTTTTAGCACTGTTAAAGGGGCCCCCTTTATCAGTGTTATTTTTAGTAGCGCTAATAAGGGGGGCTATATCCATGCTTTTTCCCAGTGCTGATAAAGTCTATATTTGAAAAAAAAAATATTTTTTTATGAAAATAATATATTGATATATATGTATATTTATATTGATAAAAATATAATATATATTTTTTAAATATGTTTTTGATAAGTATAAATAGACTATTACATTTTATATATAAGAAATTTAGTGAAAATGGATTTGAAATATTTTAAAAAATATTATTAATTAATAATTTTCTAATTATCATCGTTGAATAATATTTTAATAACATGTTAAAGACACAAAAAATCAAAAAAATCAAAAAAAGATCAAAAATAAGTTGAATACACAACTCAAACTTCAAACGGTCATAACATTTGATTTGGGTGTCCGTTTGAGCTATACAGAATATCAAATAGAACCCTGTAATGAGCTATTTGAACTGTGACCCAAGGGAACCTTCTGTCACATTTTTCGAGGTCAAAAAGGCCAAAAGGCCTCCAAAACTGAATTTTTAGTCCGCATACAAAAATTATTAACATTTGATGGAATTTCAGCCTCATTTCATGGGGTCTTTTTGTCTTTTTTCACTGGGGACTGAATTTATTCGGAGGGGTTATATTTATATTGATATTATGGTTTTTAAATTTTATCATTTTTCACAATATAATTTTACTTAAAATCATATATATAAAAATATATACATATTTTATATATATTCACCCGTAAAAATTTAATTTTACAAATAATTAATTAATCATATTTACATATAAAGTATATTTCTCAATATACAAGGATTATCTAAATAAAATAGTAATTTCCATTATATTTGAAATAAACATATATTAATATTTATATACCCATATGATGTGTTTGTGTTGTGTGTTTACATATTTTTATGTGTCTATATTGTCAAAGTGATATATATTATCTATATATTCTAAACATATATATATACATGTTAATATATAATATTTGTAAATATATATAAATATGTATAATTATACACACAAATACACATATAATATGTGTTTGTGTGTGTATTGTATATATGTATTTATTTATTTATAAACACACACCAAAAAGAATATTTTGAAAATGTTTTTAAAACTAAATTTATAAATATATATTAACACAAGAATAAATATGCTAATATATAAGTATTACTATATATATATTAATATAACTAAATATAAATATATATTAATATAAATATGTATTAATATATATATATATATATATATTAATATATATGTATTAATATACAAATAAATATAACTATATATATATAAATAAATAAATATATTAATAAATGAAGTGAAAATAAATATGGGGGAGTGGTAATGGCTTAAGCGCACATAAAACATGTGCTAAGTTGAAATCATGTGGGAGGAAAGTCATGCACGGGGGTGGGAAAAATTTCCAATGTTGTTAAAGTGGGGTGGGGGTGCTGTTAAAGAGGGTGAGGTGGCTGGGGAATACTGGCTCAGGTGGGGGGGGGGTGCTATTGAAGGGGACTTCAAGTGCTATTGAATCCCCTCCTAGAATTATGAAAATATATTTTTTATTTTTTTAATGTTTTTTTAAATTTTATCAGCACTAAAAAAATCCCTGATAAAGGTCCCTTTTATCGACATTTTTTTAGTGCTCATACACTCCCCTTTTATCAGTACCTTTTAAGTGCTGATAAAAGCGGCCTTTATCAGCACTTTTCAAAGCGCTAATAAAAGGGACCACCTTATCTTCGCCTTGATAAACAGTGGTTTTCTAGCATTGTTAATGCCCTTTTCTAGCAATGATGAAGGCCATATTTTCAGTAGTGAATGTTTTAAAACACCATTTGGGAAAAACCAAAATTGCAATAATAATAATAATAACTTATTTTGAAAAAAAATAATTCAAATATAAGTTTCTCTTGGGATAAAAAATTATTGGGTTTCCAATTAAAAAGGAGAACATTGATGGGAGGGGAAATTGATGACAATGAGGAGAAACTGGCATTTAAGTGGATGATAATCACTCTTAACATAGCTGCATTTTAAAAAATGAAGAAAAACCGACAATAATGGATATTTTAATGAATCTGATATAGAAAAATACAAATTGGGTATTACATATGAAATGATTTATTAAACTCAGTGAGAAACATTATAACTCAATAAATTAGACAATGTTATAAAATATCCTTATTTTTAGAAAAACATCAATCGTAACTCGCAATAATAAAATGAATTGAAGTGAATATTCCATGTTAATAAATAAAATATTATTTTATAAATCAGGGTGAAAGTAGACACACTATACAAATGATTATTTTTTCATAATATCCAATCATTTCTCAATGATGGTTGATTGTGATGAAACCCCTACACTATCTCTAAAAGTGATTTTCACTTGTTCTTAACATCCCAAATAATTAATTTAAGTTCATTAGATATATAACTAATAACCATATTCACTTATATTTCATAGCATAGGGTCTTTTAGCTATTTTATTTTATTTATTTCTAATATAGTTTTCTCGCTTGCATCTATTACTTGAGGTTGTTCATTCAATTTCTTTATATATCCTTATGTATTTTGACCTTGGTATAAAGTGTTGTAAACTCATTTGAAAATATAAATAATATTAACAGTGTTATGAAAATGTTTCTTATAAATTAAATATATTTTTAACTCCATCCATTGTGGGTGTAGATGAAGAATGAAACTCATTATAAGTGGATGTGATCGTTTGCACGTACGTGTGATTAATGTTGCGATCTCTCAACCAATGATATGGAAATAAATAAAATAAAAAATTTAACATATATAATAATCATATTTATATTATACATATCATATTTTATCTTAAATTAAATTCTTTATTTCTATCATGAATTGTGGTGTTGACAAATAAAAGATGTTCCTTTGTGGAGGCACTAGTTCACGCATCACACTAATGAAGATTTTGTTATTCTAAATGGGTGGAGAAAAATAAAAATAGTTATTTGATTATTATAATAAGGTATAATTATAATAATTATAATTATTTAATTATATTTTTAGGAATATGAGATATTTTAAGTAAAAGATTAAGGATAAAAATTTACAAAGATGGTAATTCTTTTGTTTGAGACACAATCTTCTCTTAGAGATTTACTTGGAAGTGTAGGAATTAAGATAACTTCCAGAGAATATAATATAAAGGGTGGTAAAATGGATGATAGGAGAGGTAATTTGGTAATATTTTAAATGGAAATTTTTATGTAATATTTATCTGTAGTTTGGTAGAAGTGATCCCCTTTTTTATGTGAATAAAAAGGTATTTTAGTAATACCATTTACACTTACGTGATTAAATAAAGTATTCCGTGATAAATATTGTAATATTTTGTAATAATGGGGTGTGGGGTGATAATGTTTTCATAAATCCCCATGTTATAATTTCCCCACAATTTTTAATCAGGCATAAATCATTTTACTGTAGGTTTTTACATTTTAGCATTTTTATTTTTGAACATGGAAACTATTTTTTATCTAAGTAATTTATAACTTATATAATAAATATAATTTAACCCCTATTAAATTTTTTTGTGGTTTCAAAACTAAAAATAATATTTATTTAATTTAACTGAATTTATAGAATTATTAAATCAATATTTAAAATACAATATCAAATATACAAAAATAGTTTTAGCATTAAAATTACTTCAAAAACATTTATGTTTTTAATCTTATTTAGTATTAATTAACAATTGAATGATTTTTAATATTATTATATATAGTTTGAAACAATATATTATATTAATAATTTAAATTATATAATTTTTATTTATTAAATTATTAATTACTTGATATTGATAAAATAATTCATTAAACAATTACCTTATTAATATCGAAGTAATTAACACTAATAATTCAAATATTACATCTATACGTAAAAAAGAAATTGAAATTTTTATTTACTATTTTAATTTTGATCTCAAATAGTATATACTTTATAATAATTATAATCTAAAATTTATAAAGATTAATTTTTATTATAGGCACATAAAAACAGTTTTCTGTGTGAAATAATACTTGAGTTTCAAAAAAAGATAAACATGTGTTTTTATAAATTCCACATAATATTTTTTAAACTATTTAAATTACTTATTAATTTTTTTTAATTTTATATAAATATCGTTTCTTGAACATTTAAGTCATTTTTTATTATAAAAGTGATAGTTTCAAGTAAAAATCGGTATATTTACTATTAACCTAAAAAACAATTATTTAAGAAAAATCTAAAAACTTCATTAGAGGTTAATATTGATATGATAAACTGAAAAATATTTTTTATTTTATAAAATAAAAAGTAAAAAATGTAAATATTTATAATTTTTTAAAAAATTTATAAATTATAAATAAATCTACCTTTATTAGAAATTGATGTTTTAGAGATTATGTGATCTTAATATATTTTCATATTGATTTATATTTTTAGTGATGTTAATATATTAGTACATATATAATAATATTTTAAGGTGTAAATTTAGTTTATGAGGCCAAAATATACCATACATAATAAAACAATTCCTAGAAAATAAATATTACTTTTATAATAAATATAATATAAAAAAACATTAATTAATTAATTATATTATAAAATTTAATTTTTTACTAATAAATTGTTATTGAAATATTTATATTCATTTTTCTTATAAAAAATATCATATTTTAAAAATAATAATAATATATATACCTAACACGAACACACAAACACACACCCACACATATATATAATTTTTTAATAACATATTTTTATTTCATTGTGAGTCTGATTATCTTAAATTTACCACTTTGAAATTCTAGACATTGGGATTCCTATAAGATATATAATCAATGATCATAATAACAAAGAACATACTTTCAATGACCAAAATTTCAACTTCAATATTTATAATGACTATATTTCATTCCAATATATATATATACTTAATAAACCTATTTCATCAACACATTTCATTTCTATAGATTTTATTTTAAATATCATGACATATATTCTCCTTTCATGAGATTTTCCCCAATGTAGGATTTGTTATTGTTGGTCAGAGTGGACACTCAAGAGGGGGGTGAATTGAGTTCCAGTTAAAATTTCTGTTAAAATATTGTCTAGTTAGTATCCCCCGATTTATAAAATAAGTTAAACTGTAGTGAATTTATACAGATTATAAATTTTCACTTAGCTTCTAAAAGATTGATTAAGTCTCGGTTAATTTATCCACAAGATCAAACAAACTTTTGAAGCTAACCTATTAATTTACCATAAGTGTAAACACTTGTTAATTTAACTATCAAAGTAGCTTCAAAATAGATTTTTATTTCAAAGTAATAGTAGCGGAATAAATAAGATATATGTAGTATACGTTAAACTTAAATAAAAGATGAACAGCAGATATATCAAGAGGTTCAGTCTCAATCCAAGACTTAGTCCTCTTAAATATATATAAATTTGATCCACACCCTGGATCGGGGTTAACAATAGTTTTACAAAAATTTCCAGGCCATTTAGGGACCTCTACCACTATTCTTCATGGGAGAAAAAACAAAGACTAGGTCACACAAGGACTTCTTCCACAGTTGAAGTGTGTAAATAGAAGTAAAGATAATTTGAGTGAGGATTTTGATATCCTCCAGTTCAGTGCAGGACAAAGTGTGTGTAAAGATATACAGAGTACACCACACTTCTCTAAATTTAATAAATAAATCACATAGAGAAGATAGATGAGACTTTTGAAAGCTCTAGTGATTATCAATGTATCTCTGGACTCGTTGGATTCAACAGGAATGCTTCTGAGTCCTTCTCTGGTTTTTCTATTGAAAAACAGAGTGTCGTAGTTCGGCTTGTCTTCTTCAGGAGTGAGAAAGATTTCTTGATTCGTCGTGTGTTCTTGAGAAGTATTGGATTGCACTCATGGGAGTTCTCTAAAGGTCTTTCAATCTTCTTCTTGTTCAGGATTGATTTTCCTGTTTAGCACAGTGCGCTCAGATGTACGTATGTTCTTCGTGTTGTTTCTTGTTTCTTATTGCATGTCCCTTATTCCTTCTTACATGTGTACTGCATCTCAATATTTCTTACATTACATGAGTTCTAGCAGTAGGAATGATTCCCTTTTCATAAGTACAAGATACTGTTTCCTGACATGCCAAAAACTATCATTAAATAACATTAATTTCATTAAAAACAAAAAATATGACTGTTAGCATTATTTAAATAATATTGAAAAAGACTTAAGAAACGGTGTCAAAGTGATTATGGAAACGATTTCTTCTTCAAGGTATGTGTTTCACGGTATGAGATTCACGATGTGAGCTTCACGGCGAGTCCTTCACGGTGTCTGGTCATGGTGTCTAGTCACGGTGTCTGGTCACGGTGTCTGGTCACGGTGTCTGGTCACGGTGTCTGGTCACGGTGTCTGGGTCACGGTGTCTGGGTCACGGTGTCTGGGTCACGGTGTCTCCATACATAGACAAATATCTATATTTGGACTAAGACAGTGATATGCAGAATATGGATTAAGGTTAATCATTAGAGATTAAGAGAATGTGAATCATAAATATAAAGGTGTGACAATATATGTGAGAATTGTGATCATGCATAGGACTTGTAAATAATAAAGAGAGTAATTGACATCCATAAGCTTTGTTATTATAAAAACATGATGTATAGGTATTATTGAGATTGAAGAGCATTAGAAAGATGTGCAATGAAGATCGAGATTAAGTCATAGTAAAGAGATTTGTGATCATCAAAACATGATTAACACATGAGGAGTCCAACAATATCCCCCTTTTTGATGATCACAAATCATATATTGGTAGAATATAAATGACATGTAAAATTACAGTAACTAGCATAGCAAAAATATTATAGAACTGATACTTGTAGTTTTTCTCCACCATTTATACTATTATAGAACTGACACTAGTAGTTTTCTCCCCCTTTTGGGATTATCAAAAAGTAGAGATAATGAATTGAAACATTGCATTTGGTATTAAACAAAGAGTGCAGAATACAATACAACATGTAACAACAAAAGACATCCCATCAAAAAAATTCCTCGAACTCATCAGGGATTCATATTGTTCTTGCCTTTATCAGCAACAGGATCTGGTGCTAAAGTAGAAGAAGGAATAGATGTGGTAGACAACGAGGGTAAGGGTAGACCTTCAAAAACAGATGGAGCCAAAGTAGGATCAGTAGAAGATCTAGGCTGTGGTTGTTCAAGAATGACTAGCCAGATCTGAGAAAGAGCTTCACTAACTATGATGGCAGTTGAGTCTAAGGCAGGTAGTCCAGTTCTAAGGGGTGCAGCAGCTGGAGCAACTATAGAATTACTCTACACATGATGATACGGCTTCAAAAGATTGATGAAATCTGTAATGATTTCACCACCATACTGCATAGCCTTTTCAAAATCATCCTTATTCTCCAGAAATCTGTCCAACAATCTGGGCAACTCTGAAAGTTTCTGAACTTCAGCTTTAAAAGCTTGAGTCACCAGAGGGATTCTCAAATTTTCCACAAGGTATATAAAGTGATCTGTCATATCACTTTTAGAGAAAATCCGGGAAAGATACAAATCTATTTTCTTGGAGATCTCTTGTTGAGCATCATTGGCTATCTTAGATTAAATCCTAACCAATTCCAATGCTCTATCACTGTTCTTAATCACATCAGAAAAAGAAGATAGATCCAAGCCATTGAAGGCATTTTGAAATTCTTCCTTTATAATGGATCTGAGCATAGAATCATACAAAGAAGGTGTGGAGGTCTAACCAGAAATGGGTGAAGCCTTGACAGCTTTGGTTAGAACTTTGAGATGTTTCAGAACTTTTTGTAGACATCCAGTGTATTCATCTGTAATCTTATTCAGATTTTCCACAAGCTCTCTCATGCGTTCCAGCATCTTGGTGTTCCTTTTTCCAATATTTTCATCAAAAGATAGTAGGTATGGATGAACTTGAGACACAATAACCTAGAAATAAGGGAATCAGAAGAATCAGGAGAAATAGGAACAGGTTCAGGGGTAGAAACAAGAGCAGGATCTGATCTTACAGATAACTCATTTTGCAGACTTTCTACCATACTTTACAGATTTGAAACATCAGCACTCTGCAGCTTATTCTCAACTCTGACTTCTTGAATTTCTCAGATCATCCTTGGTTGAATATGAAAGATAATATTTTCCAAGAGAATTGATGCATCTTCTTGACTTAATTGAGTCACTGGGTGAGGTTGAGTGGAGACAATTTTCTCAACTCCAGCTAACAAAGTCTCTCCAAAAACTTTCAGATCATCTTTGGTCACAAAGAAGTGAATCTCAGGTAAGGATGCGGGTAAAGGTAAAGTTTCAGATTCTGGTTGAGGTTCAGAGTCATCTTCAGACTCAGATTCTGATTCAGATTGAGGTTGGGGCTCTGGTTCTGGTTTTGAATAAGCTAAGGACTTCAGTTGAAACAGCGAATAAAGATCCGTTCCAGTTTCAGTTACTTTCTGTGACTCATTCACATCCTAAAAGCTTGAAAAATCATACCGAGAGTGCACAGATAAATTGATAGAAGGTTGAGAAGCTTCAGCATATCCAGCTTCCACAATATCAATATTTTGAGGTTCCTTCCAATCAACTTGTGCTTCCCTTCCAGATTATTGGGGTTCAGTACCATGGAAAAGATTCATAGGATCATCCCTAAACTCTTCAGCAAACTCTTTCCTTGACAACTGAAAGGCAATTTCCATTCTTTCTTCAGCAGATGGAATAATCTCTGTAACTGATTGTTCCACTGGATAAGCTTCCAGAATTGCTTCTTTCTAAATAGAAGGAGTCTCTTCAACAAGATCTTTCTCTAAGGTTAGTTGTTGTTCTGAAACCGGAAAAACCAATTTCCTTGCAGCATTGGGATGAGATTCTTCCTCATGAAGAACAACTGAAGGATCCATAGTCATTTCCTTTTCAACAACAACTTAATCTCCTTGAGGTATTTCAGCAGGGATAACAGCAGGGACAACAACCCTTTCCTCTTAAACCGGAATTGTTTCCATTGGAGGTATTACAGGATCTTCTCTAGGTCGTACTTTAGCTATAACTTCTTCTTGTTCTTCTTCTTTTGAATACTGAGCCACTTTATCTGGTTCCAAACCAGGATCAGCTAGGTGCTTAGGCCTTCTTGGATAGTCAACATGATTAAACTTTTTATAAAGTTGATCACTATCCTCAACCCATTGCTTCTTCTAGGGATTCCATCTTATCTTCATCCTTCTGATGATAGGCATGGATAGGCAGAAATCAAGGTCCTCTATCTTTTCTCCATTCGGTCCAACCATCCCTTTTGCAACTAACATAGCTGAAATCATCCTTGAGTAAAACAGGGAGTTGGATTTGGAAGTTACTTTGATAACTCACAGATATGGTTGATAACATAATTACTTATATTGGTCTTATGGCCATTCTTCAAAAGTTGAATCAGAAACACATCCTGATACTTCATCACAGAAAAACCCCATTTTCATGGACTAACCAAATTATGAACAAACTCGAACAGAAGTCTTGTCTCCCCATCTAGTTCAGCAGCTATGGCCCTTCTCTTGGTTCCATTTCCAGTTAGACTTTCCAAAGCAGTCTCTAGGTCAAAGATGTTGGTTGTTGGAGGAGGTTCTCTCTGGTAATCTTCACAAATTCCTTCATGTGGAATTCCTAGGCATGCAGCCCACAACCTTGAAGAGAAAGAGCACTTCTGACCATCGATCCAGCTGGTCACCATAAATCGTTCTCCAAACTCAAAAATAAAACTTCACATGCTGATAGAACTGAGATAAAAGACATGGGTAAATCGGTCTATTCTCTCCAGTGAACCATTCAAGCCATCCTTGTTCTCTTAAAACTTTCAAAACTAAAGATCTGCTAAATAGTAGCCATTTAGGGCAAACCTCTTTTTCAGGAATAACTGTACGGCTTACTAGGTTCGGGTTTAGAGGTCCTTCGGAAGCTATCCTCGGTATCCTCTTTTGTTTCTTAGAGAAGTGCTTCTCAAACGAGGTGAGGATGGACGTTTCATCCTTGGCATTCACTAAAGGTTCGAGCGAGAGGGAAGATAAGGTTCAGGAGAGAGTTCGGGTAAGGAATCGAATGAAACCCTTAAGTTTTATCATTTGGGAATGTCAAACGTCATAAAAACAAAAACGCGGGAAATCAAATAGCGGTGAAATAAAAATTACCGTGATACGAGTTAAAATAAATATAAACATAATTCTCATGGTGAGACTGTGAGTAGGCATTACAGTGAGACAGAAAACTAGTCATCATGGTGAGACAGTTTGTAGTCATCACGGTGAGACAGTGATCATTTTATATAGTCACGGTGAGATAGTGAGTTGTCAGACTGTGAGCATAAAATAGTAACTTAGAAACAATAAGTATGAAACTATAAAGTAAAGTATAGTAAATTATTAAACATTAAAATCAGTAAGATATTCATTTATGATTAATCATACCAAGATCATGTATGATGTAGTCTAATCTTTTATAATTTAAGGGTTTAGTGAATATATCAGCAAGTTGATATTCAGTACTAATTAATTCCAAATTGATATCACCTTTTTTGATTATGATCCCTCAAAATGTGATGCCTTACATCAATATGTTTAGTCCTGGAATGAGAAACAATATTCTTAGAAATATTAATAGCACTTGTGTTGTCACAATTTATTGAGGCATGTCTGAATTGATATCCATAGTCTAGTAATGTGTGTTTCATCCACAAAATTTGTGCACAACATCTTCCAGCAGCTATGTATTCAGCTTCTGTAGTTGATAATGCAACAAAATTTTGTTTCTTACTACACCATGATACTAGTGACTTGCCTAAATGGTGACATGTTCCAAAGGTTCTTTTTCTATCTAGCTTACATCCAGCAATGTCAGCATCAGAATAACTAACTAATTCAAATGATTGTCCTTTGGGATAGAACAGTCCTAAATTGGGAGTATGCTTAAGGTATTTGAAAATTCTATTTACATCCTTTAAATGTGACTCTTTAGGGTTTTCTTGAAAACGAGCACACATACACACACTAAACATAATATCAGTACAACTAGCAGTCAGGTAGAGTAGACTTCCAATCACGCCTCTATAAGTGGTTTGATCAAATAATTTACCAATTTCATCAAGATCCATCTTACAGGTGATACTCATGGGAGTGTCACTACTATTTGTGCCCTCCAATCCAAAATGTTTTGAAAGATCTCTAGTATATTTACGTTGGGTTAAAATAATTCCATCATCATTTTGAAAGATTTGAAAACCAAGAAAGAATTTAAGTTCACCCATTAAACTCATTTCAAATTAATTTTGCATCATTTTAGAAAAATCAGTACATAATGTAGTTTTTGAAGATCCAAAAATAATATCATCAAAATAAATTTGTACAACTAAAACATCTTTATAAATTCATTTTATAAATAGAGTAGAATCTACTATTTCTTTTGTAAAACCTTTAGAAATTAGAAAAGTACTTAATCTATAATACCAAGATCTTGGAGCTTACTTTAAACCATATAAATCTTTTGATATTTTGGAAATATGATTTGGAAAATGAGGGTTTGAAAATCTAGGTGGTTGTTCAACAAAAACATCCTCAGCAATATATCCATTTAAGAATGCACTCTTGACATCCATTTGACATAGTTTGAAATTTAGATGTGTAGCATAAGCAAGTAAAATCCTAATAGCTTCAAATCTAGCTACTGGAGAAAAAGTCTCCTCATAGTCAATACCTTCTTCTTGACTGTAGCCTTGTGCAACTAGTCTAGCTTTATTTTTAACTATGTTTCCGGATTCATCTACTTTATTTCTAAACACCAATTTTGTGCCTATTGTGAAAGTGTCCTTAGGTCTTTCAAAAAGATTCCAAACATTATTTCTTTCAAACTAATTGAGTTCTTATTGTATAGGAATTACACAAAATTCATCATTAATAGCATCATCAATGTTTTTAGGTTCAATATGTGACATGAAGGCTTGATGTTCAACCTGATTTCTAAGAGAAGCTCTAGTCTGTGTCCCTCTATCAAGATTTCCTACAACAGCATCTGAAGGATGATTCTTTGGAATTCTAGTTGATCTAGTAAAGGTAGGACTAGAAACTTCAGGTTCACCAAGAGGTTGGGAATCAACAGAAGCAGGTTTTGGAAAATTTCCAGGACTGTTTGTCTTTATATCAGGTTCATTTGATTTATCATTAAGGTCTAGAACAGATAAATCTTCTTCAAGATTTTCAAAAGAGGTTTTAGGCTCATGTGGATCAGTTTCATCAAACTTGATGTGAACATATTCTTCCACACACTTGGTTCTTTTATTGAAAACTCTATAGGATTTACTTGAAATAGAGTAACCTAGGAAAATTCCTTCATCACTCTTGGATGAAAAATTGTCAAGATTATCTTTGGTATTAAGAATAAAGACTTTGTAGCCAAAGACTCTGAAGTAGTTAACCTTAGGTTTCCTATGGTTCCACAACTCGTAAGGGGTCCTCTTAAGAACAGGGTCTGATCAAGGTTCTATTTATAATATAACAAGCTGTATTTACAGCTTTATCCCAAAAATAAATAGAAAGGTCATATTCATTAAGCATGGTTCTGGAAATTTCTTGCAGGGTTCTATTCCTCCTTTCTACTACACCATTTTGCTGAGGTGTCCTAGGGGCAGAAAAGTTATGACTATAGCCATTGTGTGATAAATAGGATTCAAATTCATGATTCTCAAACACACAGCCATGATCACTTCTTATAGTTTTTATCTTAAGTCCACTAAGGTTCTCTACATATTTGGATTATTTAGCAAAGTAAGAACAAACTTCACTTTTGTGAGCTAAGAAGTATACCCAAGTATATCTAGAAAAGTCATCTACTAAGACATGGACACAGTGCTTCCCATTTAAGCTAGAAACTATAGATGGTCCAAACAAATCCATGTGAACCAACTCGAGAGGTTGAGAAGTTGAAACTTCTTTCTTTGGTTTGAAAGAGATTTTGTGTTGCTTTCCCTTTTAACAGGGATTACAAACTTTGTCATTTGGAAACTCAAGTTTGGGTAGGTCTCTCACTAAGTTCTTCCTAGTATGTTTTATAAGTGAGTGTATATTGCAGTGTCCTAATCTTCTGTGCCAAATCCAAGACTCCTTATGAAAAGCATTTAGACAAGTAATATTTTTCATGGATAAAGTATTTAAATCAACAACATAAACATTTTCATTTCGCAGGGCAGAAAATACTAAATCATTTTTAGAATTAAAAAAATTTCAAGAATCATTTTCAAATTTAACATTAAAACCATCATCACAATACTGAGAAATACTTAACAGATTATATTTAAGTCCATCAATGAATAAAACTTTATAAATTAATATTGAGTCAGTGTTACCAATTTTTCCTAAGCCAATAATTTTCCCTTTAGAATTATCACCAAAGGTGACAAAGCCTCCATAAATTATGACTAAGAATTTAAAGCATGAGAAGTCTCCTGATATATGTCTTCAACATCCACTGTCCAAGTACCAAGTCTTCCGATAGGAGCTCTTTAAGCAGGTTTCCTACAAAACAGATTTAGATAGGAAATGATTTTGGTACCCAGATCTTCTTGGGTCCAGACAGGTTGGAAATCAAAGCTTTCGGTACCCAAATTTGTCTTATGGGTCTCATAAAATTTGTATAATCAACAGATTTTGAAAGATAAACATTATTAGATCCGTAACTATGAATATAAATTGTTTAAGCATATAAATGTCCAGAACTAGAACTAGCAGTATTTTGTCCAAATTTAGGAATAAATCTATTCTTAGTAAACTGTCCTTGTCCAGGTTTGTAGCCTATTCCAATCATGTATTTTGGTGCAACATTACTTCCTAGAATTTTATTTAGTGTATCCCTTCCATTTGTGAATTTCTCTAAATCCTTTTTGAGTTGCTCATTAGACATTTTCAGTTTGGTGTTCTCCTTTAACAGTTTAGCATTTTTCTTTTTTTCAATAGTAAGTTCAGTTTTAAAAGTAGTAGTGAGAGCATGATGTTTCTTTAATGATTTCTATTTATCCTTAAGTTCATTGCATGTCTCTTCTAGCATATTAAAATATTCAAATAATTCCTCACTAGTCATGTTTTCTGAATCAGAATTAGATTCTGCACTATCTTCAGAATAATAATAATTTAAAGCAGGAGTATCTAAGAGTACCTTAGATGTGTTGGTCATAAAACAAATGTTTGCCTTATTTCTGGTGTCAATCTCAGAAGCTTAAGATTCACTGGAGCTATCCTCAGAAGTGCTCCAAGTAGCCTTCATATTCTTTTTGTACTTACTGTCCTTGTAATCATATTTCTTCTTGAATTTGAGCTTTGGTCATTATGCTTTAATATGTCCTTTTCTTTTTCACTCATAGCAGACAACTTCATCACTTTTATCTGGCTTTTTCCAATCCTTCTTCCAATGTCCCTTATTGTCATACTTTCCTTTTTAATTTTATTTTCTGAAGAATTTATTCTTCCTATAAAATTTCTTAAACCTTCAGGCTATCCGAGCCATTTCAGCATCACTATCAGAGTCATAATATTTACATGTTGAACTGTCAGTAGGTAGTTGAGCTTTATCTTTGTCCTTGCTCGTTGAAGCACTAGTCCTGAAAGCCACTGATTTTCACATAGGTTCATCATCTTCCTATTTATTCACCTTGAGTTCTTCCTCATACATCATAATCTTACCAATGAGTTCTTTGATAGGTAGAGCAGCAATGTCATATGACTCTCTGATTGAAACAGATGTGCCACTCCATCGGTCTGGTAAACATCTTAGAATCCTCATAATTTGTTCCTTTGCTGGAACAACCTTTCCAAGTAAATTCATTGTATTGACTATCTGATTAAACCTGAGATACATATCAGAAATGGGTTTATCAGTATTTATTTTAAAATTTTCATATTTAATAGTATAAGTATTTAATCTCATTTCTTTAACATTGGTTGTTCCTTCATGAGAAACACCCAAAGTATCCCAAATTTCAAAAGCAGTTTTACAAGCAGAATTTCTGTTAAACTCTTCATCTCCTAAAGCACAGTACAAGGCATTCATGGCTTTACAATTATTATTGTAAGCAGTATTTGTAGGTTCATCCCAAATGGATCTAGCAGTAGTGTGAAGTTTATATTCTGATTTTATGGCAGTCCAAATATCAAAACTTATGCTTTCTAAATGAATTTTCATTTTAAGTTTCCACTGAGCATAGTTTGTACCATTGAAGAAAGGTGGCATGTTAGTAGCAGCACCCTATAGTCTATTATCCCTAACTAGATTTTCAAAAGATAAGTAAAGAGATAAAAATTTAGAACTAATAGAAATTTATGATCTTTAAAGATGCAACTAAAATAGCAGTTGAAAAACAGAGTATTTCAAAAATAATTGAACAAAAACTAATCCTCTGATACCAAATGTTGGTCGGAGTGGACACTCAAGAGGGGTGTGAATTGGGTTCCAATTAAAATTTCTGTTAAAATATTGTCTAGTTAATATCCCCCGATTTATAAAATAAGTTAAACTGTAGTGAATTTATAAAGATTGTAAATGTTCACTTTGCTTCTAAAAGATTGATTACGTCTCAGTTAATTTAACCACAAGATCAGACTAACTTTTGAATCTAACCTATTAACTTACAATCTGTGTAAACACTTGATAATTTAACTATCAAAGTAGCTTCAAAATAGATTTGTATTTCAAAGTAATAGCATCATAATAGATAAGATATATGTAGTAAACTTTAAACTTAAATAAAAGATGCACAACAGATATAACAAGAGGTTCAGTCTCAAGCCGAGACTTAGTCCTCTTAAATATATATAAATTTGATCCACACCCCGGATCGGGGTTAACAACAGTTTTAAAAAATTGTCCAGGCCACGCAGGGACCTCTACCACTGTTCTTCATGGGAGACAAAACAAAGACTTGGTCACACAAGGACCTCTTCCACAGTTGACGTGGGTAAATAGAAGCAAAGAGAATTTGAGTGAGGATTTCGATATCCTCCAGTTCAGTGAAGGAGATAGTGTTTGTAAAGATATACAGAGTACACCACACTTCTCTAAATTTATAAAATAAATCACATAGAGAATATAGATGAGAGTTTAGAAAGCTCTAGTGATTATCAATGTTGCTCTGGACTCGTTGGATTCAGCATGAATGCTTCTCAGTCCTTCTCTGGTTTTTCTATTGAAAAACAGAGTGTCGTAGTTCAGCTTGTCTTCTTCAGGAGTGAGAAAGATCTCTTGATTCGTCGTGTGTTCTTCAGCAGTATTGGATTGCACTCATGAGAGTTCTCTTAAGGTCTTGCAATCTCCTTCTTGTTCAGGATTGATTTTTTTATTCAGCACAGTGCACTTGTATGTACGTATGTTCTTCGTGTTGTTTCTTATTGCTTATTCCTTTTTCCTTGTTCCTTTTTACACGTGTAATGCATCTCAATCTTTTATATATTCCATGAGTTCTAGAAGTATGAATGATTCCATTTTCATAAGTACAAGATACGGTTTCCTGACATGCCAACAACTATCATTAAATAACATTAATTTCATTAAAAACAACAAATATGACCGTTAGCATTATTTAAAAAATGTTGACAAAAACTTAAGAAACAGTGTAACAATGATTATGGAAATGGTGTCTTCTTCACGGTATGTGGTTCACGGTATGAGCTTCATGGTGTGAGCTTCACGGTGAGTCCTTCATGTGTCTGGTCACGGTGTCTAGTCACGATGTCTGGTCACGGTGTCTGGTCACAGTGTCTGGTCACGGTGTCTGGTCACGGTGTTTGGTCACGGTGTCTGGGTCACGGTGTCTAGGTCACGGTGTTTGGATCACGGTGTCTGGGTCACGGTGTCTCCAAACTTAGACAAATATCGGTATTTGGACTAAGATAGTGATATGAAGAATATGGATTAAGGTTAATCATTAGAGAGTAAGAGAATGTGAGTCATAAATATAAAGGTGTGACAATATATGTGAGAATTGTGATCATGCATATGACTTGTAAATAATAAATAGAGTAATTAACATCCATAAGCTTTGTTATTATGAAAACATGATGTGTAGCTATTATTGAGATTGAAGAGCATTAGTAAGATATGAAATGAAGATCAAGATTAAGTAACATTAAAGAGATTTGTGATCATTAAAACATGATTAACACATGAGGAGTCCAACAGTTATACTAATGGTAATTTTAAAGATGATGGTGGTCCATGTGAGTTTCTAGTTTGGAAGATATTAATCTAATCAATTTATGTTACCCTTTATGTTTTGGATGTTTTAATGGATGTAATCCTCATTGATGTGTAATATTCCATTTCATTTGACATAGGGTTTCATATATCTTCATTCTAATGTTACATTATATTTGATTAGAGCTTTGTTATCTTAGATCATATCTTAAAACCCCCAAATTTTTTTATCAGTTATTAATTATTTTGAAATAATAAATAAACATTACTTATAATTATAAACAACAACAACAACAATAATAATAATAACAATAATAATAATAATAATAATAATTGCTCTAAAAACAAAGGGAGTAGCATTTTAATCCATTAATTATATTTTTCCCTCATAATTTAAAATATTACTTACTAATGATATTTATAAGGTCACTCGAGATTTAATTTTACATGGAGGTATCAATCACATCTATTCACATATAATAAGAATAATACCTATATTGTGTATCTTCCTAATTATTTGAGTAAAATACTTCTTATTGTTTGGTTTTAAGACCTATTTTATTTTACCTTGAGTTCAATTTCAGACATTAATTAACATATTAATATAAATTTTCCTGAGGTACAAAATTTTATAACATATTTTTATAAATGATTCACCACACACACCTATCACTCATCCTTTATAGTCCTTCGAATTGGTGTTAATGAAAGAAAGATGAAGTGGAATGAATAAGTCAATGAAGAATGGACCTCATTCTTATAAGGTTTATTAATATACATGTTTATATTCCTCCATTCTTTTTCTTGGAGTAATCACTTCCACTACACCAATATAATCCCTCTCTAGTATGTCCCCTACATGTGTAGATGCCTCAACATATGGTGACCCATTTCCTCACTCACTTATTTCACTCAACCCTGCATTGTCATAATTGTGAATACCTCCCAACTAAAGAATAATAGGGGATTTATACAACACAAAATATTCTCTGAAGTGATATTCATGTTACCAAATAGTTCTCTCCATTACTTAAATTACTTTCCACACACACTACATAGGATCACGTTTTTTAGGTTATCAAAATTGATTCTCTAACTGCTCCAACCCTTGTGGTGACTTGGTAGAAACCCCTTTTTTTATATTACCACCATGTAATTTTTAACTATTCTTGGTAGTGGAGGGTTATATTCGACATCCACCATTGTCATGGAACTTTCAAAAACTCCAGAAACATTGGGTACTATATGTTGTGGTAGTTCATTAATGGATGATGATGAAGACAATTATATATTCTTGTATTCTATTGTAGTAATGTTATGATCATTCAATAAATGGTGTTTTCTTTTTTCTCTACTAGCACCCATTTCTCCCTATGAAGGAGATTATTTTGGTATTATAACAAAAATTTGTGAATAGTGATTATATATTGAAATATTTATTCCATTACTAGAATCACATCAAATATATATAAAATACCCAAAAAATATTTATATTTCCAAAAACATGAATTTAAAAATTCATCCCTAATAAAACTAGAAATTTTATTTTAAAAAATAATACATCAAGGTGGTACATAGAGAAAATAATATAGGTAACTTATAGTGGGTGTAATAAAGATCACATATTCACAATTTTGAAGTAGATGATATATTTGGGTCCATCGACATCATCAGTTTTCATTGAATATGATCTAAATATTTTCTATGTTTGTGGTGGTCGTACATGCATATCATTCTTAATATCCACGGATTAATTAAAATGAATTGGTTACTATCCATGTTTTTTGCACCTAAGGTATTATACTATTAGTGGTGATTTTAGATGCACACTCTCCACTCCCATCATGATCACTAGACTCTATATATTCCTATGATGACTTGACACCTGATAACCCCCTCTGTAGAGCCGTGATTAGTGTGATACTACTGAGTGGGGTAGGTTTGAATTAGTGACCCCTTCTCTCTTTTCAAATTGTTTCTTCCCAATTAATCAAATGTGATTGTTTAAATTCTCAATCCACTCTTTTTTATGTCTCTTAGACTCACCACAAATAATACTATATATCAAAGGTATATTATACATCTATTTACAATGTTTTATACAATGAAATATTCTTTTATTCATATTAACATTTTCTTTTATTTTCGTTATTTCACCATATTATTTATTTAATTTGAGATATTTTCTACAGAGTCATGCATGAAAAAACTACACAGGCCCTTTTACTTTGATTTTCCACAAGAGGAAAAAAGCATGAAATATATAATTCCTTCTTCTTCTTGTGGAGAATTATGTATATATAAGACACTAACTTCATGTTCATAAGTCACAAAAGATCAATTTATTCTTAAAATATAAATTCATATTCACGTAACAAGATACAAGTATCACCTTCTACTCTTTATGAATATAGAGAGATTCATGTGACTCAATTACCTCATGTGTTATAGGACCTATGGTATCTCAAACCCTTCATCTAAAACACTATTTTTCAATATCACAATCAGTGTGCATGGGATCTCTTCAATTTCTTGCAACCATGGTTGGCTTGTGAGATACTGCTCCTTAACAAGATCAAATCCCACAGGAATTGCATCTTGTGAAAAAGTAATGTGTGAATCTTCCCATTCTGATTCCTATGAAATAATCACATTGGATCAGTTTCTTCTAAAAATGAGATACCTCTCATAAAATAATAAATATATACATCTAGAACCACCAACCATACTTCTGTATAAATAGGTGATTTCACATTGCTTTTCCTCTAAAATTCGTAGAGAGTGAATACTTATTAATTTATTGAACATATAGGGATCCAATAGAATGATGAAACTATTAGTGTTTTAAACATCATGAAATGATGAAATGGACATCAAATTTCATGATCACTTAGTTGATCATGAGACACCTCACTGGACAGGTCATTATTGAGAATGAAGCTGTCTAAGGCTGCAACATCGTGCATATATTATTAATCATGTGTTGTCCTAGTTACAGTATACATGAGATTGAACGATTGAGATTGTTTATGGGAAGAACTATAATTCTTATTTTTGATTGAATTATTCAAATAAGCACATGCATGAAATAATACAATTGCATAAATGTTCTTGGGTATATTGAGAAAGCATTTTTATCACTAAAGATGGTCATTTTTACGATTATCACTTGTCTCGAGTGTTTGAATAGAAAATCATAAAATGGGGGGTAGGAGATGATAAATCAAGATAATTGGAAGTTACAAATTTAATGGATAATATGACCTCTATTATTTATATTGGTTTTCTAATAAGATGAAAAGTTCCCACTGCACACAATCCTATATCAATCTTAAGCTATTTTGAGTGGTTTTTAATAATAGATGTCATGTAAAAGACCTATAGAGTATGAACAAGTGTCTAAATCGAGACACACATTCACCAAAAAGAATCATGGGTTGTGTATCCCTTTACAATCCCACTATCCCACCTTCATGGGAACTCACACATGTATGCTCAGAGCTATCTATGGGCATATCTCTGATCCACCATGTTGTCTACATAGGTATGCCCTCCCTAGGGGTTGAGGAAGATCCTACAATGTGGTTGATTTAGGTAGACCTTATGGATTATATGGGTTTCTATTTTTTAAATAAAACCTACTGAAAATAATTAGAACAATTCTAAGTATAGGATTCAAAATTCCAGGAATTTTTAACATGTATTCTATTCTTCATCAATTCCCCATGAAAAATATATTTTACAAGGACTTAAAAAATATATTCATCTTGATGTAAATAATGTGGCACCCTTATCAAAATTGGAAATTTCCTTTAACATTAAAGACCAATTAAAGAATATTCACAATCTGATATAGAGATTATTCATTATATTTTATTCTTAACATCACGTATTCTTATAATCCCCAATACATATTGACTCTTCTAACAACAAATAAAATTCTAGTATATTGTTTTCAAAAATCACCCATTGGATTGTTTTTCAATACCCTTAACTAATTCACCAAGGAAATATGTAATTGTATTTATCTTTATTCACCCCTTTTTTGATAGTGAATACAAAGTTGTATTTTGGGGATCTCAGTTAAACATCCAATAAAAAATCTAAACTCATGGAATTGAATCACACTTTTTGGAAATAAATGATCTTTTAGTTAATAAAATATAAATCTATATGGTCTAACCGGATGTAAAAACCAATGGTGATGTCACCAAAGAAACAACAAAAATACATAAATATTCAATAATTTGATTTAATTATCAATGTCATTCCAACTTCTTCATTTCAATGGATATTTGGGAATGTTTTTCAATAGATACCATGCACACATCTTACGAAAAAAATCAAAATATTTCATGTTCATAAATTATTACCCCTATATCTATTACTCTCACTTAAGAAGTATTTTGATATAATCTAGTAAGATTTCCACGTGTGAGGATCATTCCTAACTTTTAGTGTTTCTACCCCTCAGGGAATTCACTATATGAATCATCATGGAAAGTTATGTTCTCCATGATGAAAATTTATTATCCTTAAATTCCAAAAAAAAATTAGTTCAGTTAATCCCGAATAAGAGTATATAGAGTGACCTCAAGGATACTTCATATATACATTCATACTAAGAGTTACATATCAATATGGAATTCTTATTCGATTAGATTTTTCATTGTATTTATCTTATTCCTTGTGATCATCCTTCACTAATTGAACAAATATATACCACTAATAAATTAACATTTCATTGCTTTTTTATTGTAACATCTCATACATAATTACCTCTTATCATGGTAGGATTATGATACACTATTTTGTTTCCACACCTATTTTGTTGACATTGTAGAATTTCATTATATAATTTTTGATGACTTCTCATTAACTCAATATTCATAAAATTTCACCACTTTCTTAACTTTTTTCATGTAAATATTGTGATCATTCTCTATTTGTTTAGCCTAATATAGTTAGTAATTCTAGATAAATAAACATTATTTCTCAATGTTATTAGTTTTATTGAGATTCTTGTTTGATTCATTGGTGACCATATCATTCATTACATTCTAAATTCAATTCTCATTTTCATTATAAGGATTTCCACTCAACAACCTAGGTCTTAATTTCATACCTTTGTGTCATTTTTAACACATCTACAGTAAAATCCATTCAACCAATCATATTTTTTTAGTTAAGATAATTTCTTATTTATAAGATTCTCTTTATGATAATATGATCTCATATATTTGTCATATCTCCCCCTTTTCCATTCTTATTTCATGGTAGTGACGTGTTATACCAGTTTGACTAATAGTTATGAGCAAAAACTCTAAAACACCATCTAAATCCTCTAAAAATTTATCTTATAGATTTATTTTCGTTCTTTTATGAATAATTTTCATACTTTTTTTTTAAATTAATATGGTTTTTTCTTCTTGGGAGGGAACCTTATGACTGAATTAGTCCACTCTTCCATTTTGAAATATGTGTTCTAAATTTTAATTTTAGTTGATGTTGATTTCATCAAATCTTTAGATCTTAAACTATTAAATATAATTGTTTCCCATTAATATTTAGTTCATATAGAATTTAATTTTTTTAAAAGACCTTTTTTCTCATTATTTTGGGAGGATTCACCATCTACATCAAATTCCATGCCTATGTCTTCTGTAAATTTATTGAACTCATTATGAGATGCATGACACATTGGTTGTGTCTTGGAAAATTCATCATATTTTATAGTTTTATTTCTTTAATATCATACACAATTATTTCATTATTACCCACTCCTTTCCTAGTATTCTAGTTTTATATAATAGATACCATTTAAATCCCATCAAAATCTTCCTTTATAGATAGGATTTCTTCATGATCACTAAATGTATTGTATAGATAAGACACTTTATATTTATATGCACTTATCTAATTAATATAGTCTATCCCTTTCAAGGAACAATCCTTTTTCTCAAAAATAATCTTATCAATTTATTTCTCCTATATTTTATTTTTCATGTTATGTTACATATTTTCCACAAGAGTATCTTCTAGATTTTTTTTAACATCCATTATTGTTCAGTTATCTTATCAACTTCATCACCTTCTAATGTGTCCATGTCATCCTTGTGTAGTGCCACAAAAATCTTTTCTGTATCGTTCTAATTTTATCTGATGTATCTGAAGAGACTCATCAACTTCAAATGAGTCTTTACATTTATTATTATTACCCATAAAACAAAAATTATTCTTATAAGATCAAACACATTATGAATCACTACTTGTTGATGAAATTACATCCATTACTATTGTAATCGTATTTATCTTAATAGATGTAAATGATTTCTTATTAATATTCAACTTCTTTAACCGGGAATTATTATATTATATTTATAAATCAGTGTAAACAACCTTATTCTTTTTATAGTTACTAGAAAACTGACCAATATTATTATTGTTCCAATATTTTTTTGATTGTTTTCCTTATTTCTTAAACATTACCATTTTAAAAATTATGGTAAAAAAGTATATATTTTGATAAAATTACTCTTCATATTCCTCATCCTTAGAGTCACCTGATTCTAGTTATTCTTAATTTTTAGATTTACCATTTATCATTTCCTTAAATTTTATCTCATATTTTTTCATTCTTCTTGAATGTTGGTGGATTTCTCATTTCATATCCCTTGTTAATGTTTTAAATTCCATCCAATGGTTCATATTATATGTCCTCTAAATCTAAAACAGTTGGTTCAAATATATATATGAAATTTATCATAATATTATATAAAATAATAGAATCTTCCAGATTTTAAAAAAATCACTAATATTGGTGGAAATCCCATTCGCTCTTTTAAAATAATAGAACATATTTTCAAAATCACCAAACATTAAATCTTAAAATATTTTTTTCCAACACCTGAAACTTATCCTCTTTCACATTCACATTTCTCTCATAAATGATACATAATTTGTCACAATTCTCTTTAGTAGTGGGATTTCCTTGAAAATTATTATATACCTTCTTAGATTGTGGCACAATGATGTCAATCTATGATTTTCTATCAATTTACAGTTTACTGTTGTCATAAAATTCATAGAAACATTCTCGTTAAAGGGTTGAAATCCCACTATACTTGAATCTCTCACCACTTCCCCAAATAATATGTGATACAATATCATTTTATTTTCCAACCGAAATTGTTACCATCATTGAATGTGGGAATGAACTCGATGTTTATTGAATTTAATTTCTAAGTCCCCGGTAGTATGTTAGATCATTCTTCGAAGATATTACTTCTCATACCAATTTTAGATCCCAGATTAGTGTGAGATCACTAATTGGGGGGAGAGCGAATATGTTATCATTTTTTTTTGAATTTGAAATATGTGTACAATTATTGCATTGATATAATATTTTTGTTTCTCTTTACCTCACCTCAAATAATGATGTAAATCAAGGGCACATAAAAAAAAGATTTTATTGGTTTATTACAAATACAAACTCCTCTATTCATATTAATATTTTCTTTTCTTTTCCTAGGTTCATTGTCTTATATATTATATTTAAATTATCTTCTAAATCATTAATGATTAAAAAAATCATTCGATACATTTTCCTTCAATATTTTTAACATGATAGTAAGAATGTAATATCTCATATATTCTTATTCTCACATAGTATTATGCATATATGTGACACAAACTACATTTTTAAGATATTTAACTGTTGTGTTCTTATCAGGGAATCTCTACTAATTGACATAACATGATACGTGTAGCACCTTATTCTCTAAAATAATTTAGACAAATTCATTTGAATTAGTTCCCATATGTGTCACATGGCCTATGGTGTTTCAAAAACATCATGTAACAAATTTTTTGTTAGGATCACAATAGTGTGTGTGAGACCACTTCTCCTTTGGGAAACCATGTTATTATGATGATAAAATTACCATTCATGTGAACAAATAAGAATTGTTCTCCTTCATGTAAAAATTAACATGGTCGTGTTCTCTATATGCATGTATTAACAAATCATAGGGGCATAGTTAGTTCTAGAAAAAAAATATATATCTCAAAATATCATACTATAGTAACTTGAAACCTAAAATCAAGATCTTTATATATAGATGAGTTCAGACTACCTTTACTGTGAATTTCATGAAAATTAAAGTCTTTATAAATTTCCAAATATCTCAAGATCTCATTAAATGGTAAAACTATTAGTTTTTTAAACATTATACAATGCCAAAATAGACATGAATTTACATGATTTCTTTAATAAATCAAGGGAGACCTCATTTTACATATTATTTATGTGAAAAATGTTCTCTAAGGTGGAACCTTTTTACATATATTTTTTTCATGTGATTTCATGGTGACTCTCTCCATGGGTTTTCTTGGTCGAGTTTATTCATATGATGGATTATACAATTTATGGTAGAATAAATTATTTAAATCATAACATTCATGAAATAAAGTAATTAATTCATGTACATAGTTCAATTGAGCATGTGTAATAATCACTAAATATGGTTGTTTATGTGATTGTCACTTATTTAGAACAAATTCATAGCAAGTATTTCGACAGGAGGTATGAGATGATGACTCCCTATGATATAATGGTGCAGATGAAAATTATCATAATTACTATGTGAATTTTGTATATGTTTAACTGGATTAATACAAACCACTATATATTTTCCTAGATTAATTTTTTTCCTGGTTCAAGTAGTGGTAAATAAGAATTTTCATGTTACAGACCTTCTAAGCCAACACTTGGGTTGTCACATGGACACACATTCACACATAGGCTTCATTGGTAGTTCCTCCCAATGCAGGACCACTATCCCACGTTCATTTAGGCATAGTAATACCTCTAGTCAATCCTCAATTTCAACCCTAAATACTTCTAATGTTTTCTCTCCCATGTTGAAAAAAATTGTCCCACAATGAGGTTGTTTGAGCTGGACCATTTTGGCTTGTATAGATGGCTAGTTTTTTATATAAGTAAAACTACAAATTATTAGAATAATTCTAAGTATAATATTTATAATATTTATCCTTTTCATATATACTTTATTCTTTATAAATACATCATGAAAAATATGATTCCCATTACTCTAAAAAAATTCTTCATCATGATCTAAAAAATGTGTCGCCCTTTGCATAATTGGAACATGTTTTGAACATTAAAGAAAAGTTCAACAATTATATGAATTTGATATTGATAATAGTGATTCTCCATTATTCATGACCTAATATATTCATATTTACTCCAATACAGAGTGAATTTTTATTAAAAAAAAATTCAATTCAGGTTCATTGTGTTCAACACCCTCTTCCACAAGTAGAGAATTTTCTAGTACACATATAGAAATTTATTTGGTTATATATCCCATATTTTGGACACAATTTTCATATTTCTATATAGTCTTCATTTTGTGAAATTATCATGATCATCCATCCTTTTCATGGTTTGTTCACTTTGAATTATATCTTTGGGTAAAATTTTAATATTGTTTTTTATAGTTGTTTGGGACATATTTCTAGATTTCACAGTTCATATCCTATTCTAATTAGTTGATCATTGAGTTAATACTCACATTGTACCTTACACCCAGGATATTATCAATTATTTCTAGTTCCAACCAACATTAAAACCAAATGGTTAAATATGATTTATTAACATTTACCATCATGTAGGGAATATCATAATCAATACCAAAAAGGATACAACTATAAAACCTTTTAGTTAAGAATATATCAATATTAGTATATCATAGGTAAAATTAGATTTTGTTATATTATAATTCTAAACATATTCAATCATATTAACCATGTAATCAATTCTTTATAGTGGTTTCTAAAGAGAACATTATCAACCAAAGCATATCCACCGGGAGTGCCTATACTGGTTTTCAGTTAGTCCTATTTATTTTTTATTGGGTCATGGCTGATTTAATATGTAAAATTACTTCTTTAGATTTATTACCCTTAGGTAAAAATATTCCATATCCTCCATCCACTTACATATATCTAGAAAGTGATGTAATTGTAAAGAAAATGAGACAATGTCACCTTTACTAAAATTTTAGGATGTTCTACAATACTTACGAATATTCCTAAAAATTATACATTGGGTTTTCACTAAGGCTATGTCATCATGATCTCTAAAAATAAAAATTCGGTTATCTAATATGAACATTAGAGACCCAAGCCTCAAACAAACTTTATTTCATGATTTATAACATACTTTCCCAATATTTCATGATAATGATATAGAGGTCCAGTGTTTTTGAATGATTTTACATAGAAATACATTATCTTTAACATAAAAACCTCATATTTATTCAAAAAATAAACATATTTCTACTAACATATAATGATCTTACAAAACTTCTTAGTATATATTAAGGAAAATAAATATGGAAAAGGGTGAGATAAAAATCCAAATAAGGGAATAAATCTTGTAATAAATAGTAACTTGAGAGTCAAATTGATAACATAATATCATAAATAGAATGATTTTAATTGTAGATACATGTAATAAGGAAATGATATCACAATATCATTGAATTATAAACATTTGTAACCATTTTATAAAGTAATATAACAAACATAAACCAGTGGTCACACACACGACCATAATTATAACAAGGATTAAATCCCTTGCATGATTAGGTTCACTCAGTAATCTCCTAAATAATATCTCAATATATACAACTATTTACCTAATGAATTGGAGAGTTATATAATTATGGTCCCAAATTTTACATAAATTAAAATCATACATATCAATTCCAAGTGATGAAAATAAACCTTACATGAATCATAAGTATGATCAAACCCATGAGAATAATGTGGGTTTCATAATTATTATTCAAGGAATAAAAAATTGATAAATCACAAGGACTCACAAGATTAGTGAGAATTAAATCATTTGAAATTTAATAATTAAAAAAGGGAGATATTTTAATCATATATAGATCTAATATAGAAAATTAATGAGAATAATATTGGAGAAGAAATAATAAAAATGAACCACTTTAGTGGTGATTTGTGAATTTAATTAGGGATATTTTTAAAGATTTAGAGATATTATTTTTTTAAATAAAAGTAAAATTGAAACAATAGGATTATATATAAACAAATTAGGGGTTTCAGGTGCTATTAATTTTTTAACTGCTAAGTCAAAATTATTCTTTTAACTTTTATGTCTTTTGTTTTGGAAATAAGAAATCTCTTTATACTTAATTATTAAGTAAAGTATTTACATGGAATATGGTTTTAATTTTTTAGAACTCACTATTTTATAAAACTCACTATTTTATCATACCCACACTATCCATCGTATGTATGATGTTTACCATACTTACTATTTAATCGTACCCACTCTGTTTACCATACTGACTTTTACCACCATACCCTCTCTGTTTATATTACTAACTTTGAACATCATACGCACCATATGAATCATACCCCCTTTTCATCGTATCAATATTTTTCATTATATTAATACGGAAAATATAACTCATACCTATCATCATACAAGTGATATTAATATTACTCATGTTATACTTTCATCACATGCATCTTTTCATTATTTTATCAAAGAACATGTTTCATATCAATTGTAATCATCTTATTATTTTTATATATCTATTTTTATAACCAAAACTATGTCATAATGTTAATTATAAACTAATAAAAATGATATCGTGTTTTCTATTTCAATATGACCATTGTAATGGAAGGTTTCCAAGTCCCTCCAAATTTTCTGGAGAAATATGACCGTCAAAGAAAATGTGGCCATTGGAATATGAGGCATATATATTAAATTTCATTTGAACCAGAGACAAAAACTATTTCTTTTTCCATGTTCTAGAGAGAGAATGTGTGACATATCTCCAACTTCATGTGAAATCCTTGAAATTACAAAATGTGAACAGCTCATTCTTAGTTTTTCTATTTCAATAAGTGATTTTTTTTTATTTTTTTGTCCGATAAAGTGATAATGATTGACGGCTTGTGTGGATAGGCAGATGATGTGACCAATATTTGTATCGAATTATTTAATGTATTTGAAAGACAGATGTTCCCATTATCTTTAAAATCAAGGGATTGTGGCGATAACAAGACGTCCATGCTGATCATTATAAAGAGGGATTATCGATGTCGGTAAGATAGACCTATTATCCTAGGTGAAAGGATACCCTACTCTTTGGGATAAAAGAATTATTATACCATTTACTTTTTCACTACTTCTTGTAAAATAAAGAAAACCATTTTATTTCTTCTTTCGATTAGTATTATTTATATTTTAATTGTTTTAGATACCATTTATACTTTTCAGTAATGAGTCTATATGATATATTTTAGAATCATTTAAACTAAATATACTATGATATTTGTATTCAACCCAAATACAATTGATTCAAAACATGTGGTATCATAACATCAGACCATGTGTTAGTCTAAATATTTGTTTTCATTTATAAGAGGTATTGTGAATTGTTTTAGTTTATGTTATATTAAACTGAGAACCATCCTTAATGGTTTTAAATAGAAATTTTTTAAATGTACTATTCACCCCTATTGTATTTCTGCCATATCATATCCATTCTGATCCAACAATTTGAATCAGAGCAGGTTTTCCACTGCTTTGTATATTTTTTATTTCTAAATACACTAACCTCTATTTGTGGAAAAATGATTTTGTTTCTTTATGATGGAAGGCATGAAAAATTTCAGTTCAGTTGACAATCTCAATCCTACAAGACAACCTATCTTTGATGGAAATGGAATTGAATAGTATAGAGATAAAATGAATACTTTTATCATAAATACTGGTGTAGATAACTTCATTATGTCCACTAGTGACTATAAGATCCCCGAGAAAGAAGTTGCAACTATTACAACCCATGAAAAACTTGAATATAAATTAAACTATAAAGTAATAAATAAATTTTTATGTTCTATGAAAAAGAATATTTACATTAAAATCTCATCATGTGAAGCTTCAAAAATCATATCGATGAAATTAGAGATTGCACACATTGGTACTTCTAAAGTTGTTGAAACAAGAAGAGAAATTCTAAGATCTTACTACAAAACTTTTGAATTTTCTTATGGTGAAATTTTAGTTATTTTTTAACAAAGATTTATGACTATTATAAATAGTCTTAAAGACATGGTATAAAAAAATTTAGAATATGAAGATTTAGTCAAAAAAATCATAGACATTATTCCAAATGAAAGGGAATCCAAGAGGGAAGTAGTTGATGAGTCTAGAAATATTACTAATCTTACTATTGCTGATATCTTTGTAAAGTTATTACAATATGAAGTATGACTTTAGAGAAATGCATAAAAATTAAAAAATAATAATGATGGAGTATCATTCACTACTACATCAAATATTTCCAAGTCTCAATAACCTATGAAAACATATTCAAGAAAGAGAAAGGTTGAAGTAATATTAGATTCCAGTGATACCGAGAAGTCATAGAATGATCTTGAAAATCATCCTAGAATAATGTTGTTTTGGGGAAATATGGATTTCCAATATAGATACAAAAATAATTACAATGGTAACAAGGACAAGAAGGAATCTTAAGTCACATGCTATAAATGTAAAAGTGAAGGACATATTCTACCCGATTGTCCTATTATACAAAGAAATGATAGAAAGAAAACTCATTCAGATAAGAATAAGAAGAAATACTAGAAATCCAAAGGAAAGAATTTATTGAATGTAAATGAATCCTAGAGTTCCAGTGGTGGTGATTCTTATGAAGATTCTTCTAATATTGATATCTCAAGTCACAAGAATATTGTTATTCATTCTAAAACACCTTATCATTGCTTAGTGACTAACATATGTAGTTATGAATCAATTGCTAATATGTATTTAAGTACCAATTATCCTGATAATGATTATTCTTCAGATGAAGAGACTTCTCCATCGGAGAATGATATTTATTTACATTCCTATGAATAAATATCCATATTTTCTAAACATTTAGAAAATGAAAATTGTAATGTTTCTAGGAATCTAGAAATTAGAAATACTAGGATTGATATTTTAAAAAGATAAGTATCCGATCTCTATGAAGATCATGATTCTAAAATTCTTGAGATTAAAAATTTTTCTAAAAACCTTGAAAAAGTGAATTATGAAAAGAACAGACTTTTTAAATATTTTGATAATATAATTTATGAGAAAACTATTTTAAAATAAAAATTAAAAATAAAAATTAATAAAAACGAAGATAAGAATTTTGTCATCATACTAAAATCTGAAATATTATATTTGATGAAATACTTATCTAATTTTACATCTGGACAAGAAAATTTTTATAAATTGTATTTTCAAATTCAACCTCATGGTAATAATCAAGTAATTGGTTATATACATTGAAAACCAGATGTTAAATTTAAATATTGTTTTTCCAAAAAAGGATCCATTCTACACTGAGTGTTAAATTGGTGGACATTGGAATTAAAAAACTTCCTTAAATAAAACAAAATATTTGGGTTTCCTCAAATTTCAGTTTTCAAAACAAATTTGGATTCCAAATTGTTTTATAACATTTCCGGATCCAAACATGTTTGGATTCCAAAAGTATAATTGTTTTTATTTCATGAAAACAAAATAAGAAACAAAAAAACATTGTACATAGATAGTTAATGTTCTAATCATATGACTGGAAATAGAAACTACATTGGAAAAGTTATCAAGACGAAAGGTGGAAAAGTTACCTTCAGAGACAATTCTCAAGGGAAGATTGTTGGTGTAGGTAATATTGTTTTCTGTGAAAAAAATTTGATTTCTAATGTTTTATATTTTGATGGTATTAAGCACAACCTCATTCGCATAAGTCAATTTTGTAATGAATATAACCTTGTGAATTTTAGGAATGATAAATTTATAGTTCACAATTACAAGGATGAATTCATTCTATCTACCCAATGGCATGAGAATTGTCACGAATCAGGCTAGGTCACCATATGATCTGGTGCCCGACCCGGTATGTGACATGGCCTGAAGGGCGTTCCCAATCCCCATGGGCTGGAAACTAGTTCTGGGCACCACAATGAGGCAGTTGGGAATGATTTATCCTAGAAAGGATATATAAACAATCGACATAAACTAAGAAGGGTAGTTAAATACTTGCAATTGAAAATAAAACAAGAATGGAAAGTTAAACAAACCACCAAGTGACCTCATGGGTCACCACCGAACACAGAAACAAGCTTACTGCAAGAGAGATTCAAAACAAGAACCTGGAACTCAAAATATAAAGTAGGCATGAGCACCTAGATTCTTAGTAGGAAAGCCAAAATACAACAATGCCCTATGCCACTGCCTTTAATAATAAATCAAAATCATCCTAGTTTGAAAATCAAAGCATAATAAAATAACGTTGTTCACTATTAAAATTCAAATTACAAGCGTACATTTCCATGAAAAACATTTTTCTTTCATTTTCAAAATAGATTTTGAGCATGAATTAATGTTTCAAAATTTAAGGAGACCAATTTAGATTCAAATATGGTTTTCACAAAAGAGGGAAAAAGCATAAAACAATTTAATTTAAAATTGTATCACAAGCACCATGGAAAATCCCTAAGATTCTAGTGTTAGTTGGGGACCTAGGATCTTCATATCTTGGTGAAATGTGGCTTAGAAGACCACGACCCTTAGAAAATATGTCTTAGAAGACCATGACCCTCATAAAACATGTCTTAGAGGACCACAACACTTAGAAAACCTGGCTTAGAAGACCATGACCCTTAGTCATTCATATGTTTAGTTAGTGTGGAAATCATCAAACCTGTAGTGAAACTGGGTCAAGTCACCTCCGGAACACTATCCCACAAGTCCTAGTTCACCCACCTAGATACCAAGGTTTCCCATTGTGCTCTATTTCAAGTGTTGGTGAGTTTTTATAAAACTAACATACATGAACACATCTTTCTCGTTATTCAAAAATACACCCACCCTCTCACCACCGATCTTCCCCCATCGGCTCGTCCCCCTTTTTCTAACAGTCACATAAAAATGAACATGCCTCTTTACTAGACACATATCACAAACCACACATAAACACATACATAAAATTTATCAAACTAGGAGAATGTCTTAAGTGGGGCTTTCTATTTTCAAAAACCGAACTCAATGTGACAAATGGGCATCATCACTTTATAAGGAGTATTCATCATTTTGGAACAAATAATGGCAGTTTATTTTTAAAACAAACATAATCCATACTTACAATGAATTAATAATTTTCAGGAAAGCAAATAATCTTTTAATCCTATGTTCACACCAAAAACCATATTGAAAATCACTTAGGAATCCCTTAGAAAGTAAAACATGTCATTGCACTTTCATGAAAAAATCAAATAAAATACCACACACCTTTTGGAAATACTCATTTCATGTTCAAATACACAGGTGAACATTGTTTAATAACCATAACCATGTATATATATATAGTGCATATGAATTTCATATTAAACCAAGGAAATAATTCTAAAGAAACATCAAGCAAAATTGGAAACACTAATTAAAGGTAAAGGCATAGGGAACCTACCTCAAATCACGTAGCTTCTAAAAAAGGATACCCGAGACCACTTCACGTGCATGCATATATATTTTTATGCATATACATATGCATAGTTCTTTGTTGCCAACAACTCAAACCTTTAAGTTAGGGTCCCCTCACTAAACATATAATTAAATAAGATGATTAAACACTTAAACATTTTATAAAACATTTAAAAAAGGTACATCAAATGTTTACACGCAAAACACACTAAAATCGTCATTTCTAAAACCAAACTCTCCAAGATGCAACCCCAAAACACCAATGGCAGCCTACACACAATTTAATAGATAAACTACAGAGTTAAAAAACACTGATAAATAACTCAGCATGGGTTTTTTCATATAAAATGTTCATGCGCATCGCATAAAAACACTACTAGAAAAAGAAAACACACCCAACCCTCAAGAAGAACTAGATTCGTAGCATGGAAAATAATTTATACATTATTCAAACTTATAAAATATGTACAATAAACACAAAAAGATTTTCACATACAGAATAACAAATTTTCACATGAATGACTTGTCTTTAGATAATTGCACAAAAGTCAAATTATTCTAAACATTGCATGTTTATAAAATGAATACATATTTATATATATATATATATATATTTCTTAGTGAAACTAAACTCAAAACCACAAACACACTTCAAATATAATTCAATTTTCACATCAAATTGTGCATTAAATTTAAATAACAGATTAGCACATAGAAAATAAATTAAGAAACATGATAAATTAATTAAAAAAGAAAATTAATTCGTCAAAAAACACATATATGTGGAAACGCATACCTTCGGTATCGAAACATCGCAAACAAGTTGCGCAAACACCATCACATGGGAACTACACCACAACAACCTCAGATTGAAAGCTAAAAACAAGACACCGAACCAAATTCATCAAAATTAGACCCAAGAAACATAAAGCCATAATTTTCAATTCAACAAGAGGAAGAAAACAACCCATCAAAGTGGAACACACCTGTGGAAGGGATTTTAGGAGGTAGGTCGAGTGTGAAAAGGAGGGTTCCGTGATGGGGGTCACGCACACAATGGGATTCTGGCCGGAGAGGCGTCGCCGGACAGTAGCAGGAGGGGTGCGACTCATTGGGTTGGTTCACCGAGTGGTCTGGCTAAGAGGGAGGTGGCTCAAGGGAGGCCATGTTCATGGGTGGAGGACGGTGGGGTTATGGTGCACCAGTTTGATGGTATCTAGTCTGATGAGGAGGAACGAATGGGAGGGGCGGTCCACGCCTGAGGACGTCGCACCGCGACGAAATATGTCACGCTAGAGGAGGCATGTACTGAAGGAAGGAAAGGGGAGGGGCTTAGCGGCACAGGTATGGTTAGGAGGTGAGAGTGGGGGGTTCGCACGGGGAGGGGAGAAGCGCAAGAGTAAGGGAGAAGGAAAAAAGAGAGGGAGAGAAAAAAATAAAGGTGATGGAATAAAATAAAAAAAATAAAAAAAATAGAAAGGAAATAAAATAAGTTTTAAAGAGGATAAAAAAATAAATAAAGAAAAAAATAACTACAAATAATAATAAAAACAAGATAGTAAAGTTAATAATTTTATAATAATGTTAATTATTTAATAAAAATTATAACCTAATTAAAATATTAACTGATATAATAATAATAATAACCTATTTTAAAATATTAACTTAAATAATAATGATACTAATGATAAAACTAAAATGATAAAACCACAAAAAAAAGATAATAACTTTATTGATTGATGTGAGGCATTTCACACGGTAGCGTGCGTGGTCGCGCATACGGTCGCGCGCCCGTATAAGATCTCAATTTCATCCAAAATGCAACCAGTTCAAACCACAGCTCAAAAAGTAAGACCCACATTAATTAAATTAAAATTAAGAAAAAGTTTGGGGATAATAATTCTCCCCACCATGACACTTTCTACCCCCAAAAAGTCTCGAAAGACTAGGCCAACCAAGTTCTTCAAGCGAGACCACAAAGACACTAAGAACAAAACCTCAATCACCTGAAGACCTAGTATTTGGAATGTCTGTGACCTGAAACATCGAAGATCTCAAAACCATAATCATCAAGAAAAACAAAAAACAATAATTAATTCACCTCTATACAAAACTAAAACATGGAACACCCCGACGCGTGATTTAGGGATCACCGGGGCCGCTCGAGATCTCCAAGAACACTCGTCAAGCAACCCACTATCTGAGCTAACCAATTAGCATGGTTGAGGTTGGGAAGAGAAAAATCAAGGCGTTGCTCCGCCAATCACACTTTGAAAACAATGTCTTCCACAAGCTCATCCTATGCTGGTCTTCTCACCATATTAGGGTTCTCTTCAAACATTGGTTCTTTATACCAAAACAACTCACAACTCATACAACCTCTAACACTATCTTGAATCTCAAAGTTCCCTATGTTTAACCAACACGAGAGGAGAAATAGGCGAGACCTGCACAAGGTCTCCCCACTATTTTAAAATTTCTTAACACTAATTGAACCCTTCATCATGAACCCAACAACACGGGTCGTCTTGCACGGATGGTTCGTACCCTGGCTGATATTCCACCACATGAGATTGTCTTGGTAGTGGAGACCCCTAACCAGGAGGCAAACTGGACTAGTTCACATCAAATCCACAAGACATGAGTATCTCCAAAATGAGTACAATTTTGATTTATATGTGACCAAAAAATGGTTCACAAAGCACAGCTGCTGGCTTCATAATAATACGGATTATCCGAACCACTTTAAGGCCCAATAGAATCTCCAATAAACTAAGACCATCGAAAGGAGAAAGGGTTCACACCCCTCTCAAAAAAAATTAACCCTTCAAAGACAATACCGTAGTAGGGAAATTTAAGTTGTCCCCGTCCTAACACTACTGACTTAAGTTCAACCAAACTTGAACCACGTCCGATGAGTTTTTGAATTTGTGAAAGCTTCACCCCGAGACATGTGGCTGGGGCCCTAATGTCTGAAGCATCTACCGACTCACTGTCATAAGCTTACCACATCTGACTGGAACTTCATCCATTGAAAAGGAAACCTGCATACTTCTCCCCGTCTCCCAAATGGCAACTCCATCAACATACCAACTGAGAATTGCAGTGAATGACATAGAGTGTCCGACTGACCACACTTGAGATAAGAGATAGAGTGGTCTTTCATACGTGCAACACGAACTAATGGAAGGGGCACTCAAAGAAAAGGTCTCATTGGTTCACACCCCTCATCGAACGAGAAACATTCACTTACCATAGCATAAACAGGACCAACAATGTGTACGAGTTTTAATATGATGGTTCCACACTACCTCTAGGGATCATGGAACTAGCACATCAAAATGGTCAACACCCCTCCTTCACAGCCTCTTCACTGGTCGAGAATCCACGAGATCAACCACTTTCCCTCTCCCTTGCTTCTTTAGGTGCAACCTGAAGATGAAGGTAGTCTTGAGGATCGCTCATGACATCCCTATTCAAGGAAAAATGAGACGATCACCATTTATTGGTCCATTCCCGCTCCTCCAAACTCACTCAAGACATCTTAAACCAAAAAAACATTCAGAGTTCCTAAAAACTGAAGACACTCCCAACTTTGCAAATCATCCAAAAATATCCAACTGACCTTGATATCCACAAAGAGTCAACCCAACTAATAAAAACCCAATTCTGTCACTCCACTGGGAGTCTGGGTTGAGCTAAGAACCGAGAGACTTTCTAGAAACCTATGGGACATTTCTGGGGGGGGGCATATCTGAATGAGAACCACAAAACCAACCTTCTACACGATCAAGCACTACATAAAATAAAAATCTACACTTCACACACAAATCCAAAATTTCCAATTTAAAACATCAATTATTTTTCAAAGAAAAAAGGAACACCCATATGAAAAACCAAGAACAACACAACAAATCCCAACAGCTCTTTTAAACCCATCACTCTCACTTTGAACTCAAAACCATTTTTCAATTTCCAAACCCATTTAAGCACAAAAACCCATTTTAGAGAAAAAGTCACTTTTGAACAAAATAAAAATAAGAGAAACCCTGAGGTCTGATTTCCTTAAAAACACTTTCATGCTAAAGAAAAACTGAAGCAAGACATCGCAAACATTAAGGAACCTAGATGGAGGACTAGTGGTCATGTCTAACCTAGCTACATGGTTTAGCAGGCCATGCCCTAGGCAAGCACAAACCACTGGGAGTGTTGAACTGTACTCCTGGGGCATCACATGGGTTTCTACTCCCTATGAGACTACGTGGAGTACCAGTTTACTCATATTGTCATCCCCCATCCACAAAAAGAAAATCCAAAGAATAAATATTGGATTATCACTGGTTACTCAAGGATCGGAGCGAGCAAGAGTTCGTGACGTTCTTCCCGCACCAACAACTCAAGTACTGACAATCATATCTCCAATCTATCTATCATCCAAAATGACAAGAAAAAAACATCCCTCTGATACCATTTTGTCATGAACCAGCCCGGGTCGTCATCCAACCCAGTGCCTGACTGAGTCCATGACATTGCCCGAAGGGTGTTTCAGATCCCCACAGGCTGGCAACTAGTTTCGGGCACCACAATGAGGAAGTTGGGAACTATTTTTCCCAGAAAGGACATATAAAAAATCAACATAAACTAAGAATGGTATTTAAATACTTGAAATTAAAAATACATCAAGAATGGGAAGTTAAACATACCACCAAGTGACCTCATGGGTCACAACCAAACACAGAGACAAGCTTACTGCAAGAGAGATCCAAAAAAAGAACCTGAAACTGAAAATATAAAGTAGGCATGAGCACTGAGATTCTTAGTAGGAAATCCAAAATACCAAAAATACTTATCCCACTACCTTTAACAAGAAATCAAAATCATGATAGTCTGAAAATTAGACATAATAAAATAACATTGTTCACTCTTCAAATTCAAATAACAATATGGATTTTGCAAGAAAAACATTTCTCTTCCCTATTCAAAATAGGTTTTGAGCATGCATTAACATTTCAAAATTTAAGGAGACCAATTCATATTCGAATATGGTTTTCACAAAAGAGGGAACATGCCTGAAACAATTTAATATAAAATCATATCACAAGAACCATGGGAAGTCCCTAAGCAGCTAGTGTTAGTTGGGGACCTAAGATCTTCGTGTCTCTGTGAAAAGTGGTTTAAAAGACCACGAAACATATAAAACATGGATTAGAAGACCATGACCCTCAGAAAACTTGGCTCAGAAGACCACGACCCTTAGAAAACATGTCTTAGAAGACCACAACCCTCAATAATTCATATGTTTAGTCAGTGTTTCAATGGTCAATCCAGCAGTGAAACCGGGTCAAGTCACCTCTGGAACACTAGCCCACAAGTCCTTGTTCGCCAACCTAGATACCCAGGTTTCCCAATGTGCTCTATTTTATGTGGTGGTGAGTTTTCATAAAACGAACATACATGAACATATCTTTCTTGTTATTCAAAAACACACCCACCCTCTCACCACCGATCTCCCCTGTTGTGCTCATCCCCCTTTTTCTATCCATCACAGAAAAATGCACAAGTCTCTTTTCTAGTTACATATCACAGACCACACATAAACACTTACATCACATTTCTCAAACTAAGAGAATGCCCAAAGTGGTGTTTTCCATTTTCGCAAACCGAACTCAAAGTGCCAAACGGGCCTCATCACTTTACAAGGAGTATTTATCATTTTGGAACACATGAAGGCAGTGTATTTTTAAAACAACCATAAAACCACACTTACAATGAAGTAATCATTTTTAGGATATCAACTCATCTTTTAATCCTGTGTTCACACCAAAACCCATTTTGAACATCACTTTGGAATCCCTTCGAAAGTCAAACATGTCGTTGCAATTTCATAAAAAATTCAAACAAAAGACCACACACCTTTTTGAAATACCCATTTCATGTTCAAATACATAGGAGACCACTTTTTAATAACCATAACCATATATATGTATATTTCATATGAATTTCATTTAAAACCAAGGAAATAATTCTAATGAAACATTAAGAAAAATTGGAAACTCTAATTAAAGGTAAAAGCATAGAGAGCCTACCTTAAATCATGCATCTTCTAACAATGGAAACCCGAGACAAATTCACGTACATGCATATACATTTTCATGCATATACATATGCGCTGGTCTTTATTGCTGATGACTGAAACCTCCAAGTCAGGGGCCCCTTACGAAAAATATAATTAAATAAAATGATTAAACAATTAAACATTTTATTAAACATTTCAAAATATCACATCAAAAGTTTACACCCGAAACACACTCAAAACATCATTTCTAAAACAAAACACACTAAGACGCAACAACAAAACACAAACTGTAGCCTACACACATTTTAATAAATGAACTCCATAGTTAATAAAACACTAATAAACAACTCAGCATGGGTTTTTCCACAGAAACGATTCATGAGAAACGCATAAAAACAATAGTAGAAAAAGCAAATGCACTCAACCCTCAAAAAGAACTTGATTCACATCATGGAAAATAATTAATAAATAATTCAAACTTATAATATTTTTACAATAAACACAAAAATATTTTCACATACAACATAAAATTTTTTCAAATGAAGGACTCGTCTTTTGGTAATTTCACATAAATAAAATTATTCTAAACATTTCAAGTGTGTACATAAAAGGAATATATATATATATATATATATATATATATATATATTTTAGTGAATCTAAACTTAAAACAACAAACGCACTTCAAATATACTTTAATTTTCACATCAAACTACGCATAAAATTTAAATAAACAATTAGCACAAAGAAAATAAATTAAGGAACATGATAAATTAATTAAATAAAAAAGTTAATTTGACAAAAAAACATATATGAGGAAACACATACATTCGGTATCAAAACCTCGAAAACATGGTGCACAAACTCCATCGCATGACAACTACACCACAACAACTATAGATTGAAAGCTAAAAACAAGACACCAAACAAAATTCATCACAATTGGACCATAAAAACATAAATCCATAATTTTCAATTCTACTAGAGGAAGAAAACAGGCCATCAAAGTGGAACACACCTACGGAAGGGCTTTTAGGAGGTTGGTTGAGTGTGGAAAGGAGGGTTCCGTGATGGGGTTCGCACACACAAGGGGATTCATGCCGGAGATGAACTGCTGGATAGGAGCAGGAGGGGTGCGACTCATTGGGTTGGTTCATCGGGTGGTCTGGTCGAGAGGGATGTGGTGCAAGGGAGTCTGTACGCGTGGGTGAGGCTTGTGGGGATGTGGTGTGCCAGCTAGAAGGTAGATGGTCTGTCAAAGAAGAGCGAATGGGAGGGGCGGTCCATGCCGGAGGATGACGCGCTACGCCAAAGGATGTCACACCACGCTAGAGGATGCCGCACCGGAGGAGGCCTGCGCCGGAGGAAGGCAAGGGGAGGGGCTTAACGGAACGGGTAGGGTTAGGATGGGAGAGTGGGGGGTCCGCGTGGGGAGGGGAGAAGCGCAAGATTGAGGGAGAAGGTAAAAAAGAGAGGAGGAGAAAAAAATAAAGGAGAGGGAAAAAAATAAAATACTATAAAATTAAAAATAATAAAAAATAGAAAGGAAATAAAATATGTATTAAAGAGGAGAAAAAAAAAGAAAAACTAATAAAACTAATTATAAATCGTAATAAAAACAAGACAATAACGTTAATAATTTTATAATATTGATAATAATTTAATAAAAATTATAACCTAATTAAAATATTAACTAATATAATAATAATAATAATAATAATAACTTATTTTGAAATATTAACTTAAATAATAATAATAGTAATGATAAAAATAAAATGATAAAAACAATAAAAATGATAATATCTTTATTTATTGAGGTGAGACACCACACACGGTCGCATGCGTGGTCACAGGTACGGTCACGTGCCCATATAAGATCTCAGTTTCTCCCAAAATACAACTGGTTGAAACCGCATATCCAAAAAGTAATACCCAATTTAATTAAATTAAAATCAATAATCAGTCAAGGTTTGACAAGAATGTTTACACATGAAACATTGAAGACCATAATAACCAATACTTACCTTGTCTATGTGCAATGGAAGACCATTCTTTGATATGTAATAGACGACTAGAACACTGTTATTTTAGAATCTTATATAAACTCTCTCAGAAAGGACTTGTTAAAGATCTACCTGAGCTTAGATTTTATTTTATAATGTATGTGACCTTTGTAAATATGGAAAACATCATATATAAATATTTAAATCAACTATCCAGGTCACAAATATTGATGCATTATAGTTAGTCTTCATGGATCTTTTTGGTCCCACACAAACTGGAAGCATTGGAGGCAAGTTTTATGAATTTGTTTCAGTTGATGACTAACCTAGATTTACATGGTTGTATTTTCTCGCTATAAAATTAGAAGCCTTTTGTTTATTTAAAAAATTTGTTTCTATAGTTAAAAATGAGAAAAACCTACAATTGATAACTATCTGATGGGATCATGGTGGAGAATTTGTAAATTCTGATTTTGAATCTTTTTGAATTAAGGTATTAATCACAACTATTCTTCACCAAGAACAACTCTTCAAAATATTGTTTTTTAAATAAGAAATATAATTATTCAATAGAAAACAAGAACCATGTTGAGTGAATACTCAATAGAATTTTTTTGGGCGGAAGCTGTTATTATTGCTTCTTATGATATAAAGCAATTTTTAATTCGACCTTTTCTTAATAAAACTCTTTATGAGTTGTGGAAAATCCAAAAACCAAAAGATTCATACATCAATGTATTTGGTTTCAAAGTATGTATTTTAAATACAAAATACAACTTACATAATTTGTCATTTAAATCTAATGAAGGAATATTTTTTAGTTATTCCACCACTTCAAAGGGTTATATATTTTCTAATAAAACCACTTATGTTGTTGAAGAAAAAATACATGTTATGTTTAATGAAACATATCCTTTTTTCTTCAAACAACCTCAAACTGTTGCTCCTGAAGTGTTTTCAAAAACTGACTATCATCCTTTGATAGAAGATCCTTCAAATGGTGTAAACAATCAAGAAATGGTTTTTGAGACATTTATAGCTGAAGATTTTCTACCTTATATTAATGAGCTTGTTTTAAAAAATCAAAATCAATTATTACATAGGAATAATCCCAGTGGTAATATCATTGGTGATGTAAATAAACCAGTAATGACTGTGAATTCTTCAAAAAATGAAATAGAACATCTTTCATTTCTATCTCAATTTGAAACTAAAACACCTAGTGATGATTTAGGCGATGATGATTAGATATAGGCAATGCAAGATGATCTAAATGAATTAAAATGGAATAATGTTTGGGCGTTGGTTGAAAAAATTAAGGATACATCTATTATTAGAGTAAAATGGGTTTTCAAAAACAAATATGATGATAATGGTATCATTGTAAGAAATAAAGCTATTCTTGACGATAAAGGTTATAATCAACAAAAGGCATAGACTATAAAGAAACCTATGATCCAGTGGCATGACTCAAATATAATAGAATTCTATTATCCTTTGACACATTCTTTAATTTCAAACTCTTTCAAATGGTTGTCAAGTGTTCTATTCATAATGGATATGCATAAAAGGAAGTATATGTAGACCAAAACCTTGGTTTTGAAGATAAAAAACATCTTTAATATGTTTACAAACATACGAAAGCCCTTTATGAACTAAAAAAAGCCCTAAGAGAATGTTATGGTAGGTTAACATGATTTTTGCTACAAAACAATTACATTAATGGATCAACTAAACTAACACTTTTTACAAAAAGAAGAAAAAAATTTTATGATTGTTTAAATTTATATTTATGACATCATTTTCAGATCAAATCAAATGTTTATAACAGATTAATCTGTGAATCTAATGAAGTATATGTTTTAAATGAGTGTTAGGGGTGAATGTTTCTTCTATAATTGGGTATGATCTCATTTATTTAAGATTAAAACATTCCAAGCAGTTTCTAATGGGTTTGTTCGTAGAACTAGAAACATCCAATGATTCCATATCTATTTGGACCTACATGCCAATGGTAGGTTCTCATTAGTTGTGAACTGATGAGACTTAAGAATTTTAATTGGATTAGAGGATGGTAGGTCGGACTCATCACACCTTTTTTAGGGGAATTATTGTCTACTCCGGGACTCTCTTTATAGATTTAAGTTATGTTCTTGAATCCTTATTACATTACCAAGTATAAAATGAGCTTTCCTTTAGACCTGACAATTGATGATTGATATGTAAGAGATTTAAATGATATTTTATATGTATTTGAGGTTCTTCATTGGAAGAGAATCATCTATATTTGTTAGAGATTCTTAGTCAATGGTATCCATCAATACATAAAAGTATCCTGGTCATTGTGATGACCATACTGGTTTTAAAGCCACTCTGTGGGGCACTTGAAGTTTATTGTCATTATGAAAGACATGGATTATTTCAGAGTTGGGATCATACCCATAGATCGGCTACCTATGTGTCCTTTGTTTTAGAAATGAAATCAGAACCCACGTAGTTCAAGTAAAGAAGTATGGGGTTTATTCATGATTGATAGCTCAAAGAAAGATGTTATACTTACTTTTACACTCTCAGCTCATTTGAGTCATGCTCGGTTTGAGAAACAAGAGGTATTGGTAATACTAGAAAATTATGCCATCATAAGAAATGATATTTGGCTTATGTATGTGTGACATCCCAAATAGTTGAAGATTATAATTTACATCAGAGAAGAAATCCGGGAACAAGGTCTATAAAGGTATATGTACTTTTATGGAGATTCAGATACTCTAACTTGGGGCTTACTCTAGAGGAAGATTCCAAAATTTGGAGGGGACTTATGATTGGGTTTTACTCCTGAGAAGGAACCCCAGATCACAAGTAAATTAAGACTAGTTAAGATAAATTAAGACAGGGGCTTAATCTTGAGAAGGAGGCCCAGGTTAAGGGACTTGGGGATTACTCTAAAGTAGGATGCCCATATTTGTAGACTTTGAGATTGGGGATTACTTCTGAAAAGAAATCACAGGTTAAGAGAACCATGGTTGGGGCATACTTTTGAAAAGGAGTCCCAGTTTAAGGGTATTATGACTGGGGATTACTCCTAAGGAGGATGACCAAATTAATGAGGACTTGGGGCTCACTCCTAATGAGGATGCCCAATATTAATTAGAATTTGGAATGGGGATTACCCCTGAAAAGGAGGCCCAGTTTAAGAATTCTCTCATATTAAATGATGTGATTGAATGAATGAACTCTCTAACTTTAGTGATGTAAAGATGTGTAAATCGCTAGGTTTTGAGAGATGTTCCATATAATTCATTTCAGATAAGGAAGCCAACATGGAAATCATTCCATAAATGTCTTTAGAGAGAGTTATGAAGGCTTAATTTTGAAGAGGAGAGGTGGATAGGCATTAGAGAGGAGAAATAGGCAGGAGAGGCACCCAAAAAGAAGGTGGCGCACAAGTCCTGCATGGGCGTGCAAGTACTGCGTAGGCACGCAAGTTCTGGCCGCGCAGGTGTACCTGCGCAACAGATGGTTACTTGCGTGACGGTCAACCCTTAGGGTAGAATTTGGGTGAGGCTTGGTTCATTCCTTTAATACTACCCTAGAGACTTCCAGAAGAGAGGCGTGCAAGTTATGTGGAAGGGGTAAGGTGGCGCGCAAGTGTAGCCATTTCCCTTAAAAGGTGGCCACCTAGGCGCGCATGTTTTGATGAGTTTCAACACTTAGGCCTTACTCCCCCTCATTAGATCTTCCGCTCTAGGTAAAAAATTAACTTATAAGGGTTCAGAAGCTTTGAGAAGAGACTTGGGCACCGAGAGCTCAAATATGAGGTTCTAGAAGTTTGTTCACTCTAAATGGGGGGGCCACCTGGGGTATTAATATGATGGTGAAGACCCTGGAGAAATTCAAATAGGGAGCGCAAGTCACCTGCATGACCATTGGGCGGCGCACAAGTATACATGCGCGACCTTGGTGGAACTTGTGCAACCCAAGTGCATTTGAACCTCTATTCATGCCTTTGTCAATTTTTGATGTTTCTTCAAAGGATGAATCACTTTGGGTTCAAGGTATTTCCCTTTTCATTCATTTAGACTCTGTGACGGAAGGAGCATCAACAAAAGTCCCCCCTCAGTGTTGGATTCTAAATAAATGAGGATGTGACTCTGAGGAAAAGAAGAAAGCCAAGGAACACGTGGTGTGCAAGTGTTGAGCGCGTAGATGGTGGCGCACAAGTTTTGAGCTGTACAGGCATTGGTGCGCAAGGGTGAATCCTGGCCTATATTTACGCAGTGATTCCTCGCGCAAAGCACCGAATTTTAAAATTTCAAGCTCTGTTCACGAAAGTTGCTACCATCACACAAGTTACACAGTTTTCCGATATTTCTTCATTGTCACGATGCTGTCAAGGTATTTGGACATGCAAGGTGATACTTGCATGCCAAAAACTCACGTGACACATCCATACTTGCGCAGCACATCTATACTTGCATGCCAAAATTAGACTTGCACACCTTAATGAGTTTGACATTTTTTCAAATTTTGTCACAAATTTTATAAAAAATCAACCCATTTAAGAGTTAATTTTTTCATCTTTTGTGAAAATTCAATGGCTCCCGAGAGAATCAGAATGGCTAACGAATTGGCTAGCAAGTAGATTGATGACATGATGAACATTGTTGGCCATGATAACTATGATATCTACGACAACAATCTCCCATATTTGGCCAAGTAGTTGAATAAATATCATGTTAATTTTCCACATAGAATCTACTTGGTTCTGTATGGTCATGGTCATCTTCAAGGATTCAATGTTACAGATGCAAAGAACTATATTCCAGAGATACATCTGCACAGCTAATCCTCTATTTCGGTTATTCTGTGCATTAAGAGAAACAAAAATGGTGTGAACTTTCATATTTTTCCTTCATGCCATTTCCTGGCAGATATAAAAATGGAAACCCATGGGATGATATGTTTTCCGATGACGGTTGATGTAGACAGGGCTATCATGTCATTAGAAACAATATTTGAAAATAGTACTCTCTCCAAATGGCTCTTTACTTCCATTGTTCCATTCTCAAATCCGTGTATCCATCTTCCAAGTCTCCTTGGTAGAAATAGAGTCACTGTTTAATTAGTAGAAAATTTTCTCAAACCGCACTCAAGAACATTCTTTTACAATTGTTCCAAGAAGAGCTGGTATCAATACATCTCTTATTGTATCCAGTTGAATGAATGAATTCCAGTTGGTTGCTAATGAAGCTTGGGATGCCATAAATCAAATGAAGAGTTATGTTGAAATCCTTTTGTAATTCATGAAAGAGATATGATACTCTAGTTTGTGGATGTCCTTCTAACTCTTGTGCATCAATGAAAAACACTTTCATCCTCAATCATTTTTTCATAACTTCATTTTCTACCAGCTTTAAATTTTTTACCTAAGCCAATGCATCTAGTAAGCATAGTTTGATTTTTACTAGGATTATTATAAATAACCCTACAATCTTCGAATCTTTTCATTGCTCAATATTACCTAAACCACACGAAATGTATGTTTAGTGAGCGGGGACTTGACTTTTCTTCATAATTCTCTTGTCTTTTGTGGGTAGTTTAAAGTCATGCATGTCGGACATAAAAAAGGATAATGTTTAAGGTTGAAATAGCTTTGATCGAATGGATTAAAATTGACTCAATTTCTTGACAACTTATCTGAAAACATATTTCCACGCACAAGTATGAAGGAAAACATGAAAACTATGACATAAGAAATTTTGAATCTGAGGAATGATATGAAAAAGGGATAAAAGGCATTAGAAGAAGTAGTTCACAAGAATGAAGTTTCCATTATTTATCAAACCCGTTAGGGGGTTGAATAATGTAGGGCCGCCTAAGGGCATTGGATGCATAGTCAAATAATAGTATCTTTTAGCTGAGAAGTCTGTTATGTGGTTTGTTTATGCAAGGCCGCCGAAGGGCATGTGCTGCATAGTTAGGCAAAAGAACTCTTAGAAATTTTCTTTTCTACTGCTAAAAATCTAGAGGAAGTTTATGGAGATTCAAATTTTCCAAAGCATATAGTTTACTGTATGGAGAGAGGTACTTGAATATGGAAAAGATATTTCCAAACAAGATTGTCTAAGAACTGGATGAATGTCACTCCTACGACGGTCTGACCCAAACGTAGGGAAGGGAAATATAAACCATAGACTTGAATATTTTCATATCATGAAAAAAGAGTATGAGAAAAATATATTAAGGATGGATATTTTTTAGGATCCTTACATATTTTCGTTAGGAAAACTAAGGAAAAAAAGTGTTTTCTTCCCAAGAATGAATTTACAATTATTTAACAAACCTGTTAGGGGTTGAATTATGCAGGGCCGCATAAGGGCATTTGCTGCATAGTCAAATAATAGTATCTTTTGGCTGACAGGTCTATTATGTAGACTACTTATGCAAGGTCGCCTAAGGGAATGTGCTACATTGTTACGCAAAAGAACACTCAGAAATTTGACATTTTGTGACTAGAAGTCAAGAAAAGGGTTATGAAGATCTGGAAATATTCAAGGTTAGGATTATGACACATAAAAATGGGTATTGTACAATGTATGTAGAGATACCCAGATCAATGCTAACCATAATCATCTTGTGGCTGGGTCCTGAATTAAAATGATGGACTTCACTATGTATGCCATAAGGATGGAAATCAAAACATATGTAGTTCTTGAAATACAATTTAACATCATGTGGGATGAGAGTATAAGAGATCTTAGTTTAGGTTCATAGAAGACGGACCATTATAAGAAACACACATTGTGTGTTTTCATGGAGACTTTTCAGCTAGAGGACTGAAACTGGAATTTGGGGTTACGCCCAAAAGGCTTGGGGCTGGATTCGGGGGATGCTCGAACATTCCTACATATCCCATAAAGATGGTAATCAAGTCACATGTGGTTCTAGAAATACCCTCTATACAGATTTGGTTTGTACATGTGAATGGTGAAAAGGGGGACTTTGGTGCAATGATGGTTTGACCCAAGATAAAAGGATAAGGAATTACCATGTATGCACATAGACTTTGAAATATAACATGATTCGAAATCAATGTAAATACTGATTCCCTCTCAGGTGAGGGTATCAAAGAATATTGTAGTTTATTGTCGTACAGGAAAAAAATGTTGTACAATTTAACATCGTATAGCAAGGGCAATGATGAACCAATGTGAAGAGATTGGTTTTGTGGTTGAACCTTAGGAGGCTGCGTACATCAATTTAAGAATTAATTAGTGATCAAGGTGTTCTTGAAGACAACCACCTAAAAAATGGTGTTGGGACTTACGTGTGGTTAGCGGCTCAGAGAGGGTGTTATGGTTGAAGTTTTCTCTAAGCTCACATGAGTCATACTCTGTGTGAGAAACAAGAGGTAGCAACAAACTTAATGATGCATAGTTTAATGTCATTTAGGACATATGAAGGGACTATGCAGTTTAAAGTCTTACAGTTAGGACTATTGGTGCTACACAGTTTAGTGTCATGTAGTATGGACAGAATACAATTTAACATCATGTTGAACATATATGGGATTTATTTATAGTTTATCATCATGTAGTTAGGGTGATGGGGACAATACAGTTTAATGTCATGTTTGACAAAAAAAGGGGACTGTGCAGTTTAATTTCATGCAGTAAAGACAAAATAGGTCATAATTTAAGGTCATGTTGGATGTATTAGGGACTTTCTCACAGTTTAACATCATGTTGGACGAAAAAGGGACAATACAGTTTAGCTTCATGTTGGACGAAAGTGCGAATAGTTTAAGGTCATATGCATGGACCATAGATGATGCAGTTTAACGTCTTTTGGGACGAGAGAAATGCCAATAGTTTAAGGTCGTATGCATGGACCGTTGGTTATGCGGTTTAACGTCTTGCTAGACGTAAGGGACTTCTGTACAGTTTAACATCATGTAGTTTGGACATCATAGTTTAACTTCATGTTGGACGTAAGTGCCGATAGTTAAAAGTCGTATGCATGGACCCTGGATGTATTTTTTGTTCATACAAAATATTTCTTCAGAAATCTGGCATTGGTTGGAGTAGTGATGAGTTCCACATCCATTGAGATTAAAGAATAAGCTCCATTGGAGTAGACCTTATGTATTGAGTAAGGTCCTTCCCATTTTGGTTCAAGCTTGGGAGGTTTCTTTCCTGGTATCATTGGAGTTCTGAGAACTAATACTAATTCTCCCTGAACAAATTAACGAAGCCGAACTTTTTTGTTGAAAGCTCATGTTATTCGATTCTGATAGACTTCCAAGTGGTTCCGGGTGCACAATCTTATCTCATCTAACCGTTTCAATTCATCCAATCGCTTTTCAGATTTTTCATATGTAGATGACTAATCGCAAAGGGATACTCTGAGAAAGGGTACTTGAACCTCAATTGGAAAGACTGCTTCTGTTACATATACCAATGAATATAGAGTTGATCGCGTTGCAATGTGGTTGGTGGTCCGATAAGCCCATAAAGCATGAAAGAGTTTATCAGGACATGACTTCTTATCTTTATCCACCATCTTTTATGGTATATTTGATAGAGTATTGTTGAAATATTCTATCTGGCCATTGGTCGCTGCATGATACCGAGATGAATGGTTGGATTTGATGTTTTATTCTTGATACAACTTCCTCACCTCGGATGAACATAAGTTGGTGCCATTTTCCTTCAATATGGTTTGAGGGACACCAAATCTGGTAATGATGTTAGACATCATGAAGCTAGCAATGCATTTAGAACTAACTTCATTGAGGGGTATTTCCTCATCCCATTTTGAAATGAAGTAAGTAGAAGTAAGAATATACTTAAACTGCTTGGCTATAGCCGAAGGATAAGGTCCCACTACATCCATTCCCCATGTGGCAACTGGCCAAGAGTATTTACCTGTATAAAGCAAATCTGTGGGTTGATGAATGAAATGGTCATGTACTTGGAATGAATGACACTTCTTTTTTAAATCAATACAATCTTGTATCATTGTAGGCCAAAAGTATCCAAGCATTAGAATTTGATCAGACAGTCTATGTCCAGACTGGTGGGAACCACAAACTCCAGCATACACTTCTTTCATGACAGCCATTATCTCTTCACCATCAATGCATCTTAAGAGAACTCCATCAAAACCACACTTTTAGATAATTTCTTCTAGGTGATATGGGCCATCATAAGGAGGTAAATTGACAACACATCGCAGGATTTGTTCATTCTCAGCTCTATCAGGTGGAAGTGTTCCATTTTGAAGGTATTCCCTGATAGGTGTCATCCACTCTATAGTATGACCATATGGTTTAGAGATGGGACTAATTTCATTGATTTACTCTATTATGATTTGAATATAAGGTGAAATTGTAAGACGGTGGGAAATACTGATGGTTGTCTCATCCCGATTTGAATCTGCCAGAGCTATGGCTATATTAGCCAGTGCATCATCTAGGGCATTTTTTGATCTTGGGACATAAGAAAATGTCAGTTCCGAAGGAAACTCCGCCATTAACTCTCTGACGTAACCATACAAAGGGATTAGTTCTTCTTTTCTGATAGCATAATCCCCATTTACTAGTTTGATTACCCAGTCTGAATCACCTTTCACCTTTAAGTGATTCACTTTTTTCTTGAAGCACCAACTTCAATCCTGCAATAAGGGATTGGTATTCCGCTTCATTATTTGTACCACCTCCCAACAACGAGAAGGAATAAGGTAACAATGCTTTTTCTGGGGAAATGAGTAAAACTCCTAATCCAACTTTTTTGAATTTAAATTTTCTATTTTCCTCTCTGTTGGACTTCTGGAAGTACCATCAAAGTACATTTGCCATGTTTGAAGACTTTCTTGAATAGAGAAGAATTCCTCATCAAGGAGTTCAATATCTGAAGATGTGTCTTCTACTGAAGGATGTTCAGAAAGGAAATCAGCCAGATCTTGGCCCTTTATTGCCTTTTGAGACACATATTGAATATCAAATTGCTGCAAAATAACTGCCCACCTTTCCAGACGTCCTCTAAGCATTGGACGACTTTGGATTAATTTGAGCGGGTTATTGTGAGATACCAATTGGACCTCGTGATGTTTCAGGTAGTGTCTCAACTTCTGAACTGCAAAGATTAATGCTAGGCAGGACTTATCAATACTTGAGTATCAGGTTTCTTCTTCAAGAATAGTCCGACTGAGATAATGGAGGCTATTTTTGTTCCCAACATCAATCTTTTAAGCAAGAAAGGCACCCAATGATCGCTCTAAAGCTGTCACATAGAGGATAAGTGGTCTTCCATCAACAAGTATCATCAAAACCACTGAACTCAAGAGATACTTTTTAATAATATCGAATTCTTATTGACATTCTTCATTCCACTTGTAAGTGACTCCCTTTTTCATCAATTTGTTGAAGGGTAAACTTTTTCCTGCCAAATTGGCGATGAAACGCCGAATATAGGCTAAGTGTCCTTGAAGTCCTCTGAATTATTTCAAATTTCTGTGATGTGACATACCAAGGATTGACTTTGTCTTCTCAGGATCGAATTTGATACCACGATGTCATACAAAAAAGCCAACAAATGTTCCAAAGGTTACCCCAAAAGCACATTTTAAGGGGTTCATCTTCAAATTATATTGTCGAAGTTTTTGGAATATGATTTCCAAATCACCCAAGTTATTAGAACATTGTTTGGATTTAACCACCAAATCATCCACATAACATTCAACAAACTTCCCTAAAAAGGGTTTGAATATACAATGCATGGCACACTAATATGTTTCCCATGCATTCTTTAGGCCGAAGGGCATTACCTGATATCAAAACATGCCCTGAGGGGATCTAGAGGCTGTAGATTCTTCATCTTATTGAGCCATTTGGATTTTATTATACACGGAATATCCATCCCTGAAGGAAAGTTCTTCATAGGCAGATGTTGCATCCATTAATAGTTCTGTAATCGGAACTGGAAAATCATAATTAGGACAATGCCGATTAAGATCTCTAAAATCAATGCAAACTCTAATTTTCTCATTCTTATTTTTCACTGGGACAATATTAGCAAACACATGGGATATTGAACTTCTCTGACGAAGTTAGATTTGATAAGCTTATCCACTTTAGATTCAATTTTGGATGCATAGGTTGGGTATGTTCTTCTAGCGGCTTGTTTGAATCCTCGATGTTGTTCTGTAAAACCCAAATGATGAGTTGCAATATCAGGATCAAGCCCTGTCATCTCTGTATAGTTCCATGAAAATATATCTCGATTTTTCTTCAAGAAGAAAATATACATCTCTTGCTCTTTAAGAGTCATGGTCGTACTAATTAAAGTGGGGCGTGGATCTTCTTTTGTACCCAGATTTATTTATCTGAGTTCATCCACGGTGGTAGAGATACCCTCTTCAAATGCTAGAGGAGCATCCCTGAGATTTTCCTCTTCTTCATAAAAATGTATTACTTCTTCTGTTTATACTTGCGTAGTAGATGATGAAGTAGAATTTTCATGATCATAAGAGATGTTAAGATTTGCACATCTTGAAGAAGAAGCTTCCATTTCCAACCCAATTGATGATGAAGGGTCTTCTTTGGGTAATAAAGAGGATATAATGGATTGAGAATCAACATCATCGTTAACCTATTACATTTCTATGACTTCTTCTAGCCTGGTTGGTGAAGTATAGACTTGCTGGATTTCAGTAGATGAAATGAAGACATCTCCATTTGTGCTTTCGTCAATGCTTGGTCAATCACCACTTTCTCCAATGCTTTCTCGCTTGATGGTCGTGATTGAAATTATGGATATTTTCATAAGAGTATTTTTATTTGGGTCCATCCTGTCGATTTGACTGATATGCAATACATAATTTGTACTCACATGTGCTAATGGGTTTACTATAATCTTTTCCAAACCATATGGAGCATTAACTTTGGTAATCTCCTTTGTTGTGGATTCCTCCTTTCCCTTCATATGGTAGAATTCCGCCTCAATGTACTGGGATTCACATGTCTTGAACGGGGCCTTATCACCATAAAATGTCCCAATTTGACCATTGAAACAATATTTGAGACATTGATGGTATGATGAAGGGATAGTGGCATGTTGATGTAGTCAGGGTCTACCAAGAAAAATGTTGAAGGCTGTGTCTTGATCAACAACCATGAAATCTGAATTAGATACAAGATCTCCATACCGCGTTCTGAGTGTAATCTCTCCCAGTGGTTAATTTTTATGTTTATCATATCCTTGAAACATAAAAGTAGAAGGAGATAAATCAGATTCTACGAGGCCCCAATCGATGAAGTGTATGAATGGGGATGAGGTTGACTCTTGAACCATTATCAATGAAAACTCTTCGGACTTCTACACCATTGACCTTTCCAGATAAGTAAAATGGTCTAATATGTCCATGCATGACATCATCTTCATCTTCATTAGTAAAAGATATCACTGCATGGAATTCTGTAGGATTATTCTCTACATGGTATACTTTAGCTGCAACAATTTCAGTTTTAAACTCTTGAGGACTCGACAAAGCCTCATTGAGTGCCTCCTGAAGATCCTTTGATAAATTCATAGCATCCAGAATTGATAACTTGGCCAGAATTTGATCCAAGTGTTTCAATACATCATACTTTTGATCCAAAGGTCTGTGTTTCCCAACAGAAACATGTGGTTTTGTAGGTGCCTTAGATGTTGATGCTTTAGACGTTGATGCATCTTGTACTGGTATAGGAGTTGGTAATACTCCAAGCTTTGGAATATTAAACTGATTAGGTATATTTACATGCTGAGAAGAAGATGTGTAACCTTCAACTGATCTTCTAGAATAATTGTGCTAGGACTGAGTCTCCCTTGTGTAGAAGAACTTGCTTTCTCTTGTTGAGCTCGTTGAAGGGCTATGAAATGATTTTCTACTGCATACACAGTTCTAGTAGGGGTAGAATTGGAATAGTGGCCTCTGAAAGATCCACATCTTCCACTATATCCTGATCCTCTGGAACTTCCTCTGATTCCTCTATTTGATACAAGGAACTTGGGATCATCAAAATCAAAACTATGACTGGCATATGGATCTGTTAATTGAATCATATTAACATAACCGAAGATCAACTCTTCATCCGATGAAGACTCTTCCTGATTTGCCTGTTTAGGCTATTCCGTTTGGTGGGATGGTGCTCGTTCCTTTGAAGTAGATGGCATAAAAGCTGCCAGAGTAAAACGAAACTTGGGCTTTGACAGGATTTCATCATCTTCTGATTGTTCATATTTCATGGAATTATGTCGTTTCTTTGAGAATTTTCCCTCTAATGAAGAGGGTTTTGCTGCGGCATCCATGGCAGAAGACACAATTGGTTTCTTCAATTGTGTTCGCAAAATATCATGAGTTCGATTAATCATTTTTCTGACCATCCAATCATCATATTTTTGTGCATTTTTGTTTTTGACTTCTTGCCACTCGTTTTCCTCCTCTGGATCTGTAGCAGTAACACATGCTACCTAAGCTGAAGAACCTTTCAGTTTGACTTGTCCCAAGTTGACCATTTTTTGAAGGAGGTCCTTGAAAACAAAACACTCCTGAATGGGATGCCCCAACATTTGATGAAACGGGAAATAGTTGGAATGGTCTTCATCTCTTTACTTTTTTGGCATTTTAGGGCTTGGTAATTGAACCAAATTATTTTCCAGAGCCGAAATGAAGTAACCAGGGACTTGTTTATTTCAGAAAGAGTAAACTTTGCTCTTTAGATCCTTAAATTGTTTCTGTCTTTGATCTCTTTGATCATCTTGACGAAATGGCCTATGTTGCTGACACTCAGGAGGTGGAGCCCTTTGATAAGATAAAGGTTTTGAAGTAGAAGCAGGTATAGGTGCTTGTTTAAGCATAACTGTAGAAATATCTACTTTACCCATTATCCTTCCTGGAGCAGATATAATTACACGAGCTTTATCCTTAGTCTTTATAAGAGAATCTTTAATCTGTTGAGCGATTGAAGTAAGGTCTCAAAACCCTCCTGTGTATTTCATAGGGATCAGCTGTGTACACAACACATCACGTAAATTTTCCACACAGATTGGCAACAGTTCCTCTTGAGGTAGTGATAATCTTAGAGAATATGTTAATCCCTTCCAGCGAGCAATGAAATATTAGACACTTTCAGTCTCCATTTTCTTACAGTTTGAAAGATAAAAAAAATGTTGTCTTTGTCAACGTTGAGCTGAACTGAAGAAGGAATTTTTGGAAAAGATCCTTCCATCTGGTAATTGACCAGGATTTCAAGCTTGTGTAACAAACAAAAGCAGGTCGTTGTAATGACTGTAAAAAACACCTGAGCTTAACTTCTTCTTGTTGCTGAAGGGTTCCTATCATAGGATCGCAACAAGAAACAAAATTTGTTAACTGTTGCTCTGGGTCTCCCAAAATATTAAATATTGGGAATGTGGTACTTTCAAAATTTGATGGTGGTGGAATTTCATCAACCCACTTAGGGTAAGCTCTCTTTTCTGGTTGAATTTGACCATTCTTTCCATACATAGCTTCCAACTGAGCTGTTAATGACTCAATAATAGTTATTAACTTTTGAGAAACATCTGGTTGAGCTTGGACCTGAACAGGTGCAATGACTGGAGCGGGTACAAATGTGGTGGCTGATACTGCAACTGATGGTAGCACCGCCAATTGTTGTTGCACTTGAGCCGTAAGATTAGACCTGTGTGGGTGTTCTGATAAAGGAGGATATTCTTGATCCATCTCAGTAGCCACAACAAATTCCTTTGACTAACTGACTCCAGCACCCTAAGGAGGAAGACTACTCTGAAGTAGTTCTGCATTCATCCTCCTCAATTCCTTCATTTCTTCCTCTTGTTGTGAAAATCATTTCTCTAGTGAGAGTGATTGACCTTCTCTAGAGGATGTGTATGTAACCTGATTCTTTCCTTTCCCCTTTCTGGATCCCTTTCAGAGAGGGGGAAGTGGGTTACTTGAAGGATTACCTAGGTTTTGAGTAATCCTTTGATTTCGTGTATGCACACCTTCTTCATTTGTGTCTGTGCGTACAACTTCTTGTGAAGGAACCTCTTCACCTGATCCCTCTAAGTGAACCTCATCTTGTGGATCAGAAACAACGACATTGATGACATTAATTGATGCATAATGCATTCCATCATTTCTATTGGCATTTCTGGGCTATTTTCTTCTTCCATGTCTTTGATGAGACATTTCCTTTTGTAGATTCGATCCCTCAGGAACCTCTTGATGAACCGTAATTTGGAGGGAATCTCATGATAATTTGGCTCTTCGTTCCTCGTGAGGCTTCTTTGCTAATCGAGAGAATACTGACTTTTTATGAGGAAGAGATTGATGATTTTAAAAAGTCCCTAGTCCGGTGGACTGGGGTTGTTCTTGTTCAACTCCTCAAATCCTATTTGTGGATTCTGAGGGTTAAATTAAAAGAGTCCCTAGTTTGGAAATATGGGGTGGTTCTTGACATGTTATATCTGAGATTTCTTGAAAGATCTCCTGATCTTGCGGACCATAGCCGGAAATTAGCTGGATGCATCAATCTGCATCCCCTTTTATTACCCGGATCAAAATACCGTTGGATGATTTCTGACACTTATGTCACTTGGTGATGTGATTGCTCTAAAGGAGAGGCATGTTCAATATTCTCATTTACTTGATGTAGGATTAATTCGTCAACTTGTTCTCTGTATGCTTTATTCGGTGGGATTTTCTGACTGGAGAGTACATTGAAATGTAGCGCTCTATGAACAGCCCATCCCCTGACATGAATACCAGATGGGGCATTGGCAATTAATTGGCACAATCTTTTTAGTGTGCTAAGGAATTAATGTTGAAGGGGTCTCTGCTGCTTTTCAGCCTTCAGATATCGAGAAACTAAGAGAGATGCCAAGTCAATTTGGCATTGTAACCCTTTTATTATCTTGAAATTATTTTCATATTCATCATAAGATAATATTTTTTTTTCAATTGACAAGGAGTTTTCCTAATGTTGAGACGAATATTATGAATTCCATCTTCCGTCAACATCTCTGGATTTTCATACTGAGAGTCAGCCAAAGGCGAAAACATGACTGCCACTTCACCTTTTTCTAGTTTTTTCTCATATTCAGTACATCCTCTTTATCATTCAATGAATATTCTTCTACCTAATTAGACCAGAGCTGGTGCTTCCTTGTTGCTTCACCAGATTCAACAAGATTGGTAGAGAATTCACGGATCAAACTAGAAGATGAACAACCATGGGGTGGTTCAGAGAATGACCTACACCCCAGGCTATCTTCTTATTGAGAAAGTGTTTCACCTGTTAGTGGTAAAGCATCAAACATGACTGGATTTACATTTACAAGTGCCTCAAGATAAGAGGTCTTTCTCATCACTACATTGTCCATTAGAGAATTTTCCAGGCAACGTGAATTATTACTACGGAGATGACTTTCATAGCTAAATTCATCATCATAGAGAGGAGCACCATGGTGGGTTACAGCAAAGGATGAAACATTTTCTCCTAGGTCTTCTGACCACACAGAGGGTTCCTATGGCTCTCATCTGGAGATGAAACTTTGATATCGACTGCATTGTCATGAAGCAAGCCTTCACGAGGATGTATCTAATGTAGACCTTCGGAATTAATGTTCCCACTATTGGGAACTGAGAGAGCAGAATCTTGAGTTGCAATAGATAATTGTCTGACTGTATCAAGAATTCTAGCATCGAGTAAGGCCTTGTTAGAGATTGGCCCTTGATTTATTGACTGTGCTGGATGAGTCTTCTTTTTAAACGCCTTATTACTCTTTTTGGGAACCACTTATTGAAGAAAGTGGTCATTATGTGCAGGTGTATGTGCCTGCTCATGAGAAATGATCAGGTTAGGCTGATTATCTCCACTCAAATCAGGTGTATGTGCCTGACTTGGCAGTTCGTATGATATGTGGGAGTATGCCCCACAACCCTTTTGGACTGGAACAGATGTGTGTGTCTGTTCCTGAGTAAACTATTAATGTGTCACTCCACTGGTAGGGATATATTTATGTGTATTTCCCTGAGATGCTGCTGAAGTTGTTATAATATCCTGGAAGGCATCCAAAATATGAACAGGGATTTGCTTTTTCTCTTTCACCATTGATAGAATATGCTTAGTGACTTCAACTGCCGGAATGGGGATATACGTCCATTCCGTGCTTAGAGTAGGTGTGTGTGACTACTCCTATCCTCCTTTTCCTGTCAATGAATCCTGACAGTACTCAAGTGTGGGGGCAGAGAGTTGATTCTACCTCCTGTTTGTCATTAGAGGTTTCCGACTGACTTCTCTAAATGCTACCAAATGAGACTGTTGGTAGGCTTGATCAATACTAGCAGGTGTATGTGCCTGCTGATTTCACTTCGCCAAATGTAGTATATGAGCCTCCTTCAACACTGACAGACGAGGTTGTTGGTAGGATTGATGAGTGTATGCAGGCGTATGTGCCCGTTTACCAATTGTCAACACATTGGGTTAGCGGGCTTTATCGTATGTAGTCAGACGAGCCTGCTGAATAGCTGATGATTTATAAACAGTTGTATGTTACTGTGTATAGTACTCCACCAGAATTACCTGGTGGGATTGGCGTAATGCTGCCATATGAGTCTACTGGACAGTGGAATTAAAACGGACGGGTGTATGTTCTCGTTCATTGCTTACCCCCAAGTTAGGTTGGTGGACTTCTCTGGATATGGCAGAGATGATAACCTTCTCACTATTGACCGTATTTCTCCTTTGGCGGTTTTTTTTTGCCTACTCGGGTTCGAGGAACCTGAGCCAAACACCTGGAGTAGATACACTCATCATGTTGAGGGTGCACTACGGCATGAGTCTGGCGATGATTGTTGATAGGAGCCCTTGGGAAGGACTCATGTCTCCTTGAATTAAGGCCCTAAGGTACCTTCTCATTCACCTCCTCATAATATGGGAGTGAATGGTGATTATGTTCCGGGGATAACGACCCAAAACGGTTGAATATGGTGGTTGGAACCACCTGATTATTGATCACTGGTCGTCGCTGTCCAGAAGACCAGGGTGAGTTGTTCACTTAGAGGTCTTGTCGAGCAGCCTCCATAACTGGAATGGTACTGTATTGACGATACTTTTTAATCAGTGCATTTGATACCCAGTGTTGAAGACGCCGAGTAGGTGATGTCTCCCTCAAAGCGGACGACGATCTAGCAGGATTAGCAGTAAAGGCATTCACAGCAGAGGTATTCACAGGTGTGAATTTAAGAGAAGCCATTCTTGTAATGTAGAATATCTTGGAAAAGAGTGCCTGTTTGATATAACAGTCTTAATCAAGATAATTCTGGACACTAAATATTTTGGATAAGCACATATGTTACTGATTGTTTTGTTGTCCCTCTCATTGAATTTAAATAGGGGCCTAACAAATAGGTAAAACATCACTTTAACTTGATTAAGGATTCACGTCTGGTTCACCATTTTTTTCCTCTGGAATTGGGGATGATCTCATTGATTTAAGATTCAAACATTCCAAGCGGTTTCTAACAGGTTTTTTCATAGAACCGGAAACATCCAATGATTCCATATCCATTTGGACCTACTTTCCAAAGTTAGGTGCTCATTAGTTGTGAACTGATGAGACATAGGAATTTTCATTGGTCGAAAGGATGGGAGGTCAGACTCATCACTCCTTTTTTAGGGAAATTATTGTCTACTCCAGGACTCTCTTTATAGATTTATGTTATGATCGTGAATCCTTATTACATTACCATGTATAAAATGAGATTTCCATTAAATATGACAACCAATGATTGATATATAGGAGATTTAGAGATTCTTTTATATGTATTCAAGGTTCTTCATTGATAGAGAATAATCTGTATTTGTTAGAGATTCTTAGTCAATGGTATCCTTCAATACATAAAAGTATCTTGGTCATTGTGATGACCATACTGGTTTAAAAGCCACTTAGTGGGTCACTTGAAGTTTATTGTCATTCAGAATGACATGGATTATTTTAGAGTTGGGATCATTCCCACATATGGGCTACCTATGTATCCTTTGTTTTAGAAAAGGAATCAGAACCCACGTAGTTCGAGTAAAGAAGTATGGGGTTTATTCACGATTGATGGCTCAAAGAAAGATGTCATAATTAATTTTACACTCTAAGCTCACGTGAGTCATGCTCGGTGGGAGAAACAAGAGGTATTGGTAAAACCAGACAATTGAGCCATCATAAGAAATGATATGGGTCTTATGTATGTGTGACTGCCCAAATAGATGAAGATTTGGATTTACATCAGGGAAGGAATCTGGGAACAAGATACACAAAGGTATATGTAATTTTATAGAGATTTAGATACTCTAACTTGGGGCTTCCTCCTGAGGAAGTTGCCCAAATTAGGATCGGACTTATGATTGGGTTTTAATCCTAAGAAGGAAGCCCAGATCAAAAGTAAATTAAGACTGGTTAAGTGAAATTAAGACTGGGACTTACTCCAGAAAAGGAGGCCTAGGTTAAGAGACTTGGGGCTTCCTCCTAAGGAGGATTCCCATATTTGTAGACTTTGAGACTGGGGCTTACTCCTGAAAAGGAATCCCAGGTTAAGAGAACCATGGTTGGAGCTTACTCTTGAAAAGGAGGTATAGTTTAAAAAGAATTATGACTAGGGCTTACTCTTAAGGAGGATTCCCATATTAATGAGGACATGGGGCTTACTCCTAAGGAGGATGACCAAATTAACGAGGACTTGGGACTTACTCCTAAGGAGGATGCTCAATATTAATGAGAATTTGGACTGGGGATTACTCGTGAAAAGGAGGCCCGGGTTAAGGATTCTCTCATCTTAAAGGATGAGGTTGAATGAATGAACTCTCTATCTTTAGTGATTTAAAGAGGAGAGGTGGATAGTCATAAGAGAGGTGAAATAGGCAGGAGTGGCACCCAAAAAGACAGTGGCGCGCAAGTCCTACATGGGCGTGCAAGTACTGCGTAGGCGCACATGTTCTGGGCGTGCTGGTGTACCTGTGCGATACATGGGTACTTGCACGACGGTCAACCCTTAGGGTAGAATTTGGGCAAGGCTTGGTTCAAGCCTCTAATACTACCCTTGAGACTTCCAGAAGAGAGGCGCACAAGTTATGTGGAAGCGTTAAGGCGGCACACAAGTGTGGCCATTTACCTTAAGGTTTGACCACCTAGGCGCGCAAGTGTTGATGAGTTTCAACACTTAGGACTTACTCCCCCTCTTTATATCTTCCATTCTAGGTAAGAAATTACATTACAAGTGTTCAGAAGCTTTGAGAAGAGACTAGGGCGCCGAGAGCTCATATATGATGTTCTGGAATTTTTTTCTCTCTAAATGGGGGGTCCACCGAGGGTATTTATAGGCTGGTGAAGACCCTAGGAGAAATTCAAAGAGGGTGCACAAGTCACCTACACGGCCATTGGGCGGCACGCAAGTATACTTGTGCGACCTTGGTGGAACTTGCACGACCCAAGTGCATTTGAACCTTTGTTCATGCCTTTGTCAATTTTTAATGTTTCTTTAAAGGATGAATCACTTTGGGTTCATATTATTTCCCCTTCTTTCATGTAGACTCTGTGACAGAAAGGAGTGTCAACAGTGAATTAAAATTCTTTCTTCAAACCCAAGGGTGTATCTTTAATCCAAGAGGATTCCTTTGACCTGCACTATTTTAGGCCTCTTTAGTCTGGGTGTGTCTTCTTGTTGTTCATTTCCTCATTCAATAAAAAATGATCTAATGAACATGATTAATGAATTACCCAAAAAATATGGATATGAAAATACTAAAAGTATAAGTACTCCCTTTGTAACCTTAAACACTCCTGATCCCGACGAAACAAGGCAACCAGTTGATCAAACATCTTTTAGAGGTATGATTGGATGTTCACTATACGTAATATATAGTCTTCCAGAAATAATATTTTATGTATTATTATGTGCTAGATATCAAGAAAATCCAAATCTATACCATTTAAATGGTGTGAAATGAATTTTTTTCTCTTTAAAAGGAACTTTGGATTTAGGCCTTTTCTATTCTTATGGAAATTATTTTGAATTGAAAAGTTTTTTAGATGCGGAATTTGGTGGTTGTATAATGGATAGAAAGAGTACTTATGGAATTTTCCATTTCCTAGGATATTCTTTAGTTTCATGGTCATGAAAAAAACACTCCATTTCACTCTTCACTAATGAAGATGAATATGTGGAAGTTGTAAGTTGTTTTACTCACGTGTTATGGATGTAACACACACTCAAAAAATATAGCATTAGTTTTACTAAAACTCATACATTGTGTGATAACACAAGTTCCATTTCTTTAGGAAAAAAACCCAACACATCTCTCCTGTGAAAAATACATAGATATTTGACATTACTTTCTTTGGGATCTCACACAAAAAGGAGATAAAATTTTACAATTCATCATAACCCAAGAACAACATGCTGATATTTTTACAAAACCATTTTCTTTCGACAGATTTTAATATCTTAAAAAAAGATAGGAATGATTAAAATAAAATAATCAATCACATTTACTTATTGTTTTTAGAATCTTTTAACATTAAAACACTCCTATTCATAGGGGGAGAACATTATTTTTTGTACAATATTTAATTTGTTTTTTGTAGATCCAATTATTTTTTGTTTTTGTATTTACTTTTAACTATTTTATTTTATTTTCATTCTCTTAACTCTTAATTTTATGATTTTAATTTTTCTGTGTTATTATTTTTATTTTTTTATATTTTTTTTATATCAATTGTCTTCGATTTTGTTAATTTGTTGTCTTTGCCTATCGGCTTGACACTCTTCCTATCGTCTTGAAATTCTACCTATTATCTTGACATTCAACCTATTGTCTTGAAATTCTTTCTATCAGCTTCACACTCTATCTATCGGTTTGAAACTCTATCTATTGGTTTGACACCCTACCCCTCGGCTTGACAACCAGAGCTAATTACTTTGTTTCAAACCGGTCTAGAAAAACTTAGTTTATTAGCATGAAAACTAAGGCTAATGAATTTTTTTCTAATCATTCTGAAAAAACTCTGTCGATCGGATTGACAACCAAGGCTAATGAATTTTCTTCTTATTGGTCTGAAAATACTCAGTCTATCATCTTGAAAAATAAGATTATTGACTTTGTTTTCCATCAGCTTGACAACCTATGGTATCTAACATGTTTTCCATTAGCTGTACAACTGAGCATATTCACTTTCTTTATTATCGGTTTGATATTTTATCATGTTCACTTTCATTCTTTAGACTATTTCTTTTCTGTATTTTATTCTTGTTTTTTACTTTCATAATAGTTTGAAACCAACAACTCACTTGAAATCTTCGAAAGGTTCTTTCTTTTTTCTTTTTGTATCAATATTCTTCTATGTTGTTGTTTCCTCTTTTAATTTTTTTAGAAACCTCAAAACATCATTTATTCTCTACTATTAGATCTTTCATATTCTAATATCAACTGCTGAATTCCAATGCTCACCCAAATCTGTTTATAAATAGCAGACCCCCTCCTCAAACACACACTAGTTCTTTAAAATTTATCGACGAAGAACTGCTCCTTCTCTTAGGCCATACTAGGATTATTTCATTTATGAATCAGTTTTATGTATAATTCTTATGCCAATACTCCTATCGATATGTATTTAAATACTTTCTCTTATATGGAATTATTTAGAGAAAGATTAGTTAATCATTATTTTTTTGATAGTTTTTATTTATTAAATTAAAAAGGAACATTTTGTTTCAAGGCTGGGAACTCCTATGTGTCGAGAAACCTATATCTTAGGATCATATTGTTATTTAAGAGGTCGGAATTTTCTATAATATAGTGAAATTTGATAAGGGTATGATGATTAATTTTGCTGTGTATGATAGAAAGTTTTCTTTGTTAATGAAACAAGTTCCACACTTTCTCAATGTCTCTTCTAAAGGTGACTCCTTCTCTCCATCCCATAACATACATGAGGAAGTCAGTACATTTAATACGGAAAGAACTAAAAAGGTTCTCTTTATTATCATTGAGGAGAAAAGAAAGGTATCTCATATCTCTATAGACAATCATTTTATCTCCGTATAGATGCAAGGGTTTCTTATTCTGAGGAAAGGGGATAGAAATGCTCTTAAGATTTATGATATCTTTATGTTAAATTATCTTGTGAATATGAGAAAAGTAAATACCATAGGTTACATTTTCAAAACAATTAATTACTTGAAGTCAGGAGCGATTAAGTCACATCAAATCATGTATCCAACCATCAATAAAAATTTTATTCGTGAATGTATGAAGATCTTCAATATTCCAGTGAAAGGAGAATTAAAAAGGTTGAGGGGATCATGGATAATCAAGCATAAAATAAAAAAATTGAATATTATTTTTGATATTGAATCAAAATTGTTTGTCAAGAATGTGAAAGAATAAGTACCAAATCAATCTGTTTCAGTTTTATTAGAATCAGCTCTAGAAGTTATATCTTCTCGAAATTCAGTCCCTCAAACTAGTGCACTGTCTTAAAAGATAAGAAAATACAGTAAAGAGGTTGTATCCTCATGGATAAAGGAGAAATGACAAAGAAAAGTAGGTTATCTTAAGTTTGGTCTTGACCTAGTTGAAGCTTTAGATGAAAAAATAAGGATAGAAGATACCCTACAGGATGATAAGAAGAAGAATAACCTTATGAAATGAAAAGTTGAGGATTTTGATTTCACTAAGATACTGAAAGGTGTTGAGATATAGAGTGATCAACTAACAGAAGAAATAGAACAAGACCCAATCGTATAAGCTATTCTAGAGAAAGGGAATGAAAAAGTGAAAGATTTAATTCAATTGGATTCACAAAATATAAGTAGATAAAAAGAGGAAGATTAATTTATTATTGAATATCTTCAGAGTTCTTGAAAAGTATAGAAGAAATTTATCTTCAAAATCGAAATGGAGGATTTCAACAACAGAATGCTCATGCCGATCCAGCACCAATATAATCTTTGGAAAAATAATTAGAAAGGGATTCCTATATGGTTAAGAAAATGGCTCAAAGTTCCCAAACTGAGAGAGCCATTATTTCTATTGATAGAGTCAAACAAGGCAGAATTGAAAAGGAGAAAGAGAAAGAAAAAGGAAAACAACCTACTCATGACTCAAGACGATCTCATAAACTTCAATCGCATGATGATGATACTAATTCAGAACTCACTATTTATCTTAGGAAAAAGGATTACATTTTCCATGTTCTAAGATGGATAGAGAAGACTATTCCCTACCTTCCCTAAATAGAATTAAATATTGATTTCATCATAGATAATCAAAGTAAGAAATCAGTTCATTAGGATAGCTTAGAATGAATGTGATTAAACGGAGGCTAATCTAAATGTTTTTTGAGTGATAACTCCGTTGTTCATAAGAAGGATTGTAAGAGGATGACCAAATGGTCGTAAAAATGTAAAGTTTATCAATTGAATATAAGGATTCCATATGAGAATTAAAGAGGCTTCCAAATGACCTTGATATCGCTTTTAATAAGATTGATAAGGAAACATTTGAGAGGTTGAAATAGATTCCAGAAACCCATCGAGTTGATTCTATTTCTGTAAAAGAGTTGATAAAAAGGTTTAATGTTTTCAAGTCATAGTTTTTAATGGTTTCATCTTCAAAAGATGAAATCTTATAGTTAAAGAAACAAAATACCTTTTTGGATGAATAAAATCATAATATGCAGGAATGAATTGTTACTCTCGAAGAAGTGATCAGGACCCAAGAAGACACCATCAAAAACCAAGATCAACTATTTATAGGCAAACAAGAGCATATAAAATCTCAGGGTGTTTCTATCTCAGAAGACAATAAATAGATAAAGAATATGAAGTTTTTTCATCATGAGTTGATTAAGAAAGAAAAATAAAGATAAAATAAATGAATGTATCTTGTTGCATTTTTTATTTCATGATAGTCTTTTGAAAATCTTTATACTTTTGACAATTTAATGAAATTTATGTTTGCATTTATATTGTTTTTTATTCTGTTTCTCTCAAACCCTTTCCAACATCTCAAGTTTACCCCATTAATTTTGTAAATAAAAAATGAGGATAATTTTTTATAAAGGTGGATAAAGTTTTACGAAGGGGGAGAATTCCAAATGGGGAGAATCCTAAATTTTTACTCTAATGTAATGAATTAAAGAAAATAATAATATAAATCAACGAAAATATATATGAATACAATCCTTAAGAAAGTCTATAACTAAGGGTGAGTTATTTGTATTCATTTCAGTTTTCATAAGAGTTTATATAACTCAGAGGGGATAAGTATTTCTTTCTAGTTTTTACTCTGTGTTTTGTACTTTACAAAAAGGGGGAGATTGTAAAGTCAAAAGTATTCCTTTTAGTTTTATGTATTTTGTTTTGGAAATCACTAATCTATTTCAAATTTATTCTCAAGTAAATGATTTTCTTTGAATATGGTTTTCATTTTATCGTACTCCCTATTTTATAGTACTCACTATTTTACCATACCCACACTGTCTAACATTTGTATGTTGATTATTGTACTCGTTGTTTCATCATACCCACTATGTTTATCATACAAACTATGACCATTATAAACACTCTATTTAAAGAACTTACTTGGATCATCATTCTCACAATATACATCATACCCACTTTGTATTGTATCATTATTGTACATTATATTTTTACTAACAATGAAACTCATACCAATCATCATACAAGTGATATTAATCTTACTCGTATTATCCATTTATCACATGAATTTTTTCATTATTTTAACAAAATATGTGTTTCATATCAATCGTAATCATGTTATCATTTTCATATATCTATTTTTATAACTAAAACTATGTCTTGGATTTAGTTATAAACTAATCAAAATGATTTCGTGTTTTCTGTTTCAATATGACCATTATAATTCCAGGAGTCCAAGACCCTCTGAATTCTCTACAGAAATATAACTAATGGAGAAAATGTGACTGTTGGAACCTAAGGCCTATAAATAGGAGGTCCTTTAAACGAGAGATAATAAATTTTTCTTCTTCCAAGTTCTAGATAGAGACTGTGTGAAATCTCTCATGCTTTGTGCGAAAGCCTTGAAATTACAAAACGTTAATGACTCATTCATAGTTTTTGTATTTAAATAAGTTATTTGTTTATTATTTGTGCATTCAAACAAGTGATAATGATCGAGGGCTGTTGGGGATATGAAGACAGTGTGATTGATCTTCATATCTTGGTCTTACAAGATTTTGAAAGACAGAGGTGCAGATTACATATTAAATCAAGGGCTTGTGGGGATAGAAATACAGACGTTCCAATCTTCGTATCAGGGGCTTATTAGTGTTTGTAAGACAGAACTATTATCCCGAGAGAAAGGATACCCTACTCTTTGGGATAAAATAATTGCAATACCATTTACTTTTCTACTGCTTATTGTAATAGAAAGAGAACCCTTTTATTTCTTCTTTCTATTAGTATTCTTTATATTGTAATTTTTTCAATTACAATTTATTATTTTTAGTATTGATTCTATTTTCTATATGGTAGAATCATTTACAGTAGATATACTATGCTATTTTTATTCAACCCGAATATAATTGCTTCATAACCTGTGGTATCATAACATCGGACAATGAGTCAGGCCGATCATTTGTTTTACATAATAGGTATTGTGAATTGTTTTAGTTTATGTCATATTAAAATAAGAACATTACATACAGGTTTAAAATATTTTTTTTAAATTCACCACCTCATGTATGTGTGCCATCTCATATCAATTTCAATCCAACATAAATAACATTTTATAGGGGTGAATCTCGACATGATACAAGAAACAATAATGTACCCTTAAACTAGGATTACATAAATGTGAGAGTTTTGATGGGAACTAAAAAATTCATAACCCTATAAATTAAATGTGTATTTAACTAAATATATATTTTAAGGACATATATAAAAAAAGAATAGGTAAATGAGAATAACATTTCATAAAATATGTAAGACTAAAGTGAATGTGTAACTATAATATCATAAAAGAGGCTCAAAAGATCTCGTTTTAAGTTTCAAAACACATTTTCTGAAAATACAACATCTTAAAAATCCTTATAATAATTTATTATATATAGGATTATTTAAATATGAATTTTAACTCATATAAAACCTAACTAGGTTTTCAAATAAAAAGGATAAATTAAGGGGGAAGGGAATTTATAGAAATGTAGGGGAAACTACCATTTAAATAGACCAGAATTATTATCAATATAGTTGAATTTTCAAAATGTTTTATAACAAAATACTAAACAATGTGTTAACCAAAGTGATATACCAATATTTAAATATACAATTCCAAATTAAATGAATGTTGAAACTCAAGAAGATCCATTATAACTCAAGAAATTATATGGAATTATAAAATACACATATATTTTATGGAAGACATAAATCATAGACCAAAATAATGATGGGAATGAATGGAATTAATGTGTCTAATTTAGACAATAATTTATGATATTATAAATCATATAGGTAAAAGTTACACCATGCAAATTAATATTGGTTCATAGTATCAAAACATTCTTAATTATAGGGTGGTTGAGATAAGACCTTACCTTGTGTCTAAAAGAGATCCGAACATGCACTAAAAATCCTAAATAATTAAATTATGATCATTAAATATTTACCAAAAAAACTTATACATAAATATTTAATATTCCAATTTCCTTTAACTTTTAAATTTTATTTATTTATAATCTATTTTTATTTCATGTATTGGTAACATGAGCTTGTTTGATCAATTTCTTTTATTACCCATATGTTTGTTAACCAGGGTAGAAAGTGTTGTAAAATAGTTTTATAATATCCTGAAAATTTTAAGTTTTTTGTAAATAATGTTAATATATTAAATAAACATAAATTTCATACCATAATGTGCGGTGATTAAAAATGAAACTCATTGCTCATAAGGGCGACATTTAGAAAATACACATAATTAAAATTTCGATCTATGTATGAATGAGTTGGAAAGAGGGTAAATGATAATTGAAACATTAAATATTATTTTTTATATTATAGATATCATTTTTAATCATCCATTTTATCCATTTTATCCTCTATTAATGGTGGTGATGAAATATGATAGACGCCACTTTGTAGAGGCAATAATATGCGCAACAATCTAATGATTATTTTTATTTTATTAACAGATGAATAAGAATAAATAATTGTTATATTATTACAATAATAACATATAATAATGATAATGATACTTGTGTAGTTATATTATTATGAATAGAATATCTTTCAAATAGAAATATTCATGAGATAATGTTGCGAAGAAGTTAATACTTAGGTTGGAGACACAATCTTCTCGTAAATATTTTTTTGGAAGTGATGGCCTATAATTAAATTCAAGAGACCAATATCATACGAATGAGAAAAGTGACTATAAAATATATTTTGGGTAGAGTTTCAAGTGATATTATATTTCAAATTATATTCATAAATGGGTGTAAGTGTTTCCATTTTATAAGTGAAGAAAATCAATCTTTTGAGAATTCACATTACACTTACACTGTATCAATTCAATATTCCCTAGTAAAAAAATCCAAAAGTTTTTAATAATGTATTTTAGGGTGATTGGGGTTGAAATATCCTCAAAATATAATTTCCACACATGTCTTAAAGACATTCCAAGTCTTTTACCATTGGTTTTTATATTTTATCATTTTAATTTTTACTATGGGAACTCGTTTTTAGCTAAATAATTTATATTTTATTTCAAAATATATGGTAACTCCTGTTACCAAATTTTTAGGTTCTGAAAAAAAATTAATCTCAATTTAATCAAATTATATTAAAAAATATTATCTAATAAACTATTTAATTAAAATATATAATATGTAGATAATAGTTTTTGTTGAAAATTGAATTTTAACCATTTTGTGTCCTTTCACATTATTTAGTATTTATTACCAATATAATAGTTTTTAATGTAGTTATATATAGTTATCAACAGAATGCTAGATTAATAATTCAAATTTTATGCGATTTGTTGATTAAATTAAAAAAATTACACAATATTTATGCTAAAATCCCCTAAAAACTATTTTACCACTATCATATTAATTAACACTAATATTAATAATATTATATTTATTAATAAAATTAAAATTCACCATGTGATATAATATTTTCATTTTTAACACAAATAGTAGTGAAATGTTTTTATATTTTATTTTTAAAAGTGAAAATGTCTAATTTTTATTATAAGACTATAAAAACAATTTTTTTGTGTGATTATTACCTGAGATTCAAAAATGTTAATCATGTGTTTTATATATTCAATATATTAATTTAATTTAATTATTTTTATTTATTATTAAATATATATTTTTTATATAAAAATGGTTTCTTAATTTTTTTAGCAACTCTTTTCTTATAAAAGTGATTTTTTATAGTAAACTTTAATATTTTTATGATTCACATAAAACTACTATTTAATAATTATCTCAGAATACTTTCATAAGATAATATTTATATAATTCATTAAGTAATAACGTTTATTTTATAACATCCAAATTATGAATATTAAATACTTATCTTTTTTACAATAATTTAAATTATAAATAAAACTTATTTTATTGGAAAATTTGGTTTCTAAAAATTATGTGTTCTTAATATTAGTTTATATCGATTTATAATTTAATTTATTTTAATACATGAGTTCATATATAATAATAATTTAAGGTTTCAATTTATTTTATTTTAAAAAATACATATTAATTAATAAACTATTTCTTTGAAAATATATGTCACTTTTATAGTGAATACACAATAAAATTACCATTAATTAATTATTTATATAATGAGATTTACTTTTTATTACACTGTTGATATTAAAATATCTATTTGAATTTTATATATGAAACATATTATATTTCAATAATAAATAAATAATTATACATAACACATAAATATATATATATATATATAGTATATCAATATTATATTTTTATTTAATTGTGTGTTATATTTTTTAAACTTTTCAGCTTAACAATACTCAAATTCATAGTAACTATATTATATATGATAAAAATTCATAATTGTAATAACCATATTTTCAATTTTCATATATCATTCAAATATATATAGGCATACTAAATTTATTTCATTCTGACACCTCATTTAGATTATTTTAATTTTAAATTTTACAACTTGCTTTTCCTTTTCATGGTATTCATTATTATTGAGGGTTTTATTATACTAGTTGTAATTTTCGTAGGTGATAGTGTTCTATGGTAGTTTCTAATTATATTGATATTACATTTTTTAATTTATTGTCCTGTTTTAATATTTTTAGAGTTTTACTGGTTGTAATCCATGATGTGTAATAATCTATCGTATGAGTTCAATGATTTCATATACCATCATTATAATGTTCCATTATAATTGAATAAACATTTATTTTCATGGTTCACAAATTGTTTTTCACAATATATATTCACATGTTAATTATTTTTAATGAATACATTAATATTCTTTATAATTATAGTAATAATTAATAATAATAATAATAACTTAAAAAACCTATGGCATTACATTTCACAATATCCACGTCCTTTCCCGTGGGGTAGAATAATTCTTTGTATCTCCCATTGTAATGACCTAAAGTTTTTCAATGGAAATTCTCTTCTTATAAATATTTCATAAAATCATATTAATACACAACATAATGAACTACTAAGTGATAAATGACATTTAAACACAAGTTTGTCACTTCTGTGTTTGGAATTTCAAAAATATGACATACACGGTTGTGTTTAAGATGATTTTTGGAGTCTAATAAAACAAAAATAATTTTTGGGGAATAGTAATATACCCTAATTAATAGTTACCTAAACTTATTAATAGTAATATGAATTTTATGAATAGAAAATCACCCAAAATAATAGTAACATTACCCAGGAATAATTAAATAAAATTTGGGCATCTTATAATCAATGGTATTTTTGTAATCCATAAATAATTAATAATAATTAATTTATTAATTTAAAATAAAATTTATTTTCTTAAAAAATGTTCATAAATAAACGAATCTTTGACTTCTATATTTAAGATAATTTTATAAGACCTTAAGTAATTTTTCAAAGCATTATAAAATCAGTTTTAATATAAATTTTTTTTCAAGTAAATTTAGAATTTAATTAAATATTAAATTAATAATATTTAGAAAATTATTTTTATAAAATGGAAATCATTTTTTGATTCAACACATCGAAAAATTGTAGGGGTGAATTTTTGGGATTTTTCAGAAATACTTGAATTTTTGATGAATAGTGAAATACCATAATTTAAAAAGTAAGCTAAATAAGCTAATTATAGAGTCATGTATGATGTTCTGCTAGTGTAATCCCACTTGTTCATGATCACATTATAAAATTACTATTCTTGGTCATGGAAGACTCACTATTCCTTGTCTTGTGGGGAAATAATAAATTAATGGATTTTATATTAAGAAATCACCTCTCCCCTCCACTATAAATACCACCCTTCACACCATCATTTCCTAACACCTCTCAATCTTCACGCCTTGTCTAAACTCTTCCCAAGAATCTTTTCTAGCCTCTCCCCCATATCCAAGAGCTTTTGGTCTCATCAAAAGACCAAGCCTAGGCCCTTTAAGAAGGATCTCAAGGGGAGGATTCAAGAGGTAATTTCCCTCCCTCTTCTCGTTTAATTCCCTTTCAATTTCATGAAATTTTCTCATTCTATCCCCAAATATCATTATAAAAATGGTATGGTAACTCAATTATCATATATTTAATATAATTTTATGATACTAATGGGATATTATACCATCAAACCCCCTTCTCTTCTTCCTTTTATTTTTTAAAAGAAAATGTTCTTCGAGAGGTGTTAATCTATCACCTTCAAGAATGACATGTTTTCTTTTTTCATTTCTACCTTCAAATATAGTCATAAAACCATTTTTATGGTTTAAACATGATATTTTATTCGTTGCGGTTGAAAAACCGCCCAAATTAACTCAAACAATCATAATTTAATTTTTATCTAATGATTCATCCACATGAATTACAATTTAATTAATTATAAGATAAATTTAACTTCTGTAATATAATTAATAACAAGGAATATATTTTCTGGATGTTTATCCATGTTCTACATGAACTTCAATTCAGGAATACATGTGAAACGCTCAAGAAAACCATAAAACGAACAATCCGGAACAATGTTTTTAAACTCTATGACTCATAAAAAGGCCCATAACATACCAAAATGATACCAAAACGACCCCAATTCATGCATAATAGGTTATGTAGTTTCTAATTAATTAATATAATGTTATTATACCGGACATTAAAGTGAAGGAAGCATTCAGATATAAGGTAAGGGGAAATTATCGAACCCAACATTCATCCTTTAGGTTCTACCACTTTCAATCATTCTTTTGATATGGTTACTCCTTAAAAATAATTTTTTCATCATTTTATCACCTCTTATGGTATACACATGTTTTTCACTAGAACATATTTCAAACAAAATGTTTTCCAAAAAAATTGTTCTTTTAAGAACAGAATTTTTACTTCTCATTCAAGTTTAACGGTTCTTGTAACATGTATGGCATTCCTTCTTTATTTTGGGAACCCAATGTTTATGAATGTGTTCTTATGAGATAAAACTCATTCCTTTTCATGGGTAAGATATGTTCATTCTTGATATATGTTCACTATGGCATGCATGATAAAAGATAATGTTATGATGTAAAGGGTGTGTGTGGAATTATATAGCGCAATATGAATGTTTCAATGTGAGGGTTGCACCTGGAATTATACAGAACTAAAATTAATTGGGTAAAGGGATGAATCTCAGGAGTTGTTGTGAAATGACTTTTAAACAATATGCTAGCTTTGTTCACAAGTATGTGTGGTATTTAGACACTAAGACATGATGTTTCATTTTTATGCATTGCCACATTTCAAGTCTTCTATTAATGATTCCCCTCACATTCATGCTCTTTTTCCTATGTTATGATTATTCTCAGCCATTGTTATATTGCTCTTATATATCCTTTTATTGGGATTTTAGCTCACCCCTTTTAGGTATATCCTCAGGTCACTACATGCACTAAGAAGGGGTCAAGTTCTAATAAGAAGCTAGAGAAGAAGAAATTAAAAAATGTGTTTTTCCTCAATGTTGTAATTTGTTATGTATGGTCCTAGTATTACCAAGACTATAAATAGTTGGATCCTCTATGTGTAATACTGTTATGTTTTTTATATTTAAAATGATTTAATTTCAATGTAATAAATGGATGGGTCTCTATAGTTGGTATCATAGGAATGGTTTAGTTAATTTGGGAATTAGGATTAGTGAACCCTGGAGAAAACCTCTAGCATGAGACTTAGTACAAATATACACACAATAATCATTAGATAAGAATCCCATAAGTTTTGATTTTAGTAAAAATTGTTCAAATGAATAAGTTATTCATGACTTTTTGACTTATGTTTTGTTCTAACCTTCTCTATTTTAGAAAATGGAGGGAAGCAGGAGAAACCAAGCCAACAACTCGTGCGAGGGCCAATTTAATGATTGCCCGAATGACATCCCCAATGATTTGGGAGGTGGAGTTAAAAAATTCATGGTGATGCTTAACCAATTATCTCATGTTATAAACAATAACCATAATAATAGGAATGTCCTCCTTCAGCAAAGTGGGAGCAACTATCTATCGAATGTTCTATGAGGAAATGACCATCGGCGTTTAGTAGATCTTCTGATCAACTAGATTCGGTGCAACGGGTATAATCCATGGAGAAGATATTTTTTGTGCTTCCCTATTCTGAGATGGAGAAGGTGACTCTAACCATTTATCATCTATATGGAGAGGCTGATCAATGGTGGGCATTGATTAAGAACACCAAGCCAAGGGAAGAAATTGAAGGGATGGAATGGGAAGTCTTTAAGATCATGTTTCTTAAAAAACATTTCCTATGATCTATTCAAACAAATATGGAGAGATAATTCATAGAGCTCAAGAAAAAAGAAGGAGAACCTATCACAACCTATGAAGTTAATTTCACAAGTCTTTCATGGTATTCTTTGTGTTTTGTTATCGACAATGATAGAAAAATTGATAGATTCTTTAGTGGATTAAAAAAACACCTTCGAAAGGCTCTTGCAATTCATGACATTGGGAGTTATTTAGAAGTTATTTGGTGTGCTCTCAAAGTGGAGATGAAGTTTGGAGAATGGTCCCATGTCTATGGTGATGTGAAAAGAAATATATATTTTCAATCCTGAGGATCTAATGAAAATGGTGGGAAGAAAACTCAACAACCCACATGACAAAAATGAGGGAAGTTGCACCATGGGAACTACCTTAAAGGGACATGGAAATGATTCAAGCATGGGAAAGAAGGAAACCATGCTCAAGAGTGTCAAAAAGACAAAAAAGGAATAAGAATGTCAAGGAAGAAAGGAGAGAACCTCCCATGGTTTAATTATACACCTGTAGGGAGCTAGGGCACTATGAAAACCAGTGCACTGAACCTCGAGTTCTCAAGGGTAATCAGCATCAGCAACCACCAAAGATAAAAGAACAAGGGAAGGCATATGCCATCACTACTATGGAAGTAGAGCATGATAATGAATTCATACAAGGTACACTTCCAATTCACATAAGAATGGGAAAATTCTTATTTGATTCTAGTTATATGAATTTATTTAAATCTTGAATGTTTTTAGAATTATAGAATCGATGCCATGAAACCTTGAAGTAGGGATATCTGTAAAAACACCATGTGATGCAGTCATTGTAACCCAAGTGTTTGACTCTTCTCTTATTGGCAAATGTGGGAGTATTCTTCCAGCGAATCCTGTAATACTTCCTTTGGTGGAATTCGACGCTATAATGGAAATGGATTGGCTCTCATTATATAGAGCACATATCAACAGTTGGAAAAAGAAAATATCTTTTCATATTCTAAACCATCCCACTCTTCTCTACAAATTCAAGTAAGATCATGAATCCCCTTTGAAAATCCTTTATATTTGTGGGTGTTTATTATTTATGAAGAATCATACCAATCCCAAATAGTTGGGATGAAGGATAGTTACAACCTTGGGGAAATGACCATCGTGAGGGAATACAATGATGTATTTCCTGAAGAGTTACCCAGAATTCCCACAGATCGTGAGGTAGATTTCTCAATTGAACTCATACCCGAACCTACTTCTATCTCAATGTGTACCTATAGGATGGATCCTATCGAACTGGAGGAGTTAAAGATGAATCTACAAGAGCATCTGGACAAAGGTTTCATACACCCCAGTGCATCACCTTGGGGTGCACCAGTGCTCATTGTAAAGAAGAAGGATGGAACAATTCAGCTATGTATCGATTATCGGGAACTCAACAAGGTCACCATAAAGAACAAGTATCCTCTTCCAAGTATTGATGACTTGTTTGACCAGTTAAGTGGAGATCAATACTTCTCAAAGGTTTATCTTCCTTCTAGATATCATTAGATAAAGGTGAAGAAGCAAGTTATTCAAAAGACTGCCTTCCATACAAGGTATGGGCACTATGAGTTTCTGGTGATGCCTTTTGGACTTACTAATGCCCATGAAATCATCCTAGATTTGATGAATAGAGTCTTCAGAGATTACCTCGACAAATTTGGGGTAGTGTTTATCGATGATATTATCATCTACATCAATAGAGAGGAGGAACATGAAGAACTTCTAAGGCTTGTATTGGCGACATTGAGAAATGAGAAGTTGTATGCCATGTTCAGAAAGTGTGACTTTTCGATGAATCATGTCATTTTCTTTGGACATGTGAGAACAAGTGAGGGAATTTATATGGATCCTTCAAAAACAAATGTGATTAAGGAATGGACCAGGCCCTCTATTGTAACAAAAATCTACAGTTTTTGTAGATTATCTTGGTACTATCGACATTTTGTGAGAAAAGTCTCACGATTGTCAAGCCTACTAACTAAGTTAATAGGGAAAGGGGTAAAGTATGCATGGATGGAAGAATTTAAGGGATGCTTCAAGGAGATAAAATAATGTTGATTACTGTACCTGTACTCACACTACCAAAAAGTGGAGAATGTTTTATGATATACAGTGATGCTTCAATGAAAGGCTTGGGTTGTGTACTCATGAAAAATGATAATGTGATAGCATACACCTCACGACAGTTGAAGATCCATGAGCAGATCTACCCGACACATGATCTAGAGTTGGAAGCCATGATTTTTCCTTGAAAATCAGGTGGTACTACCTTTATTGCGAGAAGTGTGACATATACACTAACCACAAGATCCTAAAGTATATATTCGCTTAAAAGGAGCTCAACATGTGTCAAAGGAGATGGTCATAGATAATCATGGATTACGATTTCTCTATTCACTATCATCCTGGAAGGGTGAACAAGGTAGTTTATGCTCTGAGTAAAAAAGAACCTACTACTCTATCCATGTTACAGATTGAGAAAGATCATATATTCTTGGATATACAATGGATGGATTTATAAATCATAAGGGCTGGGGATACATTATACCTTTCCCAAATGATTGTGCAACAATCCTTCTATGATAAGATTGAGGAAGCACAAAATGATGACGTGGAGATACAAAAGAGCTTAAATTTAGTAAAAGAAAGGGAATTTGCAAGAGTTCCATATCAATGATGATGGTGTGATTCGATTTGGAATGTGAATTTTTGTGCCTTCATCACCCAAGATAATGAAATATCTATTGGAAAATGAACATAACTCCACATTATCTATCCATCTTGGGAGTACCAAAATGTATCATGATATCTGAGAACACTTCTGGTGGGATAACACATAAATGGAGATCGCGGAATATATCTCAAGGTGCTTGTTATGTCAGCAAGTTAATATAGAGCAGCAAAAGTACAAAGGGTTAATGCAGCCATTACCTATACCCATGTTGAAATGGGAGAATGTTACTATAGACTTTGTCACGGGTCTCTCAAAAATGGCGAAGGGAAATAATGTGATATGGGTTTTGGTTGACCGACTCACCAAAACTGCCCATTTTATATCTATTTGAGAAGACTTATCACTTGAACATCTTGTAAAAATATACGTGAAGGAATAGGTGAGACTGTATAAAATTCCACTCTTGATTGTCTCTGATTGGGATCCATGTTTAACATCTAAATTCTGGAGGATCCTTCAACATGATTTGAGTACTGAATTAAATTTCAGCACGGCCTATCACCCACACACTGATGCTAAATCTGAAAGGACTATTCAGATGATTGAAGATATTTTAAGAGCTTGCTTTCTGGAATTCAAATGTGGATGGGATCAGCATCTCCCATTGGTTGAGTTCTCATATTACAATAAATTCCACTCAAGTATTTAGATTGCTCCATGTTAATAATTGTATGGAAATCGATTTATAACTCCATCTAGTTTGGATAAAGTAGAAGAAAAAAAGCTACGTGGACCCGATATTGTGGAAGAGATGACAGAGAAGGTTCAAGTCATCTAGAAATAGATCAAATCTACTTTGAGTCGGCAAAAGAGATACACTGACAACCATCGACGGGACTTGTAGTTTGATGTCGGAGATAAATTCTTCCTTCAAATATCACCATGGAAGAGATTCATGTGGTTTGGAAAGAAAGGGAAGTTTAGCCCAAGGTACATTGGCCCCATTGAGATCCTTGGCCGCATAAGAGCTATGGTCTATCAGATTTCACTGCCACCGAATATGGATCAATTTCATGATGTGTTTCATGTATCACTCCTGAGAAAGTACATACCCGCTCTCTCACATGTACTGAACACAGAGGTGGTACAACTGGAAGATGATCTCTCCTATGAGGAGCAGATAGTAGAGATTCTATACTAGAGAGATAAGGTTCTATAGAACAAGACAACCCACCTTGTCAAATTATAGTGGAGGAACCATAAGTTTGAAGAATCTACATAGGAATTGGAGGAGGTGATGATGGAGAAGTACCCTCACCTGTTTGTGAAAAATGAAACTCCGCAGGTGAAATTTCTTAAGGGGGAAAGACTGTAATGACCCAATATTTTTCAATGGATATCCCCCTCTTATAAATATGTCATAAAATTATATGAATACACAATATAATGGACTACTAAGTGCTAATTGTCCTTTAAACATATTTGTTTCACTTCTGTGTTTGGAATTTCCAAAATCCGACATACACGGTTGCGTTCAAGATGATATTTTAAGTCTAATAAAACAAAAAAAATTATGAATTGTAAAATACTCTTAAGAATAATTACCTACCATTATGAATAGTAATATGACCCTTAGGGATAACAAATCACCCAAAATAATAGAAACCATTCCCATGAATAATTAAATAAAATTTTGGAATCTTATAAGAAATGGTATTTTTGTAAGACATAATTAATTAATTTAAAATAAAATTTATTTTCGTAAAAAGTGTTCATAAATTTATAAATATATGAATTCTATATTTATGATAACATTGTTTGTGAGGTGTTAATCTATCACCTTCAAAGAACGACATGTTTTCTTTTTTCATTTATACCTTAATATCTGGTCATGAAACCATTTTTATGGTTGAACCAGAATATGTTATATTTATTTATTCCTATTCAATTTTCTAGAACTAAATTATGTACATATTACTAAATTATTAATCAAAACAATTTCATTTTGGTTGAAAACCCGCACAAATTAACTCAAAAAATCATCATTAAATTTTTATCTAATGATTCATCCACATGGAATAAAATTTAATTCATTATAAGATCATTTTAACTTCCTTAATATCATTAATAACATGGAATATATGTTATGGATGTTTATCCATGTTCTACATGAACTTCATTTTAGGAATACATGTGAAACTCTCAAAAAAACCATAAAAACAAATATTCTCGAACAATGTTTTTAAACTCTATAACTCGTCAAAAGGCCTATAAAATAACATAATGAATCCAAAATGACCGCTATTATTGTAAAAAAGGTTATGTAATTTCTAATTAATGAATATAATGTCATTATACAGGACATTAAAGAGAATTAAGTGTTCATATATAACGTAATGGGAAATTCTCAAACCCAACTATCATCCTTTGGATTCTCCCTCTTTCACTCCTTTTTTTATATAGTTGCTCCTTAAAAACCATATTTTCATCTTTTTATCACCTTTTCTAGGATATACATGCTTGTCACTATTAATTATGTCAAACAAAATATTTTCTAAAAGAACTCTTTTTTTAAGAACACACCTTTTACTTCTCATTCAAGGTTAATGGTTCTTGTAACATGTATGTTGTTCCCTCTTTCTTTTGGGAACCCAATGTTTATGAATGTGTTATTATGAGATGAAAATAATTCCTTTTCATGTGTTAGTTATGTTGATTTTTTATATATGTTCATTGTAGAATGAATGATAAATTATAATGTCTTGATGTGCCGGGTGCGCCTGGAATAATATTGCACAATATGAATGTTTCAATGTGATAGGTGCACCCTGAATTATATAGTGCTCTAATGCTTTGGGTAGAGTGATGACTCTCATGAGTAAATTTGAAATGATGTCTGAAAACGATTCTAGCATTTTTCACAAGTATGTGTGGTAGTTAACCACAAATACATGATGTTTCATTTTTATGCATTGCCCCATTTCAAGTCTTTTATTAATGATTCCCCTCAAGTTCATGATCCTTTGACTTTGTTATGATTATGCTCACTCTTTGTTATATTGTTATTATATATCCTCTTACTGGGATTTTATCTCACCCCTTTTGATGTATATCCTCAGGTGACTACATGTACTAAGGAGGAGTCAAGGGACAATAAGAAGCTAGAGAAGAAGAAATTAAAAAATGTGTTTTTTCCCAATGTTGTAATTTGTTATGTATGGTCCTAGTTGGCCCAAGGCACTAAACCGTTGGATCCTCTATGTGTAATACTGTTATGTTTTTATCTTTAAAATGATTTAATAGTAATTTAAGAAATGGATGGGTCACTATACCCATGAATTTTTGTCCTCTTATGCTTGTGGAGTGGTTTACACGGATTTGGTGTAGAATACTTATTCATGTAGACATTTAGGGATAGAGGTTGAAGATGGGTCAAGAAAGTGTAATTTAAAACATTACGCATACATCATATTTTTTGTGAATAAACATTACCTACTTAAAAAGCACCCCGTATAAAAAAATTCCCCAGGTTTAGGAAACTTCATTAACCCTGATTCCCCATCACATCATTAATAAATACCTTAACCACCAACCCAGAGAAGCATGTCACTCATGCTAGAAAGATTGAGTGCTTCAATATCCCCATTACACCAACCCATGAGCCTGATTTATTTTAGATTCAATAGTTCCAACCAATACTAGTGATCACATATTTTTCTTTTCCCTTTAAGGTGGGAACCATTGATCTGGATCCCCAATATTTTTTTATGCTTCTTGGGTGATAATATTGAGGGGTTGTACCAATTTTTCTAAAAAAATATCTCATTTTCACACTTTTACAAATAACCAATATCTTCTCTATAATATTGTGTATATATGTGTATGTTCCCCTATTTATATGGAATTAAAAAATCCATTCCTCCTCCATATATGTTTTTTTATTTCTTCATGTAAAAAAACCAAACCGAATTTTGTTTTAACATACTTTTATCCTTTCAAAAAGAATGAATCCATAATATATGGATTTAATAAATCCATTATTATACTCTAATAATTACAACCAATTATTATTCAAATAATCCTATAATCATCAAATATTATTTAGATCATTAATGGTTATTCCAAATTATCATATTTTCAACAAATACAATACAAAACCTGACGTGTCAACAACATGTTTAAAGATAATATTATTTTATATAAATGATTTTATACAATATATTGTTTTTGATGTATTTGATCCCACCAATATCTTGTGGAATATTTCAAATAATAAAATATTATTTTTTATGCTTCAAACACATCGATTTCTATATAATATATATGTGTTAAATATTTTGTAAATTTAATATTATTAATTAAATGGAAATATGTGTTATTTTATGAAAAAATATATATTTTATCTTATCATGATATTATAACGAGAATAAATTCTTGCAGTGTCTAGTGGGATTATGTTTGGACATAAATAAGTTCAATGTGAATAAATTAGAGACTATTATAGTAAAAATACAATGTGATTTTCACATAATATCCTGGAGGATTTTAGTATGTGTTGATAAGATAATAATGTAAAGAGTCACATTAGATACCAACATGTCTCTGAGAAAATATTTGATAGAATAATATTGAATAAAATGATGAATTTAATCATATTAAATTTCTACGTATAAAATAGAATTTATCAACATTTTAACATTGGATATTGTGGAGAAAACTACTTTGAATACTTTTTCAATGAGTTAAACATTAAGAATAGGAATCTTAAGTATTGAAATAATTAAAATCGTCTTACTACAAATATGTTACATAGTAAAGTAGTTTAGTGGGAATGTTCTAATAAGTGATCACATAGATATGTTGTAGAAATCACACTAAGAATTAATTTTTTTAATAAAATATAAAAGGTGAGACAAACACAATACCAATTTTGTGGGTTATCTTATGGAATATGATTAAATGAAAACATATATATAGTTTTTTAAATTTTATAAAATTATTTTTATAATATAAAGTGTTTCATGTTATAAAAAATCTAGAGTAAAATTTATCATTCTTTCATTATAGCTTTATATATTATGTGAAATGAAATGATAATCGATCTCTAAAAATGAAACATTTAGTTATCCCAAACTAATTTTCATCATGTTGTATTATAGTTTTTGATAAAGTGTTAATGTTTTCATTGGTGGTATTTCTTGTTGAGATAGAAAAAATGATCATGGGAAATAAAAAATTTGTGCATTCGATTACCCACAAATTACACTACACGAAGTGTTATACACAATGTATTTGATATTTGGATTTACATAACACCTCAGTTTATAACAATTCATAAAATGAAATCATTCATACATCAATAAAATATTAAAATAATCCTCATGTTTAGCTAATTGGGGTGTGGTTTGGTATTTTGTTTCTATTGTCATTGGTTGAGGTGTAACCAAGATTATATTGTTCCTCACATATGAAGAGTATAGAATTTTGGCCCTTGGTAGATATAGAATGAAAGAGTGTATGATTGTAATGAGATAAGATGTGTTATGGTAATATCTACTGGATGAGAGATATTTTATTTTATCATTAATATATGTGATTGGTATGTGATGTATTTGTTAACCTAGTTATTCTATACTCTAGGAATCGAGAATTTTTTTAATAGATATATAGGATTAACATACATTGTGTCTTGAAGTTACTCAATGTCATGGACAAATGGATTATATACAAATATATTATTTTAGATGATACAACCGTTTTAAATAGGTATAGAGATATATGTGTTTAGTGGGTATCATGTCATATTACCATTGTATCATGAGTAACATTGAATATTTTATAGATGCATAACATTTATTATATCTATGAATTTATCAATATGTGTTTATTTTCAATGCTGCAAAGTCCCATTTGGATGCATTTTTTGGTTGGATAAATGGGGATTATGTTTTAAATAACTCACATAATTTTTCCTAAATGAATTTTATATTGTATCTAAAATATATTTTTAATGGATATTCATTAATTATTTCTTATGATGTGATACACAGTGAGCACGATGATAACTTGGAAAAGTATTTTGGAAATTTCAAAATTGATTTCATAATATGATTTTATAAGTAATTGTATATGGTATGATGTAATGTGGATTATCACAATGACTAAGAGGAGTTAGTGAAAGTGGTTTATTGATAGAGATATGAACAAAATACTAAACATATTTGACATTTCCAAGATTATGTCATAATATAAAATATCAATATAGCGTATGGTATAACATACAGAAACCACTTTATATCGTATTTCTTGGTTTAGGCATATCACAATTCATTTTATCTTGATATCTTTGCACTTAAATTTCCCATCATATTTTCTGAATTAGATGAATCATAATACCCTTATATAATGAATCTTATAGTACAATTTGTATCACATCTCTATAAATCATTTTAGAAACCAAGAGTTAGTTTTTGAATTTTTTTCCACACTGAATATCTTTGTAAAATTCAATTCATTTGAGAATGAAAACACCATTTTCATGATAAATTCATGATGTTTGAAGGATAAGCGGAGTTTTTATCATTTGAATTTACTTTTACATGTAGTATTGTTTGATTAAAAATGTATAAGGATCAAGAGTGTCGTATGGATTATATAATAAGTTCAAATCATTGATAAGGGTGTGTTCATTCTTGCAATCCATTACCTTACCACATATTGGTTCTCTATATCATATCTCTCCCTTATTCTATATTTTTTTACCCAAGGTACTATAATTTCATGTTTAGGAGGATGGTCTTTCTCAAGCGTTAGGAGATTTAGTCAACTTGTTGGTCCAACATGGTGGGTGAACCTTTTGGTTTATCCTCAATGGTGTAAGGTATAAACTATTCATTATATATTTAAACGGTTTCCGTTTTTCATATCGTGGTTATCTTTTAAATGTGGTTTACACTATATTCCAAAACATTAAACAAGTGCCATTAAAACCATAGAAATCAATGAAAAGGTACATATTTTAATAAATCATATATTCTAATATAAAGGGTTTCATATATATTTTCTATAAAAAAATAAATATGAAAAGATTATATTATCATATAAGAATAAAGTGATCATATTTATATTCTATTTATTATTCACATGTGCATGTCCAAATTATAAATATTCTATATTTTTTATATTTTTGGAAGTACTTATATCTTTTTTATTATATATATATATATATTTCAATTATACATTTATAAATTATTTAATTAACTGTGTGTTATTTATTAATATGAAGTGTTTATTTAAATAATGGATATACTATTTGGCTAATATTGTTTAATTTTTTTCTTATAAATGTTATACCATGCATATAAGGAGTCATATTATAATAATAATAAAATATTTATATTCAATACATACAATGATTTTTTAGGTGATGAACTAAATAATAATATTTTTTTTGATTTATACATACCATGTTTTAGGATTTAATTGTAGTTAATAGTTCTATTACTTTTTAATTTGTTGATAGAGAGACTTTGGATTAGAATTTACACTGGAAATATAGATTAAGATCTATTCTAAAAAATTGTGGTATTTTATTACTGTAAATTCCTGACCCAACCACTAATCTACATGACTTATTTATGATTGGAAATGGCCTCAACCATTCCATACTGCATTCAAAATGATATAAACTATCATTGATGGTTGTATTAATATAAATGGGTCACTATACTCTCAATAAAATAGATATAAATAATAATAATTTATTCAAAATTATAAAACATATTAATAGAGAATCAAATGAAACTATAGTGAAAATAAAACCATATCAATAAAATATCCCAAAATAATATAAAATGAATCGTTGAGAAATCATATGAATCATGATCCACAAGAGGGATTTTTGAGTGGTTTGGTAATATACATTCTAAAAAACAAAATGTATAAATAATTAAAATATAATACTCCACTATAAGAATATTGACATCACCTTGATAGAGTCTCTATATATTTATTATTCAAGTTTAAATACATCAACTATAATAAGGACCGTACTATAATATACGTTCCCAAAAATGATCTACAGATTCTGAATAGAAAATAAATTTTGATGATTATATTTTTTTCCAATGGGTTTGATGGTATTCAATATGTTTTGGGTAACGAAGAAAGAGATCAATGAATTAATAAGATGAAAGGTATGAGATATAGCCTGTAATAATATGTCTTCCAGTATACATGCCTTTGAGAATTTATTCATATATCTTAAAAGGTTTTCAAATCAATAGATTATGAAGCTTCTGATAAAACTATGGGAAATTAATATTGAGATCTTGGTTGGTGTTTTGAATGTAGTAATGCACAACTAATGATGATAGAGATGGACCTATAATGAATAGAATTAAAGTGATTAGAAAAGATGAAAGAACTATTTATAACATATTCCTTGAGATGTTCAGAATATAGGTTCCATAAGAGTTGGTTAGAGACGTCAATAACAAAAAAGGATTAAATTATTTTAGAAGAGTGATAATCCACCATTATGTTATCAAACATTAAGTCTACTAAAATATATATACAATATTACTTATATGATGATTATAGAAGGATGGGTTTGAATATAGAATTGATATAGTAGATTAGATCAAATGAATCACTCAATGTTCAGTAATAATATGATATAACACTTTAGAAATGAATTTTAATGTATTTAAGTAAAATATGATAATTTTAAGAAATTATTTTAAATTATTTGAAGATGAATTGGAGTGATACGAGATACCCTAAAGATGTATGATAAAGTTATATATTGATTTCAATATGTTTTTTAATTTGTATTTGGAGGATAAAATTTAGAAAACACATATGTAATTTCTATTACAATATAATAAAATTTACATGATATAATCCAAAACGATATTTAAGATTCTCAAGATGTCACATAAGAATCACTCTAAGATAAAGATAGAAATAAAAAAGTCTCTAGGAGTTAACAATCTAATACATAATATATCTATTATGGTATATAGGATATTTTTATTATATGTGATATATCTCAGAGAATATAGAATATATTTGACAATTCATAATGAAATTAAAGAAAATAATGTTCTTATAGTGATAGGTAAGTTATTTTAATACCATAAGGAATTTGTTCATCTAAGTACTTAAGAAAGTATAATAAAGGAAGTAACCTAACATTGAAATTTAATATATCTAGAGTATATGTTTATAACATATTATATTTCATAAAATAATACAAAAAAGAAATTATTACATTGATACATAAATTATTAAGATCATATTAATGATATTTGATTGAGTGCCTACTAAGACATGATAAAGTGAAAAACCATACTATTATATGTATTATATTCTCGATGATGTATTATATTTTTTAAAATTTATAGATTAATTGTTTTATTATGTAATATATGGTGTCTAATATGTAATTTATTTCAATTATTATATTATAATTATGATTTTTTTAAATAATTCGGATTTCGAGATCAATTAAGACAATTTTGTACTCATCATCAAGTTTCAATAACATCATGCCTTGAATAGACATCATTTTATCCCAGAATAATGATGTTTAGAATTTTACATAAATGTTTTATTGTGATATGGGGTTTCATACTATGAAAATAAGTATCAAACCACTATGATATTCATTCTTAAAAACATGAATTCCAATGATAATTATAAAGCATGTTTTTTTATAGAACAAAGAAGAAAAGGAAATACTTAGATTTTAAGAGAATATTATTATGATATATGTGAGATAAATAATGAATTCCCAATAAAAATATTTGAAACCTATTAAATAATATCATAGATGGATATTTATGAGTAATATTAGTTCATCCAAAATAGAATATCATGTGTCTAGATTTTATGGTATTTCCATATTCAAAATATAAAAACAATATTCAAAGGAGTCTAAAAAAATTTAAAGATGCATAAGGAGAGAATGAAAAATATAATTGCGATAAATAAACCTATTATTATAGTATATTGAATATATTTCGTATCGATCCAAAATGGATTTATATGTGTAAGGAATTGGGATTAGAGGAGGAATTTTCATTGTGGAGGATTGGTGGCACTCTTGTAAATTTTGTGAAAAGGAATTTCACCCATGTTTTCCCAACTTAAGTGGATCCCATAATGGAAAAAATTATATACAAGGGAGTATATGCTCCAAATAAGTCCAGAAAACGGCTCTTGGAAAGTTTTCTAGGATGTTTGGGCCCTTAAGTTTAATGTTTAGTCACTTATTAAACATAATTTCAACTTATTCATTGTAATTAATTTTGATTAATTTCACTAATTTGTGGGGTAAAATATTATGTTTACATTATTAGAAAAAATAAATTATTCTAATTCAAAATATGGAACACAATTTTTAAAATTATAATCACATAGGTGGCAGAAAGTAATTTAAATTAAAATTTTCTGACGGGACGACACTGTGAGGTTTTAAAGTATAAACATCCAAAAGTTTTCAATGATTTTATACAAAATTTCAAAGAGAAGTTGATTATAATGACATAAGTTGGATTTAGTTAAAAAATATAATCTAATTGAACTTTTAAACCAATTTAAAATATTATTTAACTTTATAAATAAGTTATATGAAAAGGTAGTTTTGAATTTAATTTCAGTTTTTTCACTATTCATCTAAAAATGATGTTTCTCAGAAATACCCCATTAATTCACCCTAAGACAATTTCTAAATTTTAAATTAAAAAAATAATGTTTATATTTTCAAATTAAATTTATAAATCTTTCTAAAATTAATTTAATTAGTTTTCACACACGGACAAGAAAAGCGTTTCATTCGTGGAAATAATACTTTTAAACATATAAGGACATGACCAAAAATTGTATATTTCATTATAAATGTGTTTTATTTATATAAACCCATTATAAACAATATATGAAAAATATTTATTACTATTCATAATACAAACTTTAATGGCTAGTTTATAATAATTAAAAAATAAAATAATGTTTTGTAGAAACTCAATGTTGTGTGTAATGTACACCAAGTCAGTGTTGAAAGTAACATACACCAATTAAGTGTTGTGTGTCACCTACGCCACTTTAGTTCTATTTGAAATAAATTATTTACTTAGTTATTTAATATAAAAAACATTTTTCAGTGTTTTGTGATGTTTATAATATCAAAAAGAAATAATTCATTCAAAAAATAATTCACAAAATCATAGGATGTTACATTTTATCCACATTAAAATTAATTTCACCCATAAAATTTGATTGTGTTATAAATGGTTTAATACTTTTAGAATCCACATATTAAAAATGAATAAATAAAATTCTTTTAGAAAAAATAATGTTGGAAACCTGAAGGTTACCCATATTAACATATAATTAAGATTCCATATAGGACAACATAGGTGGGATGTTAAAATATAGACTTATAGGAAAACTGTAAATATTCATAGGGAGTGATTGTGGTCATAAATCATAAAAAAGTGAATGGTTAGAAAATATTTGAGGGCATAAAAGCTATATATCTATAATGATTTATATGGCCATTGGTTCAATATAAATTAACTTATTTAGAAAACATTTTTATCAATATCTTATATTTGACTTAATATTTTATTGAAAAGAATATAAGGAAATATGCTTACTTGATATATTTATATATAAAACATTTCATTATTTGGTCGTTCTATTAACTATTTCTAATTTATCCATTACTTCATGAAATTGATGTCAAAAAACTAAATTTAATGCTCAAATCACTGATATACACCTTTAGCAAATATTAAGGCCCATAGAAGAATGAAAAGAATAACTATTTTTCTCTAAATATTATTAAAAATCAATATTTTTAATAAATTTATCTCTAATAATAAACATTAACACTACCATTTCATCGTAAATATGTATCCATCAAAAATAATTATACAAGAACCAGAACATTGCATAGGCCAGTGGTAGGCATGGAACCCTTATATTCTTTCACTGATGGGTTTATTACCCGTGGTCTTGTCGGGCTGGATTGGATGTTTCCCATAATAAATTACGAGCTTTACTAAAACCACACTAATATAATTTTTAAAATAAATTTGATGGATATCATTGAAATAATTTTAATCACTAAATAGCCTGTTAACCATGGGTTTCAATACAATATCTGTACATAAATACTTCCTCTAAAGTTTAACCTAAAATTTTACAAAATGGTTAACATTATAAACCTTCTAAAAGATGAATATAAAAAACATTAGAAATAAAGTCACAAAATCATCTTAATATTGAACCCCCATATATCCCAAAGTAGCTACTAGTTGTCACATTCCATACATGTGAATACCATAATGGTAAATTATCATGGAACATGGTAACAACATTAATTACCATAAAACCTTTTAGAAAACATGAATTCTTCTTTATACCACATATTAATGGTTATATTCCATAAATCTATGAATTATTAATCTTTATCCATGATATCATGAATTAATTTTCAAAAAGTCCTTAATTAGTTCTAAGGTAGTCAATACCATCCAATTTACTTATTCAAATCCCAGATATCTTTATCCAAACAAGAATATATTATCAAAATTAACATATTAGGGGTTGTCTTCCTTTTTTTAAAATATCACCATGACATTAAATCACTTTTCTAGTACCTCATAAATATTCAATATAATATTTTAAATCCATAGCGAAAAGATAAACTAGAAAATCCTTGTTTATTTCACTATTCATATAATATAATTCTTGAATCATAAAAACATTGATTATTCCACATCATCCAAAATACATAAGAACAATACTTCATCCTATTACATAATACCTCATTCGTTTGACATTTAATCTGTATTTTTATCTTCAGCAGTAATATAAACATTAGTCACATAACCATGTGGATTCTCTTCAGGATATTTTCTCTTAGGAAATTGAGTTGAATAATGGTCAGTTATTCTATACATAAAACACTTACCCTTAAATTATGTCTTAAAAAGGCCAATATTCTCATCCATTTCACTGGCAGAACACTTTATTTTTTTCCATTCAGTCACTTTCTTGGTGTCCTTCTTTTCCATAGTCAACACATCTTCCTATTCCTCTAATACATTCACTTAGGTGATTCATTCCACATTCTTTACACAAAGGACACTGAATCGTCTTCTTTCTATGGTCAATATTACCCAAACTCTCAACAAGATCCTTATTTTTCTTCCTTCGTGAGTCTGAGAGTTGGTTAAGGTACAATTTTTTAGTCTTGTTCTATGAAAACGGATTAGGTATGATCACTACATCTTTCACTCCTCTGATCATCCCACTTGTATTTTCATCAAAAGAATTTCCATCACATTTAACATTAACCCAGTTCCTCTCGATTCCCTCCACTGACTAAAACTAAAATCATAGCATGAGTATTACTTATCATAGCAGAAAACCACATAGTCATGAAAATAATAACATATTGGATTTATAAATTATGACACCATCTTTAATCTATCACACCTAAGGTTCATCCCATGTTATTCATATCCAGTATCTATTTAAATAGATCATGATATTTTTTAATGTGTTTATGAATTACTAAAGAAAATCACCCGGGAATGTCAAACCTAATGTGAAGCTAAGCCCGTTATCATGTACCAAAATACACCGAGTCAGGCCCTAAAAATCATTTCAGAGTTGTTAATCCTAGGTACATATTTTCTAGAGATACATCTTCTTGAAGTATGCAAATAGGGATGTATTTCTATAAAAAAACTCACCCTACACTTTACTAAAAAAGCATGTACATTCTTCTATTCTTTTATTTATCATTAGACTTATCCTCATACATTTCCTTAGGGTTATGACTATGGTTTTCTCATCCTATCATCCAAGGCCAACTATACCTTTACATTGATACCAACTATAGAGACCCTACCTTTTCATACAATAACATTACATCACATTTTCAGAATACTTAAAACATTACACCAAGAAACTCCCCAATATCATATTTTTCTAGTTCCTTTGGAATCATGGAATCATAAACAATGGTACATAAATGAGTTACATCATCTCCCACTAGGTTCACAATTAATAACACCCTTATTAGACACATCATACATAATAAGTACTTTCATATTCAAGGTTAATAAAATAAAAAAATCAGTGAGATCATATGCTCAGTAAGGGTAAATAAGTAGATTTGTAAGAATAATCATGAGTATAAGGGTATGAGAACATGATAATTAAAATATAATAACATACCCCACATATCAAAGATCATAAACATGAATCATGGAATTAATATTGACAGTTCATAAAGCATGAATCATAAAGAAATAAAGAACAAAATCAATTAAAGCACAACATAGGACTAAAACATGGTATTATTGCCGAAACATAAGCATATATAAGGATTTTTATAGTAGTCAATGCATTGCTACTTATGACATCTTAGTGGAAAAATTACTTTTTTAAAATGGGATTACACCCTATTCCATCCCTATATTACAAAGCTAACTTCAACCATCATTCTATACCTTATTAATGAACCTATTTTATTTCTCATTCCATCTATGTTTATCTCATGAGATATAAATCTTTACCCAATGAATTGGATGGATATATAGTTCTCACCTATCTCATAATGAAATCAAACATACATGTTACATAAATTCTTAAACAATCTTATCATAACCCCTGAATTGAAATGTGTGTCACAAACATGTAATCATATCATAACCTGTGAAAAAATATAGCTTTCATAATCATTTTATAAAGTTATAGCCTGTGAAAGGAAGCGTGTTTCCAAAGCATATAATATATGGAAGAGAAATGGGTGTCACAATCATCATTCCATTAAAACAAAAACCATTGAAGAAATAATATTATTGGAAACATGGGATCATTTCCTATAAGGTAATGAGTAATATTAAAAAATGTCTTATTAGATGAAAAATAACATGGAAATATATTTTGAAAACATTTCTCATTTAAAATATCCATTCTTCTTTGAAAAATTGATCTTAAAAAACATAAAAACCATTTGAAAAATCATTTTCATTAAAATAAACATTAAATATTATAAATAAATCATAGAAACCTTGTTGGAAACTATATTATTTGAAAACATATAAATAGATCTTGAAATCTTTTTGAAAACCTTTTTTGTTGAAAACTTATAGAAGGATTTTGAAATAATTTTGAACTATTTATCTAAAAATAATTTTGAAACGTATAAATAAGGATTGAAATCATTTTGGAAACCATTTTCCTAGAAAAAAATATAAAAGAAGCTTGAAAACATTTTAAAACTATTTTTATTGAAAACGTATAAAATACATTTGTATTTTTTAAAATATTTACCTTGAAAATTTATAAACGAATCATATATAAATTTTGAAATAATTTTAATTGAATACATATAAAGTATGATTTGAAAATGGTTTTAAAACAAATTTCCATTAAATATTATTAGAGAATATTTGAAAACTTTTTGAAAACAATTTTCCTTGAAAATTTCTTATGGAATATTTGAAAACATTTTAAAAAACATTATTCCTTCAAAACTAATAATTTAATATTTCAAAACATTTGGATTAAAAATGCATGAAAAATTATAATAGAATCTTGGAAACATTTTGAAAATAATTTTCCTTAAAAACTTATTAAAGAATTATAAAATCATTCTGAAAAATTATTTCCTATAAAAATTATTTGAAAACATGTAAAGAAATCATGAAAACTTTTTTGAAAACAATTTATTCAAAAATTATTTTTAAATAACATTTTATTAAAAATTTATGCTTTTAAACATGGAATGGAAAGTTTAAAAAATAATAGTGGGTGATAATATAAATGATGTATGAGGTAATAAGAATATTTTTTTTGTGGTAAATAGTTATAAAAATTCCTTTTTCTGAAAGAGATAAAAATATTCCTTTGAAAAAAAAAATAAATTAAGAAAAAGAATAAAATACATTTAAATATTATTAAAGAATTATACAATAGTATTGGAATCCTTTTTTAGAAAACATGGTTTGGAAGGAACATAGATTTACGACCGAAGAGAGGGTGAAGTTTGGATTTCTTAATAACACTTTCTTAACTATATTATTTACCTATGTGTAGAAAAATGGTACCAATACAGGAATATTTTAGGAATAACCTTAGTATAACAAAATTAATGAGTTTTCTTGAGATATAGATCCTAATATTTCAATAATGGAAGAATAATCATAAATAATCTTGATAAAAGATGATATTTTTTTAACAAACTCTTACCACATGGTAACTTGGGATCATACTCTACATGTAAGAAAATGAAATTACATAAAGATTAAAATATAATTAAATGATGTAGATTCAATATATAACATTTCTAATGGAATTATATTCAACTTGAAAAAGAATATAGGTGAATTATAAAACATGTGTCCCAAAGAAGTTAAATTGAGAAAAAAATTGTCTTACCAGTTTGGTAGCTTTTGAATCATTAACCCCATGAAATAAATATCCTAGAATTCTACCTCTTATTCGGTTAACTCCTTTTGGTTTTCACCAAAAGGCTTCTTTGATTGATTTATGAAAATTGGGAGGAATATATGATTAGGGTAAGGATTTTTAGAAGCTATTTGGTTGGATATTGGTCGATCCAATGTGGATTGAGATGTGTGAAGATGTTAGAGGAGAGGAAGTCTTTTATAGTGAAGGAGAAGTATCACTGCTGTAAATTTTGGGAAATAGAATTTCAACCACATTTTTCCCATGTAAAGTGGATCAAATAAAATTCCAAATTCTATAAAATAGAGTATAGTGTGTATATATATCCAAAAAATGGATCTTGGACAAGTGTATAGGTCGTTTGGGCCATTTAGATTTATGTTTAGTCCCTTATTAACCTTAATTTTACATCAATCATTATAATTAATTTTAATTACATTCACTAGAATTTATAATCAAAAAATATGTTGTACTTTTTAGACATTATAAATTATTATTATTAAAAATATGAAATCCATATTTATAAATTCTACCCACTGAAGTGACGAAAATTAGTTTAGATTTAATCTTGCTGATGAGACAACACTGTAGGTTTTTAAGGTAAAAACATCCAAAAGCTTTCTATGGTTTTATACCCAATTTCAATGTGAAATTGATTATAATTACATAAATTGAATTTATTAGTAAAAATATCATCTAATTAAAATTTTAAACCAAATTAAAAATATAATTTATCTGTATAAATAAATTAGATGAAAAAAATATTTTTGAATTAAAATTTAGTACTTATAATTATTCATCCAATAATGAAGTTTCTCAGAAATTTCCTATAAATTCACCCTGAGATAATTTAGATATTCCAAATTCAAAAATAAATTTTATTTTATAAATTAAATTTCTAAATGTTCCTAAATTTAATTTTATTAGTTTTTATAAAAGGAAAGGAAAAGAAATTCATTTGAGTAAATAGTATTTATAAACATATAAGGACTTTAAAAAAATTTATATTTCATTATGAATATGTTTTATTTATTTAAAAAAAATTTAAAGAATATTTTAAAATTAATTATTTCTATTCATATTACTATGTTTAATTTCTAGGTTATAATAATTATTATAATAAAATGATGTTTCGTAAAAACTTGATGTTCCATGTAACGGATGCCAAGTTAGTGTCCTGCGTAACATACACTAAGTTAGTGTTGAATGTACAGTACTTCAAGTAGGTTCCATGTGAAAGAAATGTTTTTCTTAATGATCTAATATAAAAAACATTTTTGATTTTTTCCTGAAATGTAAAATATAAAAATGAAAAAATTATTTCATAAAATATAATTCATAAAATCTTAATGTGTTACGTATATAAATCATCCCAACCATCTAATAACATTCCTAGTTTAGATTGTATTAATTCAAATACGTAAATTAAATATAGAATAAATATAAAACAATTATAAGGTATATAAAAAATAAACATTAACCCACCAAAAAGAAACAATATATTTAATATTATAAATCTCTCAACAATATAAAATAAAATAATCTTCGATAAAAAAAATAAATCACTATATATAAGTATATAGTATTCATAAGTATGGGTATATTTTAAAAAAAATTCTAAAATAATTTCAACATAGGATTTTATAAATATATTATTAATGTTATTTTGAAATTTATCACCATAGTAGGAGAATACAAGGACATGATTCTATTATGGCCTTTATAGGGAATACATTGAAAATGTGGTCTTTTATAAAAATCCAAATAGTATGGGTTACCCCCTCACTTCCTTATAATTAACCTTTCAAACTACATTCCCTCAATAATTCTTCACAGGGACACACAATGATTGTATAGAAAAGTATTTGGTTTATTATTTATTTATATTGGAATGGTTTTAAAGAAAATATTTTAATGATGAATGGATGATAAGAAGTTATGAAACAATTTGTGATGGATTAAGCCCTTCAAATATATTTCATTTTCACAACATCATATGTGTATGAAAACCAAGGAAATGAACCTTGGTTCATGGGATCATTTTGGATTGGTTAGGTCTTACAATAAACGAATTAATGAAAAATGATGGGTTGTGTTGTATTAATAATATATCCAAACGATGATAATATAAATATATAAGATTATTTTATCAATTTAAATGATTCTTTCAAAAAATATTTTTGGAAAATTAATAATAACATGAAATAAAAATAAAATAAAATAAAAATAGTTTAATATTACGTGGTATAAAATTTTTAATTTGTATAAAAATAATGAATGGATGGAATATCATGGATAATATATTCTGGAAAATATAACTAAAATTAATTAGAATAATTTTATTATGTGAAGAAAAATTTTAAAAAAAATTAAATAAAATATTTCATTTGGAAGGTAAAAAAGTTCATTAGGTATTCTTTACATCGACCATAGAATAGTTTTGGGTAAGGGAATAATGGAAATGGAAGAATAATATATTATGAATTTAAAATAAAAGGATAGTAATATTGTAATAATAAATGAATATTATCTTTGTATATAAATTTTAAAATATATTATAAAAAATAATTTCATTTGAAAAAAATGAAGGGAGAGGAATATGAACCATTTTCCAACATGGAATTTTTTTTGCTTAGTTTTTCCTTACAACCACCAAAATCATTCAATATTTAAGCGATAAATGTGGGAGTGAATCATTTATAGAGATATTAAAAGATTACATTGAACATAAGGAGTGATAACTAAGAAGTTGGAGTTGGGTATTTATAAATGTGGTGAGTGGAATTCCATGGATTAAAGTACTGAATAATTTTTTTATCTCAATTGATATAAAACTACCCATAGTGCCCCATTACCTCCTTTAATGACCCAATATAATGGTTAGTTAAAAATAATACACTTTTCTATATTTGGTGATGCATACACATTTATGATTCCATATTTACTATATTTTAACCTTTTTCTTACATTTTACTATTTTTATCAAAAAGAAAACAATTTTTTACACATTTGGTAATTTGTAAATCCTGATTCTAATTATTCAATCCATTTTTCATAATTTGGAATCTAATTAAGTGAAAATGTTGATATAAAATATAATTTATTTAGTTAATAAAAACATTGATTTAGAATAAAAATCTTTCCATTGATAAAATGATTTACCCAATGACACCACCTTAATAACTATATACATAACTCCTTGTAAAATTAACGCAATGACTAATGATATAATGTGTAATGGTGGTACTTTCTTGGGGTGTTTCATCTAAAATTGATATATAATTGATTTATACTAAAATAAAATTCCCCCACAAATGATTCTGCTCAATCCTCAATTATCAAAAATCAACATGAAATTGGTTTATCTAAAACCATAGTGATTCTACCTAAATTATAATACTATATTAACGTGACTCATAAAATATGTTTTTGATCTTGGATGAAATTTATTATAAAATCATTTAAAAATAAAATATATCATTTTTATCATAATATACAATAAAAAATATGACAATATTTTAACTAACATATTGTCAATGTTTATGAATCTTGGCGAGTATAATAACCAACTCTCATAATCCTCAACTTTCATAATTTTAAATGGATATAATGAATTCTTATAAATTCATAGCCTAAAATTATACTTCTTATTCATAAAAATGCATCATTTATAATTCATATAATAGTGAATTTATTATTTTTCATATGTATTTTAGTAGTTATAACTACAATGTTTGTGGGAGAATAATACCTAGGGTACATTTACATTGTACCTAAATTATTATTTCTTCTTACTTTTCATTATTGTATATAATATCACATATAATATTTTTACTTAATTCATATTATATTAGTAATGAAAATAAAATATTTTTTTCTATAGATTTATAGAGTATCTCATTATCTCACCCCTATATAGATTTCATCCTTGAAATATTAAATATTATCTGATTAATGGAAAAATTATATTTACTTCTTATTCATTACTTACCCAATATCCTATGTTTCAATTATAAACTTTAATTCCTCAAAATCTCTTCCACTAATGTAAATGTATTATTTTTTTATCACTTTCTACAATCTATCTCAAATATTAACTGGTTACTCATTTTATGATTTAGTAGGTTCCAATTTTTCCACTTCAATATAAAGTACATGTGATGGTTTTTTATAAACCTCATTAATTGATATTCAAGAAATAAATTATGATCTTAGAAATGATTTGATGATAAATCAAAGGGGTATGACACTTTCCCTATTTTCACCTGTTTTTCAAATGAACCAAAATTCCTTGGGTATAATATTCCCTTCCATATAAATCTTCCAGATTAGTCTATTGCCAACCTAAAACTATAAATAACAATATAAGTTGTCATAAAATATATTTGTTATTATTTTATAACTAATTTGAAGTGATATTGGATAACTATTACACTCTTTGTGGTCCTTGATTCAATTCTAAACCTTGTAAATTTCACTCCCCAACTTTATCCCAATAGGATAGAGTTCAAGCTTTATTCTCATGGAGTACCTCATAAGGTATCATATTAATTCTTGGATTATATATTTTATTATATGATAATTCCATAATAGAAAGGTCTTTACCCTAGTTTATGTAGAAACCAAGTGAGCATAAACTTAACTTATTTTCTAATTTCAAGATATCCCATTTGTTTTTCCCTCATGTTGTTGGTTTAAAGAATCTCTAATATGTAGTAATGTATGTAAAATTTATTAAATGATCCATTAGTAGTGTTAGGTAAATCATGAATAATAAACATACCCAATAGGAAGCGTTTTAGATTGATACCATATGACATACCTTATATAAATCTTAGAATGCTATTTGGTGTAAGTAACTTTCCCTATTGTTATAAAATGTGGCAACATTTTTAATCAATCAATAACTACCCAAATCTAATTATTCCTATTTAATTTCTAGGGGAGAATTTTGAATAAACCATTGAGATATTTCCCACTCTTATATGGGTTTTGGAAATTATTTCATCATTCCTTTGGGTAATATTCAGTCAAAATTGACTTTTAGAACACACTACACCTCAAAGTATAGTTAGAAATTTCATGTTCCATGTTATCTTGATAATAGTTCCCATAAATATCCCTATATAAAATGTTTCTCCAAAAATCTATAGAGAGATAATATTTTTTTTGCATGATTAAGTAATTCTTTATTTTTATAAGGAATTAATGGAACATTTACTCTCTTTTCAATTCAAACAACTCCCACCAAATTAATGTTTTACTAAAGAAACTTCCCACCACGCACAAAATCAATTCATTTTAAAATTTCTCCATCATCTCACTATGTTACCTTTATTTTTACTATTTATTATGGTTTATAAATCATATAAAAATAATGGAGTTAGTATCTTCTATATATTTATTGATCATCGAATTTTTCTATATCCATAGAGCAACAAGAGTTCCATAATCTTTCCAACTGAAGTCATAAAATACAATTTTTAACTTCTTGTAAATATAATAGATCTTTAAATGGTTATCATTCAATAAATATAGTATCTTATTTACCACATGTTTAACTCATTTTGTGGAAATACATATTTACGATGCTTATGGTATGTTTTTAGATCACACATTTCTCTATATAGTTAATTCCAAAAAATAATCTCATGAAATACCGCTGCTTCAAATTAAAAATCATAATTAGGATAATTTTTCTCATGACTTTTAAGTTTTATATATGAGTATTCTATAAGTTTTGAAATTTTTAAGAAGAAAAAACCAATACCCTTATTTGAAGAATCACTATAGAAGATGAAACCTCCACCCCTACAAGGTATGGATGGTATATGTGTGGTGATAAACCATATCTTAAGCACCTATAATCTTTCTCCATGCATTTTTATCCATTTTAATGTAATACTCTTTTATATTTATAGGGTAGTTTAATGGATAAAAAAACTCTTCAAAGATTATACATAATACCAATACAGACAAAGAAATATACAAATCTCAGTCATATAAGAAGTGATATACAACTCTTATAGGACAATACCCTTTCAAGGTACAACTAATATACCTTCACTGGTGACTACCTAACCCAAAAATTCAACATTATTTATTTATAATTCACACATATATAACATTAAAAATAATATATTCCACCTTACATCTTTTAAAATATTCCCCAAATGGTCATCGTACTCCTTTTGTGTTTTGGAATAATTAATAATTTCATCAAAATAATACTACAAATAAATTTAGAAGAATATTCTTAAAGAAATTATTCATTATATCCATAAAAATAGTTTCTATTTATTTAACCAAATAAATTGTGTAAAATTATAGATTCTATGCCAGGTTTGGAATTTAGTATTCAAAATAAATTATTTTCTCGCCATATGTTGATAATATCATGATTAAGAGTCAATATTAGACAAGTATGAAGAACCATGAAGCTGATCAAATAGATCATCAATTATTTAAAAGAAATATTTATTTTTAATTTGAAAATAATTGATTTCTTGGTATTCAATACATAATGTCTTAGATCTATCCTTCTTCCCCAAAAATAAAACATTGAACATAAAGGGGATAAACTAGGATAGATAAAACCTCTATCTAATGGATCATTCATCACTGTATTTATCTCCTCCTTCTCAATAAGAACCCTTCTATTTTCAATCTTGGATATAGGGTAATGCACATGGAATAGATAAAAATAAAACTCTAATTCTTAATTGGAGGGAGGTCGATGAAATTATTTTGGGAACTCATCAACAAATTATTGTAAAATGGGTATATCCTCCATAATTTTCCACAATTTAAAATATTATATAGAAAATAAATCCTGATATATCCCTGTATAGAATTATTTTAATATAATAATATGATTTTATATTATGAGGTGCAATCCACATTTTTAAGTTGAATACTAACCTAGGTTGGTTCAAAAATATTAAAGGTGAAAAATTCAGTAAGCTTATATTATATCAATATGTGAATATTCATTATTTAACTAAAAATATTTCAAAATAAACAAAAATGAAAAAAGAGATAGAGTCACAAGAATCACTTTCCGAAAAATAAAAATGGGGTTTTCTCTTAATATCTGGGTAGTTATCGATACACTATTCAATGTTACCATAGATAAGTAAAACACTTGACTTTTAGGTAGAATTAATAAATGCCAATATTTTATATTATATGAATGAATGAGTTGATTTGTGTTGGGAAAAAAATCCCTCAAGGAATCATTGAATCTTTTTTGAGGTGATTGTACTTGTTGACAAAGTGGGCCTCTATGTTGTGTTTGATGACAAAGAAAACCACGATGTAAATTTTTTTGAAAAAGGGGGTTTACATGGTGATTTTTTGGTTTTAAGATATATTGTTGGATATCCAGGTTTGACAGAAGAAACTCAACAAAGGAATGCACGATCTGGAGACGGTTCAAAAAGAGCAGATTCAAGGAATGTGGTGTGAAGAATATTTGTGTGGTGTGCGAAAAAGGAAAGTGGTGTGTGAAATATTAGCGTCGTGCGCAAAAATAGAGGATTGGTATTTTTCGTGGGAGAGGTGTTTCGAGATCAGAAGCTCAAAAATTTTCAAAGGCATGAGGTGCATGAAATATTGGCACAGTGCACGAAAAATGATGTTGCACAGAAGATGTGTTTTTCACGCTCGAAGTGAATTATGCGCTCAATGAGGATTTTTCACATAGGATATATTTTGCATATAAATATAACGTGTCCACCATTCATTTAGAGAAGTTCTAGACTTAGAGAGTATCTGAGCCTTGGCACGAGAAATTGGAATACATAAGGAAAGTGCGTGTAAATGTCAAGTTTTCACGTAAAGATAGGTGTTTCTGCATAAAGAAAAGAATTCCCATAAAAAGAAGGTTGCACGTAAAGCTCAGGCTATGCATAAAAATGTTGTTGCGTGTAAGGAAAATGTTGAGCGTAAAAGAAGGCTATTGTGCGTAAAAAAATTTATTGTGCGTAAAAGAGGTGTTGCATGAATATTTTATTTCGTACAAGGCAAGGGAATTACATGCAGGTACAGTAAGGGATGCGTGTAAAAATTCGATTTTCCTGGTATACTCGGTGTAAAGAGATATTCATCTGTGGGAGAAAGTTGGGCATCAACAGAGAATCTATCAATGGTTAAGGATGCAGAATTCCTTAGAGATAATGAACAGACCTACAAGTCTATAAACTATGTGTGGATCCTATCCGGAGCAGTGAGAAAATGAAGAGGAAGAAAAAGATCCTTTCTACTGGAAATAAGCCAAAAAGAGAGAGGGTAACGGGGAGTGAACCTTGGGAAAATAGTGAGCTGACCCTAAATATTGTAATGGCAGTGAGCCTAGGCTTATACGTGATATTGTCCATACATTATTGGCAGTGATATTTAGTGGATTTAGAAAACTGTCACATTGTCATTGTATGCTCCATGGATGTAGTCCAGTGAGGGTGAACCAAATAAAAATCTATGTGCCTGCCTGCTTTCCATCTTGTATTGCATCTAAAGCATCATCATCAGATAAATAAGAAAAGAAGTGATCATAATAAACACACAAGGGAAAAAAAGTGACCCTTGTGATAAAGAGGTCAAGATTTAGGGGCAGGAAGAATATAGTAAAGAATATCCATACCCTTATTCACCCCCCTCTCAAGGTATTTAGGCCCCTATTAGTCCTATCAATTAGTAATAAAATAATAAAAAAATATACTCTTGAAAAAATAGGTGTAGTACAAATTACAACTCAATTGGGTTGTTCTATCTCTACTATACAAGTAGGGAATTCCTGATATTGACATTTAGGATTTAGGGTTGAGGATATTGATCCCCTTTATTTATAATTTTTGAGGAACATTACAAAAATAACAACCCATATCAATAAATTTTTTGAATAAATCCTTATGTTGAGGATTCTAAAAATTAATATTTTCTTCTTTATGGTTCCTAATATGATAAATTATTTTCCCTTAACCCATTCCTTGTTTGAATTCATAAACATTATTTTAACCCTTTCCACACTTGAATAATTCCCATATACCTTTTAATTCATTTCTGCTATGCTTTCTTCAACATTTATGATGTATGAGATGTTTAAAAATATTCCTTTCTCCACCTTTATTAGATAAATTCCCACTATAATTTTCCCCTTTCTACTAATTATATAAGAATCGATGTGATCATTGACTATTTAAGGTCCCTATTTATACCATTTCATCACAACACACAATTTCCTCATAAATATGAAGCCCTCATATTTCCAAATATTTATGATGAATTAGATTTAACCCATTATAAAATCAGTCAATATTACATTCAAAATTAATCAATGATCTAAAATCATAAATTGGTAACCATATAAAGTTATCTTTTTATGTTTTAATTGATTTTCCATCCTTCTACGTTAGGTTAAGTAATGGTCACTCAATCTTGATTCATTAGGCTAATGGAAATATTTCTCATGGAATAAACTATTTAAATATCCATATAACATAGATTCAATATACTCTAAATTTTTTATATTATTTATTAAAGTCCACTATTGATCAGTTTCTCAATTAAGATGTTAAGAAACTAGAACAAATTGTTTCTACATGTTCGTTCCGCTATAACAAATATCATCTATAATGATGATGCCAATCAATCGGTCAAAATTTGATTCACAGAGCCATTAAATGATGGTTGTAATTACCTCCTGAAATAATCAGTTTCTAAAGGTACATCTTATTATAATTCATGCCTCTCTATGTGGTTATGGTTATTATCCATAACCTGAGTATTTATGATAATATAGAAATGATGTTTTCAATGTTATACACCAAGTTGTTTCATTTGAAATTGAGATAATCTTCACATTACACGTTATCTATGCACCAAGAATTCCTTTTATCACATATCCATCCTCCCTCTATCATAGAAAATAAAAAAAAATTTAGTAGGATAAATTTAAAAAATATTATGAAATTTAAATTCTATATGATTATACTAGTTCAATATAACTAATGGTTTTATCAAATGGGTTTAATGTTAATTCCCAGAAATAACTAAACTCTCCATAGAGTCAAGATAACCAACGCTCTCATATCTGGTTTTATAATTGTTCAATAATCATTACATGACTTCAAAATTATTACAAACAAATGTGACAAAAAACATTAAATTTTATTTCATGGGTACTTATACATAATACAAGAAAAATAAAACACAAAAGTTAATAGTAAAAATCTCCAAGATATATCATGCCATATACCACATACCCTTCAGAATATACCTAATATTGTTTGTATTAGAGAAATATAAAAGGGGGATCTTAAATGATAATTTAGTGTAATAATTAACATGGTATCATGGAAAAGAAAAATCCTATTAAAAAGGGAATAAGGATAAAACCTGATAATAAGCATGAAACAAATAGAAAAAATAATACATATGTCATGAATGTGAAAAGAATATCAAAAACTTTTGGTCGAAGAAACCCTATGATGTGAATAACTACAAATATCAGGGGAATATAATGGCCAATATGGCAACGCTACATTGTATGTCACAATCACATAATCTTTATATTTATATAGTTTCATGATGAACCCTATGAAAAGGATACATGCCATGTTATCGTAACATGATCAATCTATTTGAGTAGTATCTTGATGGTACATGTAACAAATCTACCCACCAATTCTATGAAAATAAAATCAAGCACTTAGAATAGTATCATGATTCCCTTATGAAAATTCTACCCCTTAATACCATGATAACAAAATCATTCCATTTACAAGGTTTATCCAAATAATAGTCATTTATAAATGAAATATAGAGATTTATAATTGGTTCAAACAATTACATAATATATCTAGTGCACATTTCATAACATAAATTAGATAAAATCATTATATCATAAACATAAATCATTCATAGTGTATATCAATAATCAACATTAACTCACAAGTAAGAAATGTGAGTTTTGATATTATAAAACTCTAATTAATGAATAATAATTGTTTTTATGTGAATTTCAATCAATCAATATAATAAAGTGTATGGTATTAATTAGCTAGGGTTTATGTGAATGGTAATCTCTAAAATGTTTTTTATATAGGATTTTGTGAATAGATTCACAAAGTAATATTTTAATGCATCATTGTGGTATGAGAATAAAAATTCATGATACTGTCTAGGGCCTAAGATAGAAGTTATACGACATATGTTTTTTCAAAATAAAGCCACATAGGATGATTGAACACCTCACTTCCCTAGAATTACCCTTACAAACTACATTCCCTCGACAATCCATCCTAAGGACACTTGAATATTGTGATGTCAAATATTTTGATTATGATTTAATTATATTGGATGGTTATGTTAAACTATATTATAATCAGAAATTTTATATAAAAAATAATAAAAAAGGTAGGGATTGATGAATCCATTTGATAATGTTTCATTTTTACAGCATCACTAGTGTACAAAAACATGGGAATGAAAGCTGGTTTCCTGGGATCATTTTGGCCTAGTAATGAATTATGATAAATGCATAATGAAAGTAAATGGGTAACATAGTGTTGAAATTATATATAATTTATGATAATACAACATTCATAAAATTATTTAATCAATGTAAAATATGTTCTCAAATGGTCTATAACTATAGAATCACAATATGAAATAAATTATAATTGAATAGAAATATTTTACAATGACATCATATAACCTTTGAAAATTTTATTTTAAAAATGAATTAATGGTCTGTAATGGATAAAGGATTGAGATAATTACAATACCATATCATAATAATAATGGAATTTCATAAATAACTATTTTAAAACAGTTTTAAATAGTAACATTTAATTTTAAATGTAAACAAGGTGATTACCAAATAATTTCATTTGGAAAAAATAAAGGAGGTGGATATGAACCCTTTACATACAGGAACATCATAGCATTGATATGGGCCTTAAAAATGCAAAAAACATTCAATAGTGAAGAGATAATTACATTATAAAATACTTAATAGAGCTATGGAGAAGGAAATTTTAACTTGGTGCATGAGAAATGAGAATAGGGGTGGGAATATATAGGTGTGGTCAGTGGGATACCATGGAATAATGTATTTAACATTTTTTGTTTTTAATTCTCTCAATTGATTCCCTATTCACCACAGTGCTTCATTACCTATATTAATGCTCGTGAACAACTTTTTAGTGTCAATATTTGGATATTATCACTACCTTAATAGAGTTTAGTCTAGTTTATGAATATATGTTGTCATATTTAATGAATCTCACCGAATTTCTTGTTTTTTATCATTTTTTCTATTTTTAACTAACATTTCCAAACTTCAACCCATCGTTAATTTAGATTTACTAAATTCAAATATTAAATCAATTTTACCAAACCAATATTTTAATATTTTAATATGTTTCATTTAAAATAAAAATGAACAATATAACAGAAACATAATTTCAATATAAAAGTCAGTATTTACCCCAAGTAATTGGGAAATAAAACTACTTTTACTCCATGATAAATATCGTATTATTATACTAGAATAAGACCTATTAATAAAGAGTGTAGTTGTTGAACATTAATTTTGTGTTTTGAACAATATTGATCAAGTGGTGATTTATATTAACTTAAACATGTGACAAAAACAATTCCAATAGAACCAAAATGATTGAAATTGAATATGAGATTGATCAAGGGAAAACCCATGTGATTCTACACAATTTTCAATATTAGATAAATATTAATCATATGGTATGATCCTAATCATGTAATCCATGTTCTCTTATTTTTGAGATAATTAACGTTTTTCATTACCCTAATAATATACACTAATATTAATGGTCACATGATAACCAATATGTTATTATTTTTCATGATTCCTAGTGGTCATAATGGCCAATATTTATAATTCTAAATGAATAAAAAAATAATTCTAATTATTAATTCTTATTAAAATCATAATATCAATTGATATTAATTTAGAAACCTAATATTATTTTATTTTATAATTCATGGATTCTGTTAATTTTAGTTGTGGTGTTTCTTAGAGAATACAAGTCAGGGTAAACTGACATTAAAAATGAATTTTTTTCATTTCTATTTTCCATTATTAAATATATAACTCATTATGAATTTGAATTTGAATTTTTATTTTATCATTAATATTAATTAAATATGTCTTTTTATATATTTATCAGGTATTATAATATATCCAACATCGGGAATAATTTCCTTACAACATGGATTTAACATACAGGTAATAAAATTTGAATACCCCGTCCAGGAGTTACATAACATTCCATGAAGTGTCTTGAAAAAACAAATAGAAGAGAAGATAAAAAATTTAAAGGAAATAGAATACAAAACAAAATAAAATTAAAGGTTATATATAATAAGGTTATTGTTTGTGTATTTATTCATTTAAGAATAAAATGTTAGGGATCAAACCTTATTTTCCGATATACTAGATTTTACAAAGATGGGTCATTGTTAAGAATATATAATAAATTGAATGATGTATAAAATTCAAAAGTAAAGGTAAATCATACATTTTAAAATTTTTAAAAATACTAATTTATTCATGTACATTGGATAATATATGAATTTATAAGAGTGTGTGGAATAAAATGGTGGACATTTTGATAGTATATAGATATATAAAATTTGAAAAATACATTAAAAATGTATTTTTTACAAGAGATAGTAGAACTTATATTTATGGAGTCCCTAAGGTAAATTTTATAATTTGAGTTTAAAAATATGAGAAATTTTATTTTGATTCATGTTATAATATTTATATCAATTATTAATGTAAAAATTTATCCCTTAAATTCAAACCGATTTTTAACTCTTCACAATATTTTCACTAAGTTATCATTTTTTTCTTTTTTTCATATATTGTCCAAGAAATATATCAATAATTCATCAATATGAAGGTTATTATCTTGAAATATGAATTATAATTTATTAATTATATAATATTTTTCTGATATTTCAATTATATTATCATATAAAACATCCTCTATATTTTTCTAAAAATTTCACATCATTTTAAACATAAAATTAATAACAAGAAGTAAAATTTAATTTGAACTCCAATTTTTATTTTAAAAGGAGATCAAATTTTTTTCTCAACATATTGAGAATTTAAATTAACTTATTAACTTTGAAAATTAATATTTTATTTATATTAATTCATATAACATATTCTATAAAAATATCAAGTCACCTCTAAAATTCTATACATATATTTAATAATGTGTTTTAATGTTTAATTTAAATATGGGCACTTGTTTTTTAAAAATAATTCAAATTCAATACTCAACCACAAATCAAATGAATATTAGAAAAAATTACATTTAAAAACATTATTTTATATATCAATGTATCTAAAATATTATTTATATTTATTAATTTTTAAAAAACACTCAACATAAATGTAAAATAATGCATAGTATAATTAAATTGGAATTCAATCCTATATTATTATTATTTTAAAGGGAATTTTAATTCAAATATATCACTCAGCATATAACAATAATTAATTTTTATATATAATCTATAAAGTAAATTAATTTATTCAGTGAAAGCCCTATATTTTTGTAAAAATATAATTTTCTATAAAAAATTTGATTATATGTCACTTTTATTATTTATTGTCACATTTTTCAGTTTACTAAATGTTAAAATAATATTTACATCTAATTTTGACAAATTGATTCAAAATAAACATTTTATATTCCTAAATTCAATCACCTACTATTAAGTTTCTACTTTTCAAATAAAAACAAGAACATTTGAAAATAATAAATCTTTTTAACGTAATGATTATAAATTTTCATTATTATTCCTAACCATGAAATAATACATTCCTAATATTTTAGTAATAATAAATATCATTATAGATAAAAAATAAAAAAATATTCATGTATAAATATTTTCTGATAAACTAGATGAATAAAAAACATTATTTAACCATTGAATAAATCTATTTTTTTCATGAAATAAACATAGATATACATCATATTAACAAAAAAATTTAATGTATAATTGTAAAAATATATATGTCAATAGAAAATAATGAGAAAACCCAAAACTAAAAATATTATTTAAAAGTATTTTAATACTAGAAAAAGTGTCCACAGTGACACATCAATGGATGTTTCAGAATATCTTCCTCCTCGTCCATCAAATAATTATAGAAAGGATGTAAAAAAATCATAACTCATTCTTCTCTATTCAACTGATTGAAAAATCCATAAATCCTTGAAATTAAAAAGTAGTTCCTCGTTATCGCTTTATTTGACCAACAGTAATTGATTCGTAGTCATAGGCTACCATCATCATTCTTCACAAAGCAAACAGGCCCCTTAGGTAATACACTCGGACACATAAAAAATCTAAAATAGTTCATTTATTTGAATAAAAAGTTACAACATATTATAATTCATAATCTTATTATAATATAATTTTATGATAGGTATTTATTTAACTCAATCCCAAACTCTATGTCATATAAATGGGGTTGTGCTAAAAAAATCTTTATGAAAAATATCTTGAAACTCCTCCAAAAAAATGGATACTCTTTCTACTAGTATCCCCCTGAACCCAACATCAAATCAACCAAAGGTGAATAAAAAAGAACTAAATTCCAATGACTCTTACAATGATCCCTATTTCAAAAACTTCCACATGCTCGCCTTCTACTTCAAACAAAAAAATCACTTCCATTAATAATTAATAATAGAATACATATAATATGAAAAATAAATTATTAATATGAAATAATATAGTTAATTATTTAATAATAATAGCACTCTCATCTGTAGATATTTCCCTCTCGTCATCTCACATCCTTAACACACCTCAAACAAGCTACACCGGCCACTAACTGGCATGGATAACACAAAGGTAACTGAAAACCAATCAACATTAAGATCCAATGAACAGCCTAATGTGGGTGTAATAAATTATTTCAAATATTTATAATCAATCAATGTATAAATCAAGGTCAAATAAATGAAATTATTACCTCGTATAATCTCTATACCTCTTGGTAGTAGAAACTCAATCACATTTAACTCACAACAGCCTACTCTCCTTATCCATTATCCCTAATGATGTCCACCACCTCTTCTATTCTTATCCATTGGTCCCTAAATAATGGTAATATCTTAAGGTTTTTCTCTAACTTCTCTATTATCCTTCTGTGGTTTAAAAGTATGAGGACCCTAAAACTGATGGTAGGGCTATGAGGGAAACAGTTTTGAGGTTGCATCTAAAACTATCTTCAGGCCCCATAATAAACCCTTGTGAAGGATTATAATTTTCATCTATAAATATCATCTTCCATGAAAAAATATATAAAACTAGATATAGTATCCTCATAGAAGATAGATAACATCAAACTTTGGAGAAGGGATAATTGGTTAACTAAGACTGACACCATACAACAAAAATCCTCAACTATCCTGAAAAATGATAGATTCTCTCTAAAGATCTACTCATTATTAAATTTTATTAAATTGTCCCTTAGGGTTAACTAATCCATTATAGATAATTATCAATACCCTCAGCCATAATTAATGCCTGACGAAATGAAGGAGGCAGAAATAATCTCACTCGCTACTGGTTCTCTAGGAATAAATCCTAATAAAAATTACATTCCCTCACCTCATTATCATTAATGGATCATGATAATAATTTATAGTTATTATAAACATAACTATGAACTCTATCACATAAGAGATCCAATTTTAATGGGTGAGAAACTCTAACCACCACGCTAGATTCAATTCTAAATATAGAAACTCCGCATGAAACTACCACAAAACACCCATCATGTCATGTAAGAATCCTCATGATCACTAAAATAGTGAATTCATTATAGAATAGTTTTCCTTGTCCACATACTAACAACGAACCATATCAATTACTTTATACTCACATTGAACAATCTAAAGGCAATCCCAAGCTAATCCAACCTCTTATTTATTTCATAGTCAAGGATATTCACCTTATACTTCAATATACCTTGATATTATTACTCATGAAAAGTAATCCTCACTAAATACCCCTCCACGTGATCAACATGACTATAATTCGATAAAGAATATTTTTTATCCTCTCTCACTATAACCAAAAAAGGATAAAAACCAATAACTACATCAACAAATATAAAAAACTCATAATTAAAGCATATAGAATAAATGAAATTATATTTAGTTAAATTTACATTAATTCCCTAATCATCATCCTCAATTCAGAAAACTCTAAAAATAAGTATCATATATGTACTATACCTTAGTCTCTACCTCATTATAATTATAATAACATGTATTTTAATAAATATGATTAATATCCTTGTATTGGATCATAGTTTCCCTATTTATATTCTAATTATTCCCTCATGCCTACATCACATGCTAACCACAAATGATACTATTGTTTTTTCAAAGAAATGAAAATCCTAAACAATGACAAACTTTAAACAACAACCCAAATATTATCCAAATCATGAATACCACATTATCTTGATCCACATCAACTAAAACTCATCTAGGGTCGGTAGTGAGGTCAAAAGTAAACACTAAATCCCATTTTGAGTAGGCCATGGGTAATAGTTTTTAATCAAGGGTTACTATCACAATATTAGAGGTATTTCCCATATAAAATGCATGAATTATAAAAAGAAAATACTAATAAAATCAAAATCATGTGAATAAAACAACCATAGTCATGATGTAATTCACATAATTACACATAGAAATAGAGTATATGAAATAAATAAATGAAAGGAAGCTTCTCATATGGCCTTAGCTCCGACCCTAATTGATCACTATGACATGAGACAGTAATTGTTGGCCACATCACTAACACTATGCTGAAAATTTATGAATGATTAGTGAATATAAAATTTGAACTATCTTAGGTCATATATTGATCCAACCGTACCAATTACCTCTATCTAAATCCATATAAAACAATAGTAATGTATTAATCAGAATCAATATATCAATAATAGTACCTCATAATTGATTCCCCACAGATCTAGTAGCCTTCACTTCCCAATGAAATATGTCATGGTAATATCATTGCTTCTTTATCCATATACTATAACTAGATAACTAATATTCATAATGTATTATATCCACAAATGTATAACCATATCCATAACAACATAACCACAACTAAAAAATGACATTTCTACCAAATCAAAACATGACCACCATATCATTGACACTTCACTACCATTTAACCAAACTATGTATGGAAGAAAGAGAGATAGGTAAGGGGATTATTCATCCATCTCTATCACCCACATCCTACAAATTTAGGGTTCAACTGAAACATAAAAACTCTTATGGGAATTCTTAGGTTACCCAACACTGGTGTTGGGGCATAAGAAATTAAAAAAATATATCTATTGTTACACAAACATAAAAATATTATCCCTACCTCTAAACACACAAGATACCAAACCCATTCCCACAAAATAATCACATAACTTTTTTCTCCTCCTATTTCATTACTGATTTTATTTTCTATCATTTTCCAATCATATTTTATTTATTAACCACATTTAATTCATTCAAATATAATCCATTAACATTTACAACATGCATCATCTTCCACATTTTAGTTAAATTTTATTATCCACTAGTTCATTATAAAATATTATTAACTATAAATATCAACAAAAACACATTCCAATTGCAATTATTCAATTTTATTTTTTCAATTATACTCGCTATTCTCATCGGTTCCATATCCCCACAAACTATGAGATAAAAACAACTTCATAATTACCACACCACAAAATCAAAAAACCACTAATAGTTAAAATCATTCCCTCTATCACTTCCATGGTAATTAACCACACACATACACACCACCACTTCAAGATACCATAACATAGATCACAACACCACCACTTTATCCACCACATCAACATCACTTTCCAAACTCCTCCACCAAAACAAACCAACCACCCTAGATTCACTATAACTAACACAACAAGGTAAAAATATAATTATACCAAATTATTAAAAAAAACTCCTTTACTCATTTTTTATTATTTATTATTAGTTAATGATCATGAAAATAATATCAAACAAAAATTTAAGATTTTCTTCTCTTGGTCTCATTCACAGTATTATATTCATTAAATAATTATTTAAACATGTTCATCATAGTAATAAAATTAATCCCCAAGAGTGTACAAAATAAAAATCAATCAAGTAAAAATACACCATTAACTAAAAAAGACATACAATAAATATTTTAATTTATACTATATTCTAGTTTTAATTGAATTATTTTCTTTATTAGTCAAATCTTTATCCCAACATAAATAAAAACTGATGAATTATTATTCTGCATCAACACTATAAATAATTATGTTATAATTCAAATATCCTAGCTCAAGCCTGGATTAAGAATGATATTAAAAGTGTAAACTACCTAAATCATGTGATAATGCACATGAAATAATCCATTAGCAAACTATATCATAATAAATCTTAATTAAAGAATCAACCAAGCATCAGTAATGTAAAATAAAAACATATCCATATATTAGTATACTGAAAATAAATTTTAAAGGAATAAATGTAATTGAATGGAAGAGAACCAAATATATCATGGAAAAAATCCCATGAATCCATCATCTTAAAGATGTAGAGCGCCAAGCCATACTGGGTGCCATTAAGATGGGGTGATTTAGGGGTGTTATTTTTTATGAATTCTTTTAATTTTTAATTCATCCTATTGAACTTTTTAAGTTTCTCAATGCACTATGTGATATCTCTCATTCACTCCTCATGCGAATTAGTAATACTAAAGTGAGTAGTGAAAAAAATTTACAATTTTTGGTTTAATAACCTACTCTTTACCATGTTCGTTATACCCCTAGATGGATTATATACTATAAACTCATTATAAATTACTATGGTTTGTTAACTAATGGATATAACCCCTAGTATTCAATCCTACCATGGATCCTAGTCATACACAAAAACTATTAAATTGTTCCGACTAAGGTGGTTATACCGCCAACTGCATTCTTCCTCTCAATAGGTCACAACCCCAAAATTTTATCATCTTTTGAAACTAGTTATACCCCATAATCAAAAGTTCCCCTTTTCATTCTATTTGATCCTTTTATTTAAATATTTTTGTCATCTAGTCACTTAAAATCCAATGGTTTTTTATCATACTCCACAATATTACTAGATCTACTAGATAGCTTGGGTACACTTATATAGCCTATATAGCTCGTAATCGGGCCAGATAGCCTTGCTCAAGTTATTTTTATCTTTAGTAGATGATTATGTGTTCCTCGGTTAATCAAAAGGCTCATAAAAGTATTATTACTTCTATTTGATAAAGTCTCAGCCTCAAACAAATGTGTCCAAGTTGTGCACAAAACTAATGTAGTAAATATTTATTCATGAATAGACTCTTACAATGTAAACCCACCAACTTATTGAATTATAAATTTAATTAAGGAATTCATGAAATAATTCATTATTTCTGAACAATGCACAAAACCATTAATAATTCCATATATTTTATATACCTTTTAATTCAATTATTTAACCTCAAAATATCTCAAGAACCATTTAGTCTTCTCATTGGGTTTGCCTTCCACGGTATCAAGGTTTTTAAATGTTGAAATGTAGGGTGAAAGACATGCATGGATTGTATGTTGAACGTTTATTAAATTTCTATCATGATACTAGGTAGGTTTTCAATTGAATAATATTCCTTGGAGGATAATAAATTCATGAAAACCGAGTAAGGATCGATGGTTCTTCTCTTTTCTTTTGGGGAAAAGTGTTTTATAAAAGAGCTAGTTCATGTAAAAAAGTCATGCGGTTATATTCTATGAATTTTCATGATATTTTTATCCCAAAATGTCTCAAATAATTTATTTAAAAAATTGGCTTCATGAGTTTCTTACTTACTTCATGTGACAAGGTTATTTCACGCATATCCTTTATATAATCGAATCATGCAGATGATTTGTTTTCTGAAATGAGATCTATCTCTCTCTCTATCAATATAATAATATAGAATCAACAAACATCATAACCCTATCCCACATAAAATTTATCTTCAGTTCAGGCATGAATAATAATACTTAGCATGCTACTCTTTTCATGAGTAAACATCGAGGTTAGCACCCAGATACACTTAGACATGCTTAGATGGGGTGTCGCTAATATGCATGCCCACTTGTGCAACACCCAAGCACACTATATGGGAACTATTAACACATATAATCTACAAGATTCCATTTAAGTCACTCACCTTCACCCATTCCACCATGAATTGATGGCTCGGATGGTTCCCATGCATGGTTGAACATGCTCCCAAAATTCATGGTTGATCTGGACTAGCTAGTTGTCTTGCCTACGCATTATTTTTTATAAGGACCTTCACAAGAAAAAAATTCCAATCCAATCAATATTAATATTCTCCATATTCTTCTTGATTAATATATAAATATATTTTCCTATTTTCATGACCTTTTTTTCAACATAATTCCCTCCTTAGCACATATATTTGACAATGATGATCATATAAATAATAATCACAATCCAAAACATGGGTTTCTTGTCAATCATGATATCCATTTTCATCAAGAGAACCCATAAAAATTATCTATGCATCATTAATTTTAATTACTACCCATTGATAATGAATGCAACAGTTTGGTCTCAAAAAAATTCTCCTTTTTTCTTTGTTTTCAATATCTCTTCACAAAAAAATCAATCTATAATTCTCCAACTTTTCACCCCCTTATTAACAATAAAATGAAATTAGTAAGTGGGTTTTTATATCTTTTATTCTTACTGTCAAGGAAATAAGGATTATTATCCCCTTTAACAGATAGAACGATGATATCACATGGATAAATTAAAAAATATCTATTAGTCAATCAAATCTATGTCTACATTGGAAAACCCAATGTCAAAGACAATAAAGACTCATCCATGGTTTTCCATGATTTCCATAACCACCATGATGGTGGAATAATGCTTATAAATTCTCTATTCTCATTTAATGGTCTACTATGAAAATAAATACATGATCATTTACACACATTAACACACACATTAGAAATCTCAAGAAAAAACAATATCTCCCCCCTTTTCTCATCTTGTCCTCAAGAAATCACTCTCCCTTAATTTATATGAATAATATAATTAAGAATAAGGGATAAAAGAGTGATTTGAATACCCAAAACTTCATCCTTGGAATTTTTAACTAGTTTCATGATTCACTAAAATTAAAAAAATGGAAGATACTTCCTGAGGTTTTCCACCTCCCTTAAGGGATGCACTATTTTCTAAAATTTCATGAAATTCAGTAGAATACATGAAGTAAAATATATTATTTTTCCATAAGTATCATCCAGATTCATCTTCTTAAATTCCATACATGTTAGTTCAGAAACCATAAAATAATATGAAATTTGGTGGAACCTTCTTATTATTCAAGAGTTACATTAAAGCTGAGAAAACCCCCTCAACATGGGACATTATTTTCTCCCAATATCAGTAAAATTATTATCATGTTTTTCTAAACAAAAAATCTACCTCATATTCTATAGAGACTTTATTTCCATTATCTTTAATAAGTTTTCATCTTCTCCACATTCTTTTCCAAATTTAGGTTATTTGGAAAAGAAACTAGGCACTCATTCTGGACATTATATATCTTCCCAAAATCATCACATAACTTACCAAAAATTTTATTTTGAAGTATCTTCCCTTTAAAATAATAAGGAATGTATCTAGGAATACATTTCCTGCATTTATTAGCTGAATGATCCACATTTTTATATTTTCCATATATTTTTTTAATCATTTATATTTTTATGAATTTACATCATTGATGGAATTTTAGTCACAATAAAAATTCACTAATAACTTGTTCTCATATATTCACCATGACTCCCCCTTTATTCATTTTTATATCATATAAATTAAATGTGATACTACAAAGGGTTGTCTTTGTTTCCACACATTTCACAACAACTTCAAAAACCACTGATCTTTGATATTCCTCGTTGATATTTTTTTCCAGAAACCTGTTTTCTTTCAAATTATTCAAATTAAAACTTTTTTTTCTAATGGGATAGTGATTTTCATGACACAATTATTTCTCTCTTTCATATAGGAATGGATATATCATTTTTATTATTTATATAAAAAGGTTTAGATTTTTTTCACCTTCACTATTAGAAATAATATCTCTCTTTTGAGAAAGATTAGGTGAAGATCTTTCTTTCATGTGTACACAATTCATTTCACTTGCTTTTTAAGATTCACCATTAACCATATTTTACCTAGTGAAATATTATTTAATTTTTTTATCTAAAACATTTCCCTCACTAAATTCTGGACATCTATTATTTAAATGAATTTTAATATTATGGAAATATTCCAATGCCTTGAGCCCAAATTTCTAGCAATTCCAACAATAGACAACGATCATTCATCTCTTATATTATGGTGTATTCATTTTAGATTTCACATATTTTGATCCTTAATACTTTTTAGTGGGACTAAAACTCCCTAGGACACTTATTGGGGTATATTTTCATGCTTCTTTTCACATCCACCATTGATGTGGTGGGTTTATCAACATTTTCACCATCCATAATTTCAAAACAATTTGTTTAAAACATATAAAAATGAAACATTATTATTATTGAATATTTTTTCTAGGTTATGGGATAACTTATTCATAGAGGATATTTCTGTTAGTTTATTCTATGATCTAATAATCTTTTTGGATTCATGATCCTTAATGAAAACTTGTATAGAAACATATTTTTTCTAGTAATTTGGGAAGTTCAATCATGTGGTGATTTTTTATTCTTCAAGTTGACCTATAATCCTAAGATATTCATATTGAGGGAGTTATTTTCAAACACAATTGATCTCATCTTGTCTTCCCAATCATCCTTAAACTTCCTTCTTTATTCTTCAATAATGAATCTAGATTCCTGAAATGAAATTTTATGATACTTTACCCTGTTATCTTTAACGTGGAGTTGAGTAACATTGAAAACCATAAAAATTTTGTTCAATATTAAAATTTAATTAAAATATTATTCAAATGAAACCTTAAGGAAATATTTATTACACATAGTTCTCTATAGTTCTTAAATAGCTTTAGTAAATATTTCATTTCATAGAGTGATATTTTATCCTTTTCATTGACAATTTGTGTGAGAGTGTGGGATATGATAAACTTCACAGCCAATGTATCATCCATAGCATCAAACTATTCTTCTAAATTTTATTTTTCATCTTGATGTCCCTTTAAAATTTAAATAATATAATATACCACAACATTGTGAAATTTCTTAAAAATTCAGTTTAATTTAGAATGAGTGTCGTTAAATGATAAATCATCATCACAACTTGAGAATGCTTCATCAAAAGAATCCTGATAAAAAGAATTATTTCAACTAATACCACCTTGAATACCTTTAATTAGTAGTTTCCCTATTTTATCTATATGAGTATTATTTATATTCCTTGGCTCTCATGTGTTCATGTTCTACTGAGACTTGGAAGAAATATTCGGTTTATTTTCCTCATGATAAGATTCCATTTTATCCACATAATGTAGCTCAATCATTCCCAAAAAGCCACACCTCATAAAGACTCACTTGGATATTTAGTGGGAACCAACCCTCTGATTACAATTGGGGATCCCCAGTCTAAATTAGGTTACATTGAGAGGGTGTAAATTAGTGGTACACTCATTTTATGAGTTATTTTACTTCTAAATTCAACAACATGAACTTTTTACAGTTTTCGATCCACTCTAGGAAATATCTCAGTCTCACCTAATGTGTAGTTGTAGTGACAATAAAAGAGTAGCACACAATATTTTAACTTTTTGGTACAATGAACTACTCTTTTTCATGTTTTTTATACCAAAAACATGGATTATCCACTATGATATTGTTATAAATTACAATAGTTTAGGTATAAATTTTTTATAACCCCTGAATTCGATCATCCAGTGGATCCTAGTTATAACCCCTAACAATCCAACAGTTCTTCCTTAGTTGGTTATACCCCCAATAATTTTGATCTCGTTAAATAATTATACCCCCAATATCAAGACTCTTTAGAAACTAGTTATACCCATCAATCATAAGATTCTTCTTTTCCTTCTCATTGATACTTTGATATAAATATCTTCTACTATTTATCCCTTCTAAATAAATCGATGTTTCTCCTCATCTACAAGAATTTGGGATCAACTACCCAAAGTTTGGAAACTTAATGGGCCTTTGATGCTATTAATAAGTTCTGATGTTCTTTCTCAAGTTCATCTGATATTATGTAGATGATCAGGTCTTCCTCAGTCAATATAAATGCTTAGGGAAGGAATATTCCTTCAGTTTGATGAAGTACTAACCTCAATAAAAAAATTTCAATTTGTATAGTAAAATTATTTAATAATATATTATACAAGAATATACATTCACAACATCAAAATATATATCTTCTTGAATTATTAATTTAATTCATGCATGAATGGAAAAAAATTTATGCATGAACATTTTATAAAACCCTTAATAATTATAAGTAATTTATGTGCATGAATATGTTTTATATATAATTTTTATTCTTTTTCTATCATGTTACCTAGTAGTGTTAATGTGAACAATCTAACTTCAAGTGCCCAACCTTAAAAATGAAAGGTGTGGATCATGGTGCCTCTCCTTCCTTCACAAGAACAAGCCATATAGGTGATTTAATCTACTACATTCAACACCAGATACCATTGGTGTCTCAATGAATTCTTAAAACTATAGAGGTTCACAAGTTTCTTCTCTCATTTATAATATTGGTTATTTTTTAGATATCCTTCAAGAAATTTAATCACACTATTGCTTTATTTCTAGAAATTAGATATCTCCCTCGATATCACAATATGAAAATACATCATGTCATTACCCTTTCCAAAATATTTATTTAGGTAATAAACTACTTTTTCTATAATTTTCCTAGAGATCAATGGTTATTTAATCATCATAAGATCTTAGTAAATATTTCTTTTTGAATTTTCAAAACTCCCAGGACCATCATGTGACATCGAGGTGATCATTCGAACACATGATCACTACCCTTTATCATGTGACACCTTAGTGATTAACGTAATTGAATTATTCTTAATACTATTCTATATTGGATGGTTGATGAAAAATAAATGAATAATTTATGTGAAATAAGATTAAAATATAAAATTCTTCAAGTGATGGATATTACATTATCCTCATTTGATGGAATCATGCGATGGTTCAAGGTTCATGTGATTCCAATTATGATTGTCTATTAATTTAGTATATTTTCTCCATTTGATCATATTATCCTTTGATAATCATTTTATTTCCTCATTTGAAGAAATCACATAACATGGATTATCCTATTCTAAACCAAATTCATTGAATTCTTGAAAAATGATGTTGCATGTATGAGTTTATGTTATCGATCATGTCTCGATCTCATTATTTGATTGTTCGAAGAATATTAATAAAATTATGTAGTAAGGATTAATGATCACTAGTTTTGAAGAGAATTAATAGATAGCCTTGGAGGCCTATATATTGGAGATGATAAACAATGTAGATTAGATATACCAGATGTATTATATTAAATGGGTTTTCTTATATGTGTAACTTTTCAAATGTTGGAAATGTCCCACATATAACTTGTCCCACATTTACTTTCACATCAATTGAATCACACATAATAATAATCAATATTCTAGTCACCACATGAGACAACATTGGGGTTGGAACTCAGATACACTTGCACAAACCTACATGGTTTGCGGATAAAATGTTCACCCCCTTGCACTTCACACGGGAACACATTGTAGGAACTATAGTATAACAGGCTCTATTTCTTTCTTATGTAGGAGATCACCTCAACACATTTGATCATGTTTGTGGGGTTTGATAGTTTCCATTCATGGTTGAGCATAATCTCAAAATGCAAGGTTGAGTTTTCCTTTCTAATTTTCTTGGATTTCAAATTTTTTGTATACGGCCCATTCCTCAAGTTATCCAAATTCATAGCCAAGTAAAAATATATAATCTTCAAATTTTTATTCTAAATATAATAATATATTTTCAATTTTACATATCCTTCATCAAAATTTTGTAAACATTGTAAACTCATCACCACGTGTCTTTCATAATGTCTACCACTTCAAAAAAACATCACAACTAATAACATGGAGAATCCCCCAAGCATAACATCAACTTACATCAAGTGAATCCATAAAAATTCTCTAGGAATAATCACTTCACATATTTACCCATTAAAAACAATTGCATCCTTTGGTCTCAACAAAATATATACCAAGGGTGTACAATATCACAAAAACCAAACCACTTAGTCTCCCTGGGTTTGAGAGAGGGAAAAAAGAATCAATGTGAATGGGAGGGGTGAAAAAAATTATAATAAAACTCTATAATTCCCAAACCATGATATTTTGTGACTAAACCACTTCATAGTTTATCTCAAACAACCCAAATTGCGGAAAACAAAAATTTTAAAATGGTTCTCATCTCTTAAATTTAATTGTTCATTTCCCTTATTAAAAACTAATTGGATTAAAACCACAATGTATCCACATATCCCAAAACATATTCCCCTTTGTCTGTTATTCAAGATACATATCACCCGAATTAGGAATCCACTAAACCATTACAATTTTTTTTTTATATCCTCAAAAATATTGTACAAGACTAAAAATTGGTTCATATTAAACCACATAATTTTTTGTTATTGTTAGAAACCATGAACATTTATAGCCTCTAAATTGTAAATTGGGATTTTAATAAAATAAAATTCCAGACCATGACTTAAAAAACTAGTACCTCTGCATATTATATTGACAGTGTGAAATAACATTATTCCAAAATAGCTAGATTAAACACAACTAACCTATAGATAAAATGGACAGGACACCATGACTACATCCAAAACCATGTGCAACCTAAAATCAACACAATATATTCAATACTAAATAAAAATTTAAGAGTATATTATAGGTAAAACACATATCATCACACAAAAACCATTTCCAAACTCCATTATAATACCTATAGAACCCCAAAAACAAAATGTACAGGAATGAAAAATATACAACTTATACAAATAAAACAAGAGGGTTGGTGGGTATGTTGTAAAATAATTGATACATTTTTTTTGATTAATGTAGGATTAATCTTCCTATACATGATGTATTATATATTATCCATTGATTTAGAATTGCCAAATTGTAAACATAGTGAAATTGGTTTTTGTTTAGGCATTACATGGCTCATTTTTTAGTTCAAATACTCAAAAATATAAAATTGAAAATTGAAAATTTACTTTATTAGTTTCCCTTTTAAAAAAATTTGTTTGATCTCCAGACACAGTGTTTACCCTCAAGATGAGTTTGATGATTTTCTAGTTTAGTCATGTTTTTAAGAGATATATACTATTAATTTATCTAATAAAAATTTATCTTGAACATATTTTTTTATATATCATAAATGAAGCCTCGTATGAAAATTATTACATCACATTTTTGATCTAGTTACCTGGTTTTACCTTGGATAGGTATAATTTATGAGTCTGGGTCTTGGGACATAAATAGGGCCATTATAAGACTTCAAATAATAAACAAGTTTACCTAGTTTGAGGGTATAAATTTTTATCATGTTGCCCTATCTAGGGTGGGATATAATTTGTTACACAACCCTAAGATGAATAGATAGAATGGGATATGTACTTAGTGGTGAATTTAGTGTTGTTTTGGTGAAGAGATGGATCTATATGCCAGAGATGGGTTAATAATTAAAGCATAGAAATTTCAAAATGATATAGGATTATTTTATGTTTTTAATTATCTGTTATTATTTTTTCTAAATCATTATTACTTTAAAATTTTGGTTTCATTGATTATTTTAGGATTATTAGGAAAATATTATTCTAATTTATAATAAAAACATTACAAGAAATTTTATTTTTTTGTGATTGTTGCATGATTTAAATTATGGGTTCAAACATCATATACATAGGTCATTTAAAAAGAAAATATCCTATGTTATTTTTAATAATTCTTTATTATGATCAATTCTTACAGTTCATTGAGGAGCTTATTTGTGAATGGAATTTCAGGAGGCTGGAATTGCACTAACCATAAATGTTTCTCTCCCACCATTATTATTATCACTTATAAAAATAAATAATCCCCATATAATTTCATAATATATAATGGTGTAATGAAGATATCTAAGGTTGGTGGTTTTGATAGTGACTGGTGAAGCTAGATCATATTTCGGCGAGTCAGTAGTGAAGAGAGGTGTTGCTCATTTAGTGTTGTATCATAACTACTTGGGTCAACCTAGTATATCAGAAAAATTATTTTCCACATGGCCTATAGTGTGTTCCTAATCAAAACAACATAATAAATTACATCGATACATCAAATAAAAGAAAAAATGTAATTATATCTCCCTCTAAAAAATAAACAAGTAGTGGACCCTTATCGATAATCATGCATGGTGCATCTATACATTGGACTTCAACACATATGAAATAAATTTTCTAAACTAATATAACAAACCAAATATATCATAAAAACTTAAACAAATAAACTCACTTTTCAAATATATAATACCATAAATAATACAAAAAAATCACTAGAACAAGATAAAGACTACATTATAAATATATCTAATCAAAGTGGATAATACATAAACATCTAGAAAAAACTGTTATCTTCATCCAGAATAACATCACCTTCATGTGATATAAGGTCACATAAAAATAAAAAAAATCCATTCACTAAAAGCACAAAAATTTAACTTAATATCATCTAAGAAAACATAAGGGGATAAAAAGATAAAAAAGTGTATATGTTGGGTATGAGATAAACATACCTATAAGGATTTCACCCAAGAGTTTATGAAATTTTGTTTATAAGTAATTTTATAAATTATTTTTTGAATTGTATTTATTAAATAGGTTTTAATTTAATAAATAATAAAGAAAAAAATACATATTATAAAACATTGAAGAAAACATCACCCCCTTGAATATCCATAAGGTAAAAACCATTTTGGAAAACATAAGCACTTTCAGGTCTTCAAAATTTTTATTTTGAGCTTATGTTAGTAAAAAATGAGTTACTATTTATTTTAACATGTTTATTTAAATTAAAATTTTTATAAATTCAAATTGGCCAAATTAAATGGAAATTAAACACCATAAAACCTTAAAACGTGGCCTTCCATGTTTATAAAAAACTAAAAAAAATCTATTTTCCAAAACATTTCTCAAATCCCCTTTTCCCTTATCCAAATAGAATAAAAGATAAAAAAATGGTATAAGAATTACAAAATAAATAAAAGTGTCAAAAAATAATCATGATAAACCAAATAACATCCTAATAAAATATAAACATCGATCATTATAATAAGAATTCAATATAATGGAATATAATTATGAGAAACTCATTTGTTCTAAATGTCTGACGATCCTTTATATACTCTAGTTGAATCAACTATCAATATTTTTTTTTGTTCCTAAAATAAATTACATCAAAACAATCTCTCATATATACATGTTGAGTTCACTCTCTATAATGACCAAAATATTTATAAATGAAATAACTTTTAAACTGAAAAAAAATTTATTATGTAATATTGTTATATAAAACAAATAGTTTTTTTGTTATTTTAGAATATTATGAAATATGACCTTTCAAATTTAAAAGGATTTCAAAAAGAATAACCATTGATACCATAATATATTTACATTGACCATTTAGATTAGTATATTAAGGGTTATGATTACATCTTATTGAAAATATAGGATTGATGGCCTAGACTAGTATGATCATATGCAATGAATCCCATTTATCAAAGCATACGATGGAGATATCATAACTATAATTTACCTTGATCAAGACAACACTAAGATTCAATAACTGAAGAATAAAAAGAGGTTTATGGGATTTTTTCATGCTTATAAAGATCACGACCCAAATTTTATTCACCGACCCCCAAATAATGTGTAACCATCACAAACCATACACTTAGAGAAGACAATAGATTAACAAGGTCTTATGTATCTAAAACCTAGAACTATGAATTTTCTATATTTATTTTAAATTATATAAAGATTATATTTATCCCTTTTCATTATTTGACCTGTACATTAATGTTTCCATGATGTTATCGTCTCATACCATTCTTCGATACTCAGAATTATGATTCTCACTATTATATGACACCATGTTAGGACTCTAGACTCACATGTAATAATTTACCTTATTAAATTATTTTATTATTCCCCTGTTGGGATTTATAGATCACCCCTTCCTTATGCATATCTCTAGGTTCTCTATTTAGTATTAGAAGATCGATGGAATAAAAATGGATATTTTGGAGTTTTTAAATAATTGTGTTATTATGATGTTTATGTAATTGTACTATGTACCTAATTTCCAAAAGACACTAGGCATCATGTCCTTCTAGGATTGTATTATGTTCTTATTAATTTATACAATCATGAATTAAATGGGTTGTCCTTGTTTTTATCAGGGGAATGTCTAGTTATTTTTGGGGATAAGGATTATAAAACCTTATTCAAGACATAGAGATAATTATAAACATAAGTAATCATCTATAATTTATTTTAAACAATATATTTATTTTTTGCAAAAAAAAATCCATTTCTAGATACTACAAGTGGATTTTGTTTTGGAATAGTTGTACTTAGGGGTAATAACCATGAAAAGGGCACATTGGGGTTTTACTTTATTTTCACCTAATGCATGAAAAATAATTCATGGTACACAATTAAATTGACACTACCATGGGATATGATTTGGTAAATTCCAAATCCCTCAATGAACAATTAAAAACAGAACAAAAATACACATATGGTTTTATCTTATGAAGTACACAGTATATAACTTAGATTGAAAAATATAATCTCATAGGTCAAGTAATGTATTTATATTATGTGTTATAAATTATAATTTATTTTCCCCCTTTTATCTATTGATAATATTTAAAAATTTCATTCATTATTTTCCATTTATTTTTATCAATGGAGGGAAATATGTGGAACTGAGTCAAAAATCAATGTGATGAGAAATTTAGTGGATTCCCAAATGAGATTCCAAAACTAATTAGAGTGAGATTAAAGAACATCATGACTATAATTTTTCAATTAACTCAATTTATAAATTGAAACATGAATCATTGGGAAAACCCACATTCCTCTATAAAATTTTGTTTTATAATTGAGACCTTTATGAGATAATGGTCTCAAATATTAAATGCATCTTTTGGACCGTTAATTGTCTAAAAATAGATCAAATAAATTGGCAATATCTTCTTCATCCTTTAGTGATCATATCATGACATGTTTCTGATTTACATTTATCCTAGGAAGGTAGAACCTGACCAATGGTAGACTTTGATAAAAATAATATGATGCTTAATAAATAGATTGAAGCGATGAAGTGGAAAATTTTATAAAATGATTTTAGATAAATATTTCCCCTATACTCTTTGACTAAAAAATAAGATGTATTTCTATAGCCTCAAGAAAGATGATTAATAATACATCAAGGAATATGATGAGAGGATCGCAAGACATGCAGGATAAGCCACCACCATATTTATTTCCAATAAAATTAAATATTACTAATTCTTTAGGGGGATAAATCCATGTCTATAAAAATATTTGGTCATTCAAACCATTATAGTTATAAGGATGTTGTGTCATGTGACCTCAATGTTGAAATGGAGACTGGTGGGGCTTGTCAGTCCCATGGTTCAGGAGATATGAAGTAGAGATTGTATTTTAATCCTTGATTTTTGATGCAGAATACTTATAAAGGAATGAAATTACAACAACCCAACTTTCAAAATTGGGGGAAAAAGAATCCAAGTAATTTCCTAGAGAGGAAATATAAATACATTAGGTGTGGGAAGTAAGGTAACTAAACTAGGTAATTATTTTAATATAAACCTTCTAATTTGATGGGAATAAATATTTCTACATTCAACCCTTGGTCGACTATCTAATGTATAAACTTCAAGGAACATGGAAACAATATAAACCAATTCACTAGGACAAGGGTTGTTGATGATAAACAATGATGTTAAACTAAAAGTCCTAGAAAGAAAGGGTGACCTTATGCCATTACAAATATGAGGTGGGTCATGAAAATTATGAGGTTATAGGTACTATAGTTATTTTTTAATTAATACCAAATATACTATTTGATTCAAGTTTCACATAACACTAGTTTTGTAAAACTATTCAGACACCACCCAAACAATGTAAGTGGACATATATTTGAAAATGGAAACTAGAGAAATTATTTATTCTTATGTATATAACTTCTCTCATGTCTATATTTATGGGATGAAATTATCATTGAAACTTATGATTCTCCCGTTAGTGTAATTCAATTCTATTTTAGGTATGTATTGGGTTTTCTTATATAAACCCAACATAAATTTTAGAGATAATGAAATCACCCGTTTTATCATAAATATCCTTCTTATTTTATAAAAGATTAACAGGGAAGATAATTACCATTTGGAATCATCATCTAATGCATGGATATTATTTCTTTATGAGCAGGAATATCTAACTTAAATAATTGTGTCTAGGGAAAAGATCATGCTTGATGACTTTCCCATTGTGGGGGAATATATTGATTTGATTATGAGAGACTTAAATTGTCTTACAATTAGATGATATTTTGATTCCTTGATAAAACTAATGCCAAAATAATTTTCAATATACAGGAATATATATGTAATTTCTATTGTTGAACATGAATATATTAAAAAGAAACTACAAGGGATTGGGATAAAGGGTTTATACACACATGTTTTTCTCCATGGGGTGCATCAGTCCTCTTAATCGAGAATAAGGATGGGTCAATGTGATTCTATAATATGATTGTGATCTCAGAAATTTCAAGATAAATAATAGGTAGTATCTTCCATGAATTGATAAATTGTTCAATCATCTATGTGGATCCTAATACTTATCTAATTCGGTCTTTATTCGGGATATTATCAATTAAAGGTGAAGAAGGATGATATCCCAAAGATAACCTTCCATAAAATGTATGGGCATAATGATTTCATAGTAATTCCATTAATACTCTATAATGGTCCAATAATATTCATGAAATTAATGAATAATTTATCTATACAATAACTAGAAAAAAATTTAGTATTATTTATTTAAAATATTCTTATCTACTCCAAAATCATGGAGGAACATTAGTAATATTTGAATTTTGTTCTGTAGACCTTGTTAACTGATAATTATTATGTGAATTATAGTAAATGTGTGTTTTGTATGGATCAAGTAACATTCACATGACAATTTATCAACTTAAAATGGATATATATGGACTATCCAAAAATAGAGTCAATTAAATGATGTCCCAACAAATATATGTGATGGAGATTCATAGCTACCTTGGATTAGAAGGGTACTATCTTCGATTTGTAAGAAAATTCTCCCTATTGGGAAGACCACTAAAAGAGATAACTTGAGAGAGTGTGAAGGTTTTATATAATATTTAATGTGAAGAGATCATTAAATAGTTAATGAAGTGGATAATAATTGAACCTATGCTCACATTACCCACCAATGGGGATGGATTTCTTATCTACAATGATTAATCCAAAATGGGTTTGGGATCAGGACTCATGAAAGATAACAAATTGATGGTCTCTACCTCCCAAAAATTAAATATCCATGAGAATAACTACCCAATACATGATATGAAATTAGATGTAGTGATATTTGTGTTGAATATTTCGTGGCATCATCTCTACAACGAAAAGTGTGACATATTTACAAATAATAAAAATAGCAACTATATAATCATTCAAAAGGTTCTCAATAGGCACCAATAGAGGTGGTTAAATAATGTCAATTATTATTATTGTTCAATATGTTACCATATTTGGAAAGAGAATAAAGTGGATGATGCTCTGAGTAGAAAAGATCTTGAAACCCTATCCCCGATGAGGACAAAAATGGATCCAGTCTCCTTGAACATGAAAAGGTTGGAAAGGGGAATAATAAAAGGATTTTTATCCTACATTTCTCAAATAACTACTAAACAATAAATTATATAGAGAACCAAAGAAGCCTCAAAAGATAATGAGGTATTATAGAAAAAGGTATAAAATATTCTTAAGTAACACATTACAAAGTATGGAGTTATAATGTTTGGAACCCAGATATGAGTCCCATCAAATCCATAACTAAGGAGGTAACTTCAAGATTTTGTGCATAGCTCATAATTCTCAATTTATCTAGGAATCACTAAAATTTATAGAAATTTGAAGTAATTTTTTTTTGAGATAACATGATGATGTAGATTGCAGAATTTATTTCTCGATGCTTGGTATACTAGAAAGTCTTGGACAAATGATGGAAGTATAAGGGCATGATTCAACCATTTACCATTATTGTATCGAAATGGGAAAACATAAACATGGATTTTATTTTACAACTCTAAAATAAATCTAATGTAAATACTAAAATAGTTTTGGTTTTTGACCGCCATGAAAAGTAATCACATTTCATTTTTACCTATGATGTCTTCTTTCCTAAAAAAGACTCCAAGATATACATAAAGGAAGTAGTAAGATTACATGGATTTCTACTCAACATTTTATCTGATTGAGATCCAATTTTTACATCAATGTTTTGAGAATCATTTAGTAATAATTCGATATTGAGTAGGGATTCGGTACTGTTTATCACTAATAGATAGATGTTCAGCTTGAGAGATCCATTCAATATCTACGGGATATAGTGATATCTTTTCCAATCTATTTACAATGATATTTTGATCAGAACCATACCCTAAAGGAGTTCTCATATAATAATAGTTTTCATTCTAGCATCTGAATGGAAGCCTATGTGGCTCGGTATGGGAAGAGGTGTCAGACTCCGACATAATCAGATGAAGTTGGTGAGTATAATCTAATAGGAACTAATCATTTACTAGGACTGATAGATAACATTTCAACCATTAAACTCATATATAATCAATAAAAAATAAACCAAAAATCTATACATAAAATCATCAATGAGACTTTCAGTTTGAGGTCAGAGATAGTGTGTCCCTTTACAAATATGCATGGAAGCAATTCATGAGGGTTGGGAATAAGTAAATACTTAGACTAAGATACATTGAACACATTGAGATCCTTAATATCATCCATGTTGGGGCCTATCAACTACCTCCCACATAACCTTTCCCAAGTAAATTATGTGTTCCATATATCCCAATTGAGTATGTACATATCATAACCCTCACATACACTGAATTTATAGGTGGTACCCTGGGAGAATGATCATTATTATGAGAAGAATCTTGTGAAGATGTTAGATCATTGAGAAAGCGTTCAATGAAACATGACAACCTAATATGTCAAATTATTATTTTTTTACCACTTGTTTGGGGAGGAGTCATGGGAACCATAGTATTTGATGAAATAGAAGTACATCAGTCTTTTTTAGGGTATACAATAAATTTAAATGATGAAATTTATGAATTGGGGAAGAATGAAAAAACATGAACTTTTATAAATGAAACTAAATTCTTGGATGAATAAATTCCCTACTAATTAATATAATTAAAGAAAAAATACTCACAAATTTGGTTATTTTGGACCATTATAAAAAATAACCAACTATATTTAATAGATCATAAAGTATCATAAACTTTGATAACATAGAAATTGTATAAAAACCATTAAAATTAGTATATGAAGGGTTATGGTAAAGTTTTATAGACATAGACATAAGGAGTGATGGACTCAACCAGTAGGATCATACCTAGTGAAGTTCATTTATTGAAGCTTTTGATGGATATGGAATCACATGGATTTTCCCTTGAGAAATCCCAATATGAGAGTCAACACAGGAAGAATTAAAAAAACCATTAATGAGATAATTTCAATATTATCAAGATCACCACCCAATATATTTTTTGTTGAACCAACCAAAGAAAGGGTCAACCGTACACACCATACCCTTCAGCCATATGCTGGTATAATAATGGTTTATCAATCTAGACCCTATATTTATGAATATGTATATTTTTCCTTTAAATGAGTCAATGAATTAATTTACCACATTCTATTATTATATTTTTTTCATGAGTTTATGATAATTAGATATTGATCAGAAGAAAACAAAATTAATTTTTTTGAAAATATACCGATTTTATAAATTTGTTTTTATAAATTCAAGAATTTTTAAATGAATTTTATTTTCATATAATATATTTGTTAAATTATATTTATTTAAAAATGATAACATAATATATTGAAGACCAATATAATCATTATAAGGTTCAGAAAATTTTTATTAATAATAAAAAAAGTATTTTAAATATATGATAATTTATATTTAAAAGGTTAAATTCTCATATCTTGATAATTACTTTGAGAAAATAAAAATTATTTTTGAAATAATCATGTCAAAAATATCTTATGGTTAATTTATTATAATTTTCTAAGATAGTCAAATTATTTGGTAAAACATAGAGATGATATTAATATATCATATGTATGATGACACCATAAGAGCCCGAATGTGGTGTAAAAATTTTTATTAATGGAATACATGACCAAAAAATCATCTTTAATCTTTTTTTTAAGATATTTTATCAATTTTATTAATACCATAATGAATCCTACAAAACCTATATTATATTTTAAGGATTTAAACAAAATTCATTATAAACATGGACATATTATACTTCACAAGGGGTATTATATTAAGGAGTTTTGTTCATGAACATATAAATAGTTTAATACCACTCCTCTTTAAAATATATAATGGGGGAAACCATAAAAAATTGTTGTTTTGAATATTTTATCATAGATATTCCAAAACCTATGTTTAGAAATTAATAAAGAACTCTACCTAGTTTTATATAAATACCAACCCGCCCTACCACTCCTCTTTATTAAAAACACATTGTGAATTAATTTACTCTACATATTACTCTCTAAATCCCACCCAATATATTTTCATGATTTTACTCAATTCCTTCCATTCTTTTTGAAGTGACTTTTCTATGTTGGGGATTCTCTCCTTCTCCTCTATATTCAAGTAATCTCTTTAAATTATGTAATTTTTTATACAATTGATCATTTTTAATGTATTTACACATAAAATTACTATAATGTTATATTTATTGTAATTACATACCACATATATGTCTCATTAAACCCTTCCATGATTCATTATATACACCCATTATACTTCAGAGAATATCATGTGATTTTCCAAGAAAAACTTTTATATAGTGAATACATGTCCCTATTTTATATCTAGGGTATTGAACTAGATTATTGTATCCTAAATTTATTGTGTAATTCCACGTTTTTATCTAGAATCCATAATTTTGGGGTCAAAAGTGACTAAATATGTTCTTATTTTGTATGATCTATGTGGAACAAAAAATCATATACATTATATGAATGTAATGGGTGGGAACAAAATTATATAGCCCTCAAATTTATTAGGTAATATTTTTATTATGTGGTATAACATGTATGGTTCATGTTAGGTTATCTTAAAATCATTATGTTGTGTTTTCTTGGAGGCTAGGATTGGATTTTGTTTATGATGTTACATTTTATATTGTTTCCATAATCCATATGTTTCCTCGATGTCATTATATCATACCATGCATTTTGTTCATGATTATGATTCTCATCATTCTATATCACCATATTATACCTATTGAATTGTATTTACTTCATTAACTTATCATATTATTCGACTATTCATTTTTTAATATTTATAGCTCACCCCTTTCTTATGTACGTCCCCAGGTTATCACATGTAGTTTTAGAAGATCAATGGAATAAAATTGAATATCTTTTAATTTTTAATTATGGTTTTTGTTTCCATGTTCATGTTTTTATACTATGTGAGAATTTCTAAAAGACATAAGGCCTCAACATTTTATAGTATTGTATTATGTGTCTTTATGTTATAAATAAAGAATTAAAATTAGTAAATGTCATGGGTTTCCATAGTCCCTTATAGAAGTAATTAACTATAGTAGGGGACACTATATAGTGTAGTAATTTAAGCTAGTCTAGAAGAAATCTAGATCTACCACATAGATATCTAAGGATACAATAACAAAACATGAGTAGTGGTTTGAAAATGATCAATTCATATAATCATTATATTTATCAGTAATAAAAAATAAAAAATAATTGCTCACCTCACCTTTGACAACGTTACAAGGAATATCACCTTTCACATTTATTAAATAATTAAAATATATTTAAATTCATCTTAAATTTGAAAAAAAATTGTATAACAAAAACAAAAAGGTGATTAAGAGAAAGGCAGTTAAAAGTGTCAAGAAAAACATTTTTTATAAAGTACCAATCTAACCTTTAGATCATACCAAGAAAACTATTATATAAAATCATCATTTGAAAACTAAACCCTAGAGAAAATATTTTGAAATCATTTAGAAAAAAATCTTCCTTTGAAACAACATATAAATTTATTTAAAGTCTATGAGATTTTTCATTTTTTATAAGACAATAATGACTAATTGATCCCAATTATAGATTAGTAAAACCCTAATGTTATCCTTTGATTAAAAATAACCGTTTAAAAATAGTGGTTACCCACATTGAAAAAAAAATTAATCCAAATGAATCTTTTAACATAAAATTTAATTAAAAATTCTATATTAGGAATTTATACAAATACCTTGTGTCTATAAATAGTTTTATTAGAAATTTTAAACTAGAAATTCATGGAAACACCTTTATAATTAGTAATAAAAATAATTAAAACATTTAAAACCCAATTAAAGGAATTAAATATAGGTATTTGGATATGAAATAAATTTAGAAATACCAACAACCACATAACTTTTCAAATAAATGGAATTTCACAAAAAACATATAACTCAAACAGTCAGAATTAATTTGCCTTTAATGGAGAGAGAAATAAAATGTCAAGAATAAATCATTAGAATCCCTAGAAAACCAAATTACAATAATTATATCATCTGAAAATATTAGTTTAACCACCCTGGACACTAGGGTTTATGGGAAAAGAGAAAACAATTAAGAAATAGAATAATAGATGATAATATATTAATAATTAAGAGAGGATTGTGGATACCCTAGGAAATATCCTTCAAAATCTTAATGGGATGTCCTTGGAGAGATTTTAGAATGAGAAAAAGAAATTCTTATGGTTCTCCCATGTTCAAATGATTTCAAATGTGGAGATAGGGTTTTGAATAGTGATAAAATTCGCCAATGGTAAAAAGTTATTTTAAAAATTCAAATTTTTGGGGTGGTTATGCAGTTTGGAAACATGGTTTATGAAACCATTCACCAACTATGAAGAATCGGTGGAATTATGTAATTTAACATATGTGTTTTTATCACATTAATCTAAAAAACATTCACAAACCATTCTTAAGATACTGATAAAATAATTCTATGTTAGGTGAGGCCATGTGGTTACACCCTTTAATGATTCCCTGCTACACTAGAAATCCTGTAACTAAAATTATTTTTCATAATTACTACTAAGAAGGTTTACCATGTAAGGTTAGGATAAATGGTTAATACTAAATATACACTAATTGTGTGACGATCACTAAACATGACTCACTATACATGAATTGAATTAGAAGATACTATTATTCATGCAGTAACTATGTGATAACCCTACACCATATAAAGTCCCCAAAAAATTAAAATTGTAATGTTATAACTATTACATATCCAAAATGACCTACAATTATAAAATATTAAACAACATTTACATGGGGATCCAAATTTATATCCAAAAATTCCACTTTATACCCCTATAAATACCTTAGTAAATGTTGAATGTAACAAAAATCAAAACTCTTTCACAAGCTAAAGGTTTTAGTGGAAAAATAGAAGAATCAATTTAGTATTCAGAAACAAATTGTCAATCCCAGGATGTAAATTTCATTGTGTTCTAGAATTACTAGTCTATATTAATAATAATTTAAGACTTGTACCCCATTATCCATATATATGAGAGGGGAGGATATGGTAAACTTGGAGAGGCACAATGTAACAACCTAAAAATTAATTAATAAAAATTCCTCATGATCTAATTAAATGTATTATTATGTAAAGTTTTTATATAAAACATATGCACTTCCTTGGTTTTATGTTTTTGGATTTTAAAATACAATAAATATTTTTTACCATTGCTACTATAGTTGTTTAATCGTGATCACATGATTATTATAAATATAGGGCTTTAACAAATCCAATTTATTTAGAAAAAGGAATCGATGGCCTCATCTAATAGAATTTCTCCATATGAAGTCCATTTTTTGGAGCTCAGAAATGTAGTAATTTCGCTGGACTTTTCTTTTTACCAAGCCCAAGCTGGGCTTTGACATGTTAAGCTTGAACAGAATTTCCTACAAGAGAACTAGATGTTAAAATTGGTTACCACCTAAGCAATGTTATCCGAGACTCCCCAGGTGTCTATCACCACCACACACCTTACCCTTAGGTCTTATGCGAGTGTTATAAGGGGTTATGTAACAATACCCTAACACTATGATTTTGTGCTTTATTTTTTGTATAATAAATATATATTCATTTATTTATTATTACTTTGTGAATGGGTTTTAATGAACAAATAGTATTTTTAGTTAATATTAAATTTTGGAAAATATTTTGATGGAATATTGGATTTATGAATAAAATAATATTTTAATAAAATATTATAATTAATCAAATTTTATTAAATATAAATGATCATATAATTTTTATGAATAGAATTGTAATTTGTATTAATGTTTGAAAGCTGTTTGTGTCAAAACCCAATAATTTTCTATAAGTGTCATTTTTTATTTTAAAAATGAAAATTCAAATATTTAAAATTTTATTTGGATAAAATTAATATAATTTTCGGATTTAGGGTGTCAAAATTATCTAACGGCGATTTTTTCATATTTGTTTGAGAAGGTAAAATTTTCCGGTTAAATTTTAAATACCGTTTAAAAATATAATGTGTTTTATGACATAACAATGACCCAATAGTGATGCAATAAAATAAAATAAAAGATATTTTCAGCCAATATATTTATTAACTTCAACATAATGTGATTTTTTTGATTAATTTTATGGTGCCTTAGTGGATCCTCTAAGATTTATAAAGTATTTTAACTTTTTAAAATGATTTCTGTGAGAGGGTGACTCTCCTCCACATAAGCAAGCCTAATATTTTAATAAGATCTTCTATTTTCCTTATAAAATAATCTTTTTCACTCTCCTTTTTAAAAAACCAAGGGATGGTTAGTGTTTTTTATTAGTTTCTTGTGTGGTTTCCAAAACCTCAATAATAAATAATCCCCTCTCTTTTTCTATATAAACCCACTCAATCTCTCATTCCTCTTAACTCAAAACCTTTTGGGCTTGAACAACATCTGTCCTACTCCCTCTATAAATTTCCCAAGGTGCCCCAATCTCCCTAGAAGCCTCTCTCAAGACTCTCCCATGTGTTTAGGATAACACTTCGATGTAAGGGATTTATTCTATTCTCATTTTGTCCAAATTTCTTTATGTTGTTATACCATTTTATTTTCAATTAAAAATTTTGGGGTATGATTTAAAACCTTTCCCATACATCCCTCCTTATTATTGAATGGTGAGGGACCTATTTCTCTCTCATTAATGCCTCCAATGTACACTCATTACCATGTCATAATTTCATAAGGAATTTCTCTCTTCTCATTTACATTCAAGAAATTATTTTATATTATGCTTCTAAATTCAATTATATATGTCGGGATATTATGTTCATTGACCCCATTTCTTTCCATTTCATGTAAAAATGATGATTTACCCTTTTATCGCTCATCAACCCATTTTTTTATTTTTATTTGATGTCGTTATGCTGCCGAAGTTACACCAAACTTTCCATGCCAATATCATCATGTAAGTGAATACCATAGTCTTTACTCTATCAATGGTATTCACCTTTATACACTTGTACTTGTTGATTGAGAACTTAAATTTATGAATTCCATATCACTTATTTGTGGAATAAAATATGATTTTTAATGAATCCATATTGTATGATCTATGTGGAATAGTTATGCATGAAATGAAATGATTAGGAAGGGTGCACCCTGATAGAGCTCGAATGTGTCGGGTAAAGAATAGTATCATGACACGCCCTATGAAATGAGGGATTAATCATGATAATTCAAGTAAAATGATAGTTTACTCGTGCTAATTCAATTTCAATGAGGGTTTACTAATGCTCCATGACCAATGAGCCTTGGCTCATGTTAATATCATGTTAAATGTTATTGTCACATTTCCATGTTATGATAATCATTCTATATCATGTCTTTATGTTAATTTTTCACTTGTGATCCATTGATATTACAATTCCCTAACATGTACTATATTATTTATGTTATGTCTTGTTTACTCCCTTATCGGACTTTATAGATCACCCTTTTCTTATGCATATACTCAGGTTATCCCATGCAATGCTAAGTATGAAGGAATGTTTTGGTCATGTAAAAGAAGTATTCAATAAAGATATTGTGTTTTATGTTCTAAGTTGTTGGGTAATGTTCCTAATCCCCAAAATCACTATATCTATCGGTTTTCAGGGTTTTATTAAGTGCAAATTTATGTAATAATTCATTTTTAAATGTGTAATAAAGTGCAGGGTTGTTATAGTTGGTATTAGAGGATATGTTTAGTTATTTTTGGTATTAAGTTTAGAAAACCCTTGTGAAAGCCTTAGGGATAAGTCTAAGTATAATAAAAACATCACTAAATTTTGGGGAGTATAGAGTAAGTGGTTTTTCAATAAAACACATCCATGTCAGGATATGAACAAGTAGAGGAGGCTCTGGCACAGATGTATCTAGGGGTAAAACCCAAACACACCTCTTTGAGCTAGACTCAAATGGGTACTGGGGCATGAAAATGGGCCTTACGGAAATATTTGTATGAAACTCCTTAAAGATATGATTTGGTAAATTCATGAGAATAGTATGAACCATTATTAATGGAATAAAAAATTCCCATATGAATAAATGTTGGGAAGTAGATCATGGATGACATAAATTTAAGCCTATAAATTCATAAGTAATGGAAATGAATTTGATTTATAAGTTATCACTTTTTTTCTTTGGATTACCCTTGATGTGTTTCCCATAACATTCCTTTTATTACAGCCAATGGCTGGTAATAGGAGGACTCGGGCTAACAACCAATGCAAAGTTCAGTGTGATGAATGTTCTAATGAGATACACAATCTGATGGGAGCGGGAATCACAAGCATTTCAATGATACAATCTCAGTTAACCTTTGTTTTGAATAGAAACATGGGTCAAGTGGAACGTTCAACCCCCCCCCCCCCGCAAATAACAAGATATAATTGAGAGATCAATGAGACAAAGTCCACCTACTTTCAACGGATCATATGACCCCACAATCACCAAACAATAGATCAACTCCATTTAAAAAATCTTCTCCATCCTTAAATGTTCTGAATAAGCGAAGGTTCTTTGGGCTATTTATCATATGGAGGGTGAATCTGATCAATGGTGAACATTGATCAATAATACATATCATGAGAAAGATTTCGAGGTGTAAGAATGGAAGGATTTTTGTAAGATGTTTTTCGATAAATATTTTCCTCACAGCTTCCAACTTAAGATATAAAGGGAGTTCATTGAACTTAGGAAAAAAAGATGAAAAATCTATCAAAGCGTATGAGAAAAACATCACATGGATTTCAAGATATGCCTCCGGATTTTTTGTTACCCCTGAATAAAAGGTCTTCTGCTTCTTTGGTTCAATAAAACCTAGACTTCTGAAATCCATAGAGATCTGTGACTTTGAAATTTTGATGAAATTTTCTGATGTTCCCTTAAAGTCAAAATTGGGATTCGAGAATCTTAGCGGTATCATGTGGATATGAAGTGGAAAGTAGACTTTAACTATGGTGGTCCGATTGATAAATCCAATGGTGCTAAGACATTCCATCACCCCACATGTCAAAGGTGCATAAAGAAGCACCATAGAAAATACGTGAAGGGGATGAAAAAATGCTTTAGGTGTGGAAGAGAATGGCTCATGGATATTAACTGCCAGAATAGAAATACGATGTTGTGACCTAAGAGTAGAAAACGCTATTCAACCCTCAATTTATTGTTCATTTCTTCTGTTTCAATGAACCAAATTTTTTTTGAACTATTTCCCTAATCCAAAGGTTTTTAGAGGCAACCAAAAACCTCCACGGCATCAATGGAGAGCTTTATTACATCATAAATGCTAAAAAAATACTAACAATGAAGTGGTGAAAGGTATACTAGTTATTCATTCAAGAATAGAGAACATACTTTTTGATTTGGGTTCTACACATTCTTTTATATTCTGTATGTTTAGTAGAATAATCATAACACCACCACAAATAATGGAAGTAAAGATATTGGTGAGAATGTAAAATGGGTAAATAATTGTATCCCATGAATATAACTCCTCGCCTATCAGAATTTGTGTATTGAACTTATCAGAGAACCTCAACATACTTCTTATGGTGTAATTTTATTCAATTCATGGTATGTATTGGATTTCCCTAGACAAAGCCAACATAAATATCCATGAGAGGTAAATCACACTCCAAATGGAGAATCAATACCTGATTCTTTATAAGTTCAAGGAGGAGGATGAATCTTGTTTAAAACCATCATCTCAAAAATTTATATTACTACCCTATGATCACACATATCTTGCTCAGATGATTGAGTCTATGGAAGAAACCATCCTTTAATACATGCGTATAATTAGGGAATTCACTGAAGTGTTTCACGAATATTTGTTTGGTCTTCCTACCAGAAGATATTTTGAATTTTCAATTGATCTTATACCTGGGTCATTTCCAATATCCAAAACTACATATATAATGGATGCTATGGATCTTGAGGAGCTAAATAAACATCTATTATAGAATTTTGATAAATTGTTTATACACCCAAGTGCGTCACCGTGGGGTGCACCAGTCCTCTTCATCAAGAATAAGGATTTTTCAATCCGCATTTGCATAGATTATTGTGAGCTCAACAAAATCATGATCAAGAAAAATTATCTGCTTCCATGGATTGATGACTTTTTTAATTATCTATGTGGAGCACAATACTTCTCCCAGGTGGATTTTCAATTGGGATATTACCAAATAAGTGTGAAGAAGGTGGATATCTCCAAGACTGCTTTTCGTACAAGGTACGGGAAATATGAATTCCTAGTAATGTCTTTAGGACTCACTAATGCTCCATAAATCTTCATTGACATGATGAATATAGTCTTTAGATATTAACATGAAAAATTTGTGGTAGTCTTTATAGATGATTTTCTAATATACTCCAAAACCAAGGAAGAGCACAAGGAGCATCTGAATATTGTACTAGATACCTTGTGAAAGGAGAATCTCTATGCAAAGTACAACAAGTGTGAGTTTTGGTTGAAGGAGGTATAATTATTGGGTCATATCATCACAAGAAATGGGATATATATGGATCCCTCCATGAAAAATACAATTGAGGGATACCAAGGCCAACATCTATGATGGATATCTGTATATTCCTTGGGTTAGCTGGATATTATCACCTGTTTGTGAGAAATTTCTCAAGATTTTCAAACCCTCTTACCCAACTAGCTCGAAAGTGATTCAAGTTTTAATAGAGTGATGAATGAAAAGATAACTTCAAGGAGTTAAAAAGGAGGCTTATCACTGCACATGTGCTCACACTACACAAAAGTGGAGAATTTTCTGTGGTATTTAGTGGTGCTTCAAAGAAGGTCATGGGATTTGTTTTGATGAAAAATGAAAGATTAATTTCCTATGCTTCAAGGCAATTGAAAGTTCATGAGAAAACTATCTGACACATGATTTGTTGTTGGTTGCAGTAATATTCACTTTAAAAATTTAGCGACATTACCTCTTTGTGGAGAAGTGTGAAATATACAAGGATCAAAAACTCCTCAGGTATATATTCACATAGAAAGAGTTAACCATGCACCCAAAAAGATGGTTAGAGATGATCAACGACTGTGACTTCTCAATCCACTTCCACCTTGGGAAAACGAACAAGGTGGAAAATTCTCTAAGTAGAAAGGATTGAGAAACTATTTCATTGATGAAAATTGAAAGGGATCCAAACTTCATAGATTTGATGAACATGGAAATATGAATCATAAATAAGGGAACATCATCAATCCTTTCACAAATGATTTCTTAACTGTCTGTTTCAGAAAGGTTAAAGAATTATAGAAAGGATGATGTGGGTATTCAAAAGAAAATGACAACTATTATAAATGGTAAATCCTCAGAGTTCACTTTTAATGAAGAAGGAATTATGAGTTTTGGGACAAGACTATGTGTTCCCTAAAATGTGTAGTTAAGGGATAAACTTTTGGATGATGCACATTGTTAAAATTTCTATATTGTAACACCCCGAGCTTCCACGATACGCTTCTCATTCAACAATGCAATAGCTTGCATTGTACGCAACATCGAGTTCTAAAACACCGCGACTAATCAATGTAGCTGTTATGAATAGTAATAACCACTTTTTAAAATTATAGAAATTTTATATTTCAAAATGGACTTCATTTTTGGATTCGGAATATCGAAATTAGCCTATGTTGAATTTTTGGTATTTTTCTGAGAACTAATTTTTTATGAATAGTGAAAAATACTTAAAAACAACTTTTTTAATAAAAATGATTTATATTAATAAATTATAGTATTTAGTGGTTTTAAAGTATAATTAGAATATATTTTTACCATTTTACCCAATGGTGGTCATTAGAATTAATTTAACATTGAAATTGGACATAAACAATTGCCAATATTTTGATATAAATTGTTTTTTAAAAACACGCAATTTGTTGTGACAGCGGGAAATAATTATAAAATTAATTAATGCAACTTATATGTTTGGAATTTTGTAAAATAGATATCATTTTTGAATTCTGAATATCAATTATAGCTTAGGGTGAAATTTTGGCGTTGTTCTGAAAAACTTCAATTTTTGATGAATAGTGAAACCACTAAGTGGTAGTTAAATGACTGATTTTTCGTTTAAATGAAATATTACCACTTCTGTGATTTGATTTTCAAAAATCCGACATACATGGTTGTCATTAAGAATTAAAATGTGGTTCAATGAGATTAAAATAATTTTTGGTGAATAGTAACTTTTAAGTTCTTAATCGCGATTAGAGGTAATTAGTGTAGTTTAAGGTAAAAATAATGTTTTAATAATATGAGATGAGCTTGAAACATGTCCTACCCTCATTGGATGTACCATGGCCGACCAAGACAATCCATGGGTCAACATGGGGACCCCATGGAGCCACTTTAGTTGGAAAATGACATAAATACATTTTATTTAATGTTAAAGTAAAAAATGACACAAACATGACATGTTTTACTAAAACAATTTTTACATGGGGTTATACAAGTCATATTTTTGACTATAAATAGTCATTGGAAATCTAAAAAGATTTCCTACATCATAGTATTTTTTTTATAGTTTTTAGACATTAAATAAATTAAATTATTTATGACATCATTATGATGCAGCGATGACCTCATTATTTAACGATTTTAATAAAATGAAAAGATAATGTACAATCCAAAGCTTACACTTGTCCAAAGACTATTGGATGGGTAGATTTCGAACCCTTATCACCTTAGCCACGAATTATATAAGTGTGGGCTATGAAGACTTTGTTATTAGTTTTTCACTTTATGATGTAATGTAACATTTATAAATGTATCTAGTGTTTCCAAGGCTACTAAACTAATCGGTCTTTCGAGACTTGATTTTTTGTGATCATGCCATTGTTATGAAGTAATGCACCGACTTTGGGTAGCTGGGTTCGGGGCGTTACCGTTGGTATCAGAGGAAGTTTAGTACAAACCTCGGAAGCTAGATTTAGACAAACTCTGATTAGAGCATGTAGACCTAAGATGAACTTTGAGGGTTAGTATAGAAGAACTTCTTAAAATTTTGGTATTGTAGAGATTTTGTGAGTTTTCCGAGCAATACATCCCTATCTGGATACGAGCAGGTAGAGGCGGCTCTGGCACAGATGTACCTAGGGGTAAAATTCGAAAACATCGCTTTGCGCTAGACTCGAACGGGAACTGGTGCACGGCAACGGGCCTTGCTGCACTCTTGGTTACGACACTCCCAGGGGATATGCTTAAGATAATTCCCATTTTCTTTACAAAACACTATAAAGGGTTACAAGTATATACCTCCTCAAAGAAATTTTTTTATGATTATGGATTATATCCATAATTAGTTAAATTTATGTTAAGTGTTTTACATGTATGGAATTATGTATTTTGATTCATAAACTAATCTAGTTTATGCCATTATTTAGAAATGGTGCCTAGTGGAAGGAATGGAAACCGTATCAATGCACGCACTCCGTGTAGGGATTCCCCTCCTACTCAAGATAATTATGGTGGAGAAAGTGATATAACTGGTGCTGATCAGCTTCTCACCGTATTGGGACAACTCACGCAGGTTATGAATAATAACCTTACTCGTATGGAGCACCCTGGTCCACAACGTGGAGGATCAATGCTAGACCGTTTCATGAGGCAACAACCACCAACCTTCAATGGGAGTACAAATCCTATATTAGCTGATCAATGGATAAATTCCTTAGAGAAAATATTCCATGCCTTGGGGAGTAGTGAAAGGGAGAAAGTTGTCGTGGCAGTTTTCCACCTCACTGGAGATGCCGATCAAAGTTGGTCACTAATTCAAAACACAAAGGAAGATGATAAATTAACAAACATGGAATGGCAGGAGTTCAAAGAGCTGTTCTTAGAAAAATACTTTCCTCGAGACCATCGAGCGGATATGGAAAGGCAATTTCTGAGTCTGAGGCAGAAGGAGGATGAAAATGTCGCAAAGTATGAGGCTAACTTTACAAGGTTAGCGAGGTATGATGCAGATTACATACATAACCCAAGAAGTAAGACTGATCGTTTCTTTGATGGGTTAAATCCATTTCTCTGTCTAGCTTTAGTATCACAAACCTTCTCTTCATACGAAGGTATTGTCTCGTGCGCTATCAAGACCGAAAAGCAATTCTCTAAGTCTTATGACAATAAAGTAAAGCAAGAGAAGAAGAGAACGGTGGAACAAGAAGCAGATAAAGGGAAAAAGGGAAAGAAGGATTTTCCATTATGTGATAATTGTGGGAAGAATCACCCTCGTACTTGCCTAAAAGGAATGGGAGTTTGTTATAAATGTGGAGAAAAAGGTCACCAGGCGAGTGATTTCAAGGGAAAGAAAGAGGCTATCAATGTTGAATGCTACAATTGTAGGGAAATGGGGCATTATGCAAATGAATGTCCTAAGCGTCAGGGAAACTTACCTCAGAAAAGGCCAAGGGATCAAGGACAATCTTATGCTGTTCCTACAGTTGAAGCAGAATAACTAATGTATTGGTGCTTTTGGACTCATGGATTATATTCTGGTTATTAGAATAATGTGATATATATATAAGGATTGTACTGCAGTACTTGTTGATTTCAGTAAGGTTTTAATATGATGAAGGTAATTATATTTTTAGTATGTGACAATAATAGAAACTTTACTTTATTTGGGGAATCTGATAAATTGATTTTGGAATTAAGAGACCTTTTAGAGAAAGTCTGGACAGAGGTATTTTGGATAACTATAAAGGTTGGAGTGGATTAAGTTGATCTTTGGATAGTATTGTTTAAGGTTAAAAAATTTATGAAGATTATTTGTGGAATATTATAATACTATAGTTTTAGGAAAAGGACAACCTGCAGGGTGGGGCATAACGCGTCACGTCGGACAAAGCTGCAGGAATCGAACCCACAACCATAGTGCGACAAGCCTTTATTTCCTACCACTAGCCTACAGGAAGTCCCTGGTTGTTACAAAATAATTTTACTAATCTAAATGGTATGTTTTAACATTTGGAACCTTATACAATTAGGATAAGTATAATATTTTTGAGTTCTATTATCTTTTTGAGTGAAAGATGAGTTGAAGGTTGAAACTCTAATTGTCAAGCATAAATATATATATATACCTATCTCTTATTCAATGAATAAATTAATTCTTAAACTTTAGTAAAGGGATATTAAAAAAAATGTGTTATCCTAATATGTTATGTCTTGTTGAACTGATGATATTTTAAATCAACATAGATTGAAGGCTTTGAGGCCCTCAATTTGACAGTTGATTGTGATTATGACCTCAATCACTCCCTAAAAATATTTACGTTTTTGCTCCAACTATATGTCTCTAATTGCCACCAATGTTCTCCTAATCGAGATCATAATTGGGTGGTGACGTTTTCATTTCCCTTTCCCTCTTATTAAGGCTAAATTTTACTAATCTTATTTCCGATGTGGGTTTTCCACAAAGGTATTTTCCCTTTTCAACCTTTTATTTTCAAAGAAAAAAAATTCAAATTGTGAGGACGCAATTTATCGAAGTAGGGGAGAATGTAACACCCCGAGCTTCCACAATACGCTTCTCATTCAATAATGCAATAGCTTGCATTGTACGCAACTTCGAGTTCTAAAACACTACGACTAATCAATGTAGCCGCTATGAATAGTAAAAACCACTTTTTAAAATTATAGAAATTTTATATTTTAAAATGGACTTCATTTTTGGATTCAGAATATCGAAATTAGCCTATGTTGAATTTTTGGTATTTTTCTGAAAACTTCTAATTTTATATGAATAGTGAAAAATACTTAAAAACAACTTTTCTAATAAAAATAATTTATAGCGATAAATTATACTATTTAGTGGTTTAAAAATATAATTAGAATATATTTTTACCATTTTACCCAATGGTGGTCATTAGAATTAATTTAACATTGAAATTGAACATAAACAATTTCCAATCTTTTGATATAAATTGTTTCTTAAAAACACGCTATTTGTTGTGACAGCGGGAATTAATTATAAAATTAATTAATGCAACTTATATGTTTTGAATTTTGTAAAATAGACATCATTTTTGAATTCGGAATATCAATTATAGCTTAGGGTGAAATTTTGGCGTTGTTCTGAAAAACATCAATTTTTGATGAATAGTGAAACCACTAAGTGGTAGTTAAATAACTGATTTTTCGTTTAAATGAAATATTACCACTTCTGTGATTTTATTTTAAAAAATCTGACATACATGGTTGTCATTAAGAAGTAAAATGTGGTTCAATGAGATTAAAATAATTTTTGGTGAATAGTAACTTTTAAGTTCTTAATCGCGATTAGAGGTAATTAGTGTAGTTTAAGGTAAAAATAATGTTTTAATAATATGAGATGAGCTTGACACATGTCCTACCCTCATTGGATGTGCCATGGCCGACCAAGACAATCCATGGGTCAACTTGGGGACCCCATTGAGCCACTTTAGTTGGAAAATGACATAAATACCTTTTATTTAATGTTAATGTAAAAAATGACACAAACATGAAATGTTTTACTAAAACAATTTTTACATGGGGTTATACAAGTGATATTTTTGAATATAAATAGTTATTGGAAATCTAAAAAGATTTCCTACATCATAGTATTTTTTTTATAATTCATAGACATTAAATAAATTAAATTATTTATGACATTATTATGATGCAGTGATGACCTCATTATTTAACGATTTTAATAAAATGAAAAGATAATGTACAACCCAAGGCTTACACTTGTCCAAAGACTATTGGATGGGTAGATTTCAAACCCTTATCACCTTAGCCACGAATTATATAAGTGTGGGATATGAAGACTTTGTTATTAGTTTTTCACTTTATGAAGTAATGTAACATTTATGAATGTATCTAGTGTTTCCAAGGCTACTAAACTAATCGGTCTTTCGAGACTTGATCTTTTGTGATCATGCCAATGTTACAAAGTAATGCACCGACTCTGGGTAGCTGGGGTTGGGGCGTTATAGTTGGTATCTGAGGAATTTTAGTACAAACCTTGGAAGCTAGATTTAGACAGACTCTGATTAGAGCACGTAGACCTAAGATGAACTTTGAGGGTTAGTATAGAAGAACTTCCTAAAATTTTGGTATTGTAGAGATTTTGTGAGTTTTCTGAGCAATAAATCACTGTCTGGATACGAGCAGGTAGAGGCGGCTCTGGCACAGATGTACCTAGGGGTAAAACCCGAAAACACCGCTTTGAGTTAGACTCGAATGGGAACTGGTGCACGACAACGGGCCTTGCTGCACTCTTGGTTACGACACTCCCAGGGGATATGCTTAGGATAATTTCCATTTTCTTTACAAACCACTATGAAGGGTTACGAGTATATACCTCCTCAAAGAAAACATTTTTATGATTATGGATTATATCCATAATTAGTTCAATTTATGTTAAGTGTTTTACAAGTATGGAATTATGTATTTTGATTCATAAACTAATCTAGTTTATGCCCTTATTTAGAAATGGCGCCTAGTGGAAGGAATGTAAACTGTATCAATGCACGCACTCCATGTAGGGATTGCCCTCCTGCTCAAGATAATTATGGTGGAGCTAGTGATACAACTGGTGTTGATCAGCTTCTCACCGTATTGGTACACCTCACGCAGGTTATGAATAATAACCTTACTCGTATGGAGCACCCTGATCCGCAACGTGGAGGATCAATTCTAGAACGTTTCATGAGGCAACAACCACCAACCTTCAATGGGAGTACAAACCTTATAGTAGCTGAGCAATGGATAAATTACTTAGAGAAAATATCCCATGCCTTGGGGAGTACTGAAAGGGAGAAAGTTGTCATGGCAGTTTACCGCCTCACTGGAGATGTCGATCAATGGTGGTCACTAATTCAAAACACAAAGGAAGGTGATGAATTAACAAACATGGAATGGTAGGAGTTCAAAGAGTTGTTCTTAGAAAAATACTTTCCTCAATACCATCGAGCGGATATGGAAAGGAAATTTCTGAGTCTGAGGCAGAAGGGGGATGAAAATGTCGCAAAGTATGAGGCTAACTTTACAAGGTTATCGAGGTATGCTGCAGATTACATACGTAACCCAAGAAGTAAGATTGATCGTTTCTTTGATGGGTTAAAACCATTTCTCCGTCGAGCTTTAGTATCACAAACCTTCTCTTCATACGAAGGTATTGTCTTGTGCTCTATCAATACAGAAAAGTAATTCTCTAAGACTTATGACAACAAAGTAAAGCAAGAGAAGAAGAGAACGGTGGAACAAGAGACAGATAAAGGGAAAAAGGGAAAGAAGGATTTTCCATTATGTGATAATTGTGGGAAGAATCACCCTCGTACTTGCCTAAAAGGAATGGGAGTTTGTTATAAATGTGGAGAAAAAGGTCACCAGGCGCGTGATTGCAATGGAAAGAAAGAGGCTATCAATGTTGAATGCTACAATTGTAGGGAAATGGGGCATTATGAAAATGAATTTCCTAATCATCAGGGAAACTTACCTCAGAAAAGGCCAAGGGATCAAGGACAATCTTATGCTGTTACTACAGTTGAAGCAGAATAACTAATGTATTGGTGCTTTTGGACTCATGGATTATATTCTGGTTATTAGAATAATGTGATATATATATAATGATTGTACTACTGTACTTTTTGATTTCAGTAAGGTTTTAATATGATGAAGGTAATTATATTTTTAGTATGTGACAATAATAGAAACTTTACTTTGTTTGGGGAATCTGGTAAATTGATTTTGGAATTAAGAGACCTTTTAGAGAAATTCTGGACAGAGGTATTTTGGATAACTATAAAGGTTGGAGTGGATTAAGTTGATCTTTGGATAGTATTGTTTAAGGTTAAAAAATTTATGAAGATTATTTTTGGAATATTATAACACTATAGTTTTAGGAAAAGGACAACCTGCAGGGTGGGGCATAACCAGTCGCGTCGGACAAAGCTGCAGGAATCGAACCCACAACCATAGTGTGACAGGCCTTTATTTCCTACCACTAGCCTACAGGAAGTCCCTGGTTGTTACAAAATAATTTTACTAATCTAAATGCTATGTGTTAACATTTGGAACCTTATACAATTAGGATAAGTATAATATTTTTGAGTTCTATTATCTTTTTGAGTGAAAGATGAGTTGAAGGTTGAAACTCTAACTGTCAAGCATAAATATATATATACCTATCTCTTATTCAATGAATAAATTAATTCTTAAACTTTAGTAAAGGGATATTAAAACAAAAAATGTGTTATCCTAATACGTTATGTCTTGTTGAACTGATGATATTTTAAATCAACATAGATTGAAGGCTTTGAGGCCGTCAATTCGACAGTTGATTATGATTGATGACCTCAATCACTCCCTACAAATATTTACGTTTTTCCTCCAATTATATGTCTCTAATTGCCACCAATGTTCTCCTAATCGAGATCATAATTGGGTGGTGACATTTTCATTTCCCTTTCCCTCTTATTAAGGCTAAATTTTATTAATCTTATTTCCGATGTGGGTTTTCCACAAAGGTATTTTCTCTATTCAACCTTTTATTTTCAAAGAAAAAAATTTCAAATTGCGAGGACGCAATTTATTGAAGGAGGGGATAATGTAACACCCCGAGCTTCCACGATACGCTTCTCATTCAATAATGAAATAGCTTGCATTGTACGCAACATCGAGTTCTAAAACACCGCGACTAATCAATGTAGCCGTTATGAATAGTAATAACCACTTTTTAAAATTATAGAAATTTTATATTTCAAAATGGACTTCATTTTTTGATTCGGAATATCGAAATTAGCCTATGTTGAATTTTTGGTATTTTTCTGGGAACTTCTAATTTTTTATGAATAGTGAAAAATACTTAAAAACAACTTTTTTAATCAAAATAATTTATAGTGATAAATTATACTATTTAGTGGTTTTAAAGTACAATTAGAATATATTTTTACCATTTTACCCAATTGTGGTCATTAGAATTAATTTAACATTGAAATTGGACATAAAAAATTGCCAATCTTTTGATATAAATTGTTTCTTAAAAACACGCTATTTGTTGTGAGAATGGGAATTAATTATAAAATTAATTAATGCAACTTCTATTTTTGGAATTTTGTAAAATAGACATCATTTTTGAATTCGGAATATCAATTATATCTTAGGGTGAAATTTTGGCGTTGTTCTGAAAAACTTCAATTTTTGATGAATAGTGAAACCACTAAGTGGTAGTTAAATAACTGATTTTTCGTTTAAATGAAATATTACCACTTATGTGATTTTATTTTAAAAAATCCGACATACATGGTTTTCATTAAGAAGTAAAATGTGGTTCCATGAGATTAAAATAATTTTTGGTGAATAGTAACTTTTAAGTTCTTAATCGCGATTAGAGGTAATTAGTGTAGTTTAAGGTAAAAATAATGTTTTAATAATATGAGATGAGCTTGACACATGTCCTACCCTCATTGGATGTTCCATGGCCGACCAAGACAATCCATGGGTCAACTTGGGGACCCCATGGAGCCACATTAGTTGGAAAATGACATAAATACCTTTTATTTAATGTTAAAATAAAAAATGACACAAACATGAAATGTTTTACTAAAACAATTTTTACATGGGGTTATACAAGTCTTATTTTTGACTATAAATAGTCATTGGAAATCTAAAAATATTTCCTACATCATAGTATTTTTTTTATAATTTTTAGACATTAAATAAATTAAATTATTTATGACATCATTATAATGCAGCGATAACCTCATTATTTAACGATTTTAATAAAATGAAAAGATAATGTACAATCCAAGGCTTACACTTGTCCAAAGACTATTGGATGGGTAGATTTCGAACCCTTATCACCTTAGCCATGAATTATATAAGTGTGGGCTATGAAGACTTTGTTATTAGTTTTTCACTTTATGATGTAATGTAACATTTATGAATGTATCTAGTGTTTCCAAGGCTACTAAACTAATCGGTCTTTCGAGACATGATCTTTTGTGATCATGCCAATGTTACGAAGTAATGCACCGACTCTGGGTAGCTGGGGTCGGGGCGTTACATATATTCACCTAGGAAAGACTAATATGTATCCATATCTATGAGAGATTTATTTTTGGGTTAAAATGATGAGGGATATCAATGAGTGTACATAAAACTCCCAAGTATGTCAAAAAGTGATGGCTGAGAGTTAGAAGTCTAATGTTATGATGCAACCATTACCCATACCAACATAGAAATGGGAGAACATCACCATGGACTTTGTCACCATAATTACAAATAAATACAAAGGAGACAATGCTATATATATTTTTGTGGATCGTCTTACAATTACTGCACACTTCATTGACATTCGAGAGGATTTCACATTAGATCAACTAAAATAGATGTACATCAAATAAGTGGTAATGCTACACAGAGTACCACTATCTATTTTATCTGATTGTGATAAAATATTCACCTCTATGTTCGGTAAAAGTCTCCAACATGGTGTAAATACTGATATGAACTTCAGTATGGATTATCATCCTCAAACTGATGGCCAATCTAAGCAGATTATCCATAAACTTGAGGACATGTTGAGAGCATGCTCAATGGACTACAAAAGAGGATGGGATCAACATCTTCACCTTTTTGATTTCTCTTACAATAAAACATTCTACTCAAGAACCCAAATGGATCTTTATGAAGCCCTTTATGGGAAGAGATACAGAATACCAGCATGTTCAGATGAGATTGGGGAGATAAAACTGTTAGGTCCCAAAATGGTTACAGAAATGGGGGAGAAGTTTAAGACCATCCAACAACACATTAATGCTACTAAGAGTTGAAAAAAGAGCAATTTTGATAATCATCGACGATACCAAGAGTTTTATGTGGGAAAAATGGTATTTATATTCATTTTAACATGGAAGATAGTTATGCTATTTGTGAAGAAGGAAAATCATATTTCAGAGTACATCATACATTTTGAGACACTTGATTGCTTTGGAGCAGTAGAATATTGACTAGTACTCCCACCGTACCAATCTCAAGTACATGATGTATTCCATGTTTCACTCAATAAGAAGTACATATTTGACCCTTCACATATTCTCAATTCAGAGGTGGTACCATTGATGAATTACCACTCCAAAAAGATAAGCTAGTGAATATCTTAGATTGATGGGAAAAAGTTCTACGAAATAAGATAATTCCCTCGTCAAGGTGTTGTGGAGAAACCACCAGTTAGGAGTATCGATGTGGGAATCGGAGTAAGTGATGAAGCAGAGATACCCTTATCTATTTTATTATAGGAAAAGGAAATTTTGATGGAAAATTTTTACATTGGGAAGATTGTAACGAGCCAAATTTTTTATTAATAAAAATTCCCCTTGATCTAATTAAATGTCTTATTATGTAATGTGGTTATATAAAACATATTAACTTTGTTGGTTTTATGTTTTTGGATTTTAAAATACTATTCTAAACTATTATAGTCACTAATATAGCCATTTAATAGTGATCACATGATTAGTAAATATATAGGGCTTTAAAAAATTCAATTTACTCAGACAAAAGAAGTGATGACCTCATCTAGTAGAATTGATCCATAAGAAGCCCCTTCATTGGATCTCATAAAAGATATAGCGTCATTGGGTTCTAACTTGAATAAGACCAATCTAAGCTTCAGCAGTTTATGCTTGAATAGAATCGCCTACGAGAGAAGTGGAAGTTAATAGAGATTACCACCCGAGAGATGTTATCTAATCTAGCCTAGGAGTCTATCACCATCACACACCTTACCCTTAGGTCTTATGCGGGTATTATAAGTTGATATTTAACAATAACCTAGCACTATTATCGAGTGATTTATTATTCGTATAAAGAATACGCATTCATTTTATTATTGTTACTTTGTAAATATTTTTAAAGAACAAATAGTATTTTTAGTTAATATTCAATTAAGAAATCTATTTCGATGGATTAATGGTTTTTTGAATTATATAATATTTTAATAAAATAATATTACTAAATCTAGTTTTATAAAAAAATAAATGATAGTATAATTTTTTTGAATAGAAATGTAATTTTAATTAAGGTTTTAAATATGTTTTTACCAAAACCCATGAATTTTCGATAAATGTCCGTTTTTATTTTAAAAGTAAAAAATCACATATTTAGAAAATTATTTTGTTAAAATTAATATCATTTTTGGATTTTTTTACATCTAAATTATATAAGGGTTAATTTTTCATATTTTTCTGAGACTATCAAATTTTCAATTAAAAATTAAATACCATTTCAATATATAATATGTTCTATGACATCATAATGATCCAATAGTGATGAAATAAAATAATATAAAAGTAATTTTCATCCGATATATGTGTTAAAAATAAAATAATGTGATTTTATTTTTTTTATTAATTTTAGGGTCTCAAAGTGGACCCTCTAAAACATATAATGTATTTTAAATTTTTAAAATTACTTCCTTGAGAGAGTGACTCAACTCCACATAAGCAAGGATAATATTTTAACAATTTCCACCATTGTCCCTATAAAATAAGTTTTTCCACTCCCATTTATAATAAAAATTGAGAAAAACCCATGGTATGGTTTTTACTTTTTTTAGTTTAATGTGTGGTGTTCAAAACCTAAATAATAAAGAATTTCTTCACCTTTCCTATGTAAACCCACTTAATCTCCCATTCCTCTTCTCGTAAAACATTTAAAGATTGTCCAGCTTATGCCCTACTATATCTATAAACCTCCCATGTCTCCCCAAGATCCCTCGAAGCCTCTCTCAAGCCCCTCCTAAGCCTCTCTCAGGCCCTTGGGATCTCACTTCCATGTAAAGGATTTCTTCCTTTCTCATTTTTGTCCAAATTTATTTATGTTGTTATACCGTTTTATTTTCAACTAAAAATGTTGGGTTATGATTTCTCATCTCCCCCATACTTAGCTAATTTGGTTTTAAGGATGATGGACCTCTTTATCTCTAATTAATTCCTGCTGTGTACACCCATTACCATGCTGAAATTCCGTAATGATTTTCTCTCATCTCATTTACATTCAAGCAATGGTTTATATTATGCATCTAAATTCCATTGCATATTTTTGGATATTATGTTACTTTACCCCATTACTTTTATTTTCATGTATAAATTATGAGATACCCCTTTCTCTCTCATAAACCCATTTTACGATTTCTATTTTATGTCGTTATGCTGCTGAAGTTACACCAAAATTTCTATACCAAAATCATCGTGTAAGTGATTACCATACCCATCTCTATATGAAGTGTATTAACCTTTATGAAAGTGTACCTGTTGATTTAAGACTTACATTTATGTATTCCACATCTCTTATTCATGTAAGAAATTATGATTTTTAATGAATCCATGATGTATGATCTATGTGGTAAAGTTATGCATGAAATGAAATCATTAAGAAGGGTGCATCGTGATAGTGGTCTAATGTATTGGATAATGAATAGTATTATGATACTCCATGTAAAATAAGGGTTTAGTCATACTAATTAAATTTATTTTAGGGTTTACTCAAGCTAATTCATGTTCAATTAGGGTTTACTCATGCTCCATGTGCAATGAGCCTTGCCTTAGGGTAATATCCTGTTAAATGTTGTTGTCACACTTCCATGTTATAATAATCATGGTATATCAAGTCATTATGTTCATATTTCTCTTGTTATGAATTGATATGCATATTTTCTAGCATGTACTACATTTTTCATGGAATGCATTTTTTACTCCCTTACTGGGATTTATAGCTCACTCTTTTCTTATGCATGTCCTCAGGACATCCCATGCAATGCTATGTACGAAGGAATGTTGAGGTCATATAAAATACATTTTCAATAAAGATGATGTGTTTTATGTTCTCTGTTGTTATGTAATGTTCCTAAGCCCCAAAGACACTAGACCTCTTGATCTTATGGGTTGTATTTAGTGCATGTTTTTATAATAAAGCATTTTTATGTTTGTAATAAATAGCAGGGTTCTTATACACAATGAAAAGTGAACATCAGACCAAAATATAATTTTTTAACCATATATAAGATTGAACACTTAGAAATCACAATACCAATATGATTTACCATTAATACTTTGTAAAAATGAAGAAAATATCATATTTCATCAAACAAACCCATGAATAAGTCATATCATTATTAAGAAATACAAATCTCAATGTATTGATTCCAATTGAATATTCTAAAAAATAATTATTATAAAAGACAATAATTTTTTGAGTATAGATACCTTATAATGGTCTCCCTACTATTTATAAATCACCTTAAAATGGTGGAAAAAATTCAATATACTCCAATAATAAAAATTCACCAATGGTAACATGATTCTGCAAAATACCAATGAATTAATAACATTTCACTAATTTGAAAACAACTACATAGAAAGTTGTCTAGTGATTTAAAAAATGAAGCAAAAAACCAAAATAACACCCAAAGAACCCTGATTATTCATCAAATAATTCCTCAAAATATTAGAAAATAGGAAGAGAAGGGGTAAAATAACAAAATTTAGAGGGTGTTTTGACCATGCATTTTTTCACACTGTTTGAATGACCATGCGGCGACCATGAGATTATCCTAGGATGCTTTCAAAAACCAACCATAGAAATTGTGCATGATTTTTCTAATCGTTTTCTATCCATGAACCTATGTTTCCTATTCTATTTCCATCACGAAAATAGTAGAGACTGTAATATATATATATATAATACCAATAAGTATTAAAAACATCAATTATATAAAATTATTATAATAACTACTTAATAAGAAGCTTATTTTCGAGAATCAGAAATTGAATAAGCATGGTAAATCAAGTGTAATCAAGAAAGGTTATTATCCTTAATACACTCATAAAAAAACTTTTATGTTTTGAAATTAATATATTTGTCCTACTATTACTACCTAAAATAATAGGATGTCTCTAAAACTATTTTTTAATGAACTATTTTGGGTTAACATTCCATGTTGATAGAAGTGGTCCACTAGAAGGCCCAATGCCTATGGTGATCAATAATGTGCTTCAGGTATTGTGAAGGACTATTTTTTATGAAAAGGTATGTTGACTCAAGATGTTTTAATACATTTGTTATAGGTAATATTTTATAATATAGGATTTATGTTAATTCTCATTTAAAGGTGGTGTTCCTTAATGATAGTAGTGTAATGATGCTAGGGTAATTAGATGGTGGAATTATCTCATGTGGCCAGATAGAGGTGGAAACCATTTTAGGATCACTTTAAAATATTGATGGTATTATTCATGGTAGGAAAATCAAACAGAATGGGTAGACATAGAAATAATGTGGAAAATGATGAAAAAATGTCTCTAAAGAATATGGTGTGATCACATAGTGTGTGATCCAGAAGCAATGTTATGTCTCATTATCACTGAAACAATGATGGTTTTCACAAGGTATAAAATGTCACATAGGGTATAGATTTTTGGTACATAGTTTTTATTTTATTGGTTGTCGATTGGGATTATAATTTTAATTTAAATATGGAACATTGTGTTGTTTTAAGAAACACACCATTTTTTACTTCACTACACCTCTCTGCTCTACTACAATACATGATCATCTTTACCTTCCGTTTGAAAATATAGTATAAGGTTTGATAATATAGTTTTTCAAAATTTTATGTGTCCTAGACGCATGACTACATTCCTAGATGTCAGATAAAATACACATGTTGGGAGATTAAGTGGTGTGTGGGTATGCTGAATTCAAATTATGTGGGTTCCCAATTATATACTCTGGTGACTCTTGGTATGAACAATTCATGTTATCAAAATGGAATTCCATGTCTACAGAGACTGTATGATCAAATAGTGGTAGTACATGATCACCTAGTTCCTGAGTATCACATGTATTTCCTATTAGAAGCACACGTTTTTCACTTTCCATTTCATGGCTATTTTCATAACATCTCACCCATGTATCTGTATTGGAATAATGAATAGTTTTATCTTAGTGTATTTAAATGTATAAAAATATGATGAATTATAATTCATTATTAAATGATGTTTCTAGTTCATTTTATGAATTTTTATTTATGTATAGTATTTTATATGATGAAAGGGTGTGGGAAGGACATTTATATTGTGTTTAAATATGGTAAACTGCTTAGCAACATATTAATTATATGGAGTGGGTCCCCCTCTAGAATTAAAATGTTGGTAGTCCCATAATTGTATACTAACGATAGGGAAAGGTTACAATTAACACTATAGGTGTAGTCTCAATACCCCTAAGGTCAAAAAAATGTGAGGGCCCTCTAAAGGTTTTAGTAACCTCTTTATTCAACAAAAAAATTTCCTAGATAAGATGATGGCCCTCTATATACAGATTGAGTAAGAAAATTCACCTATTATATGAGGTGAACATCATCCATATATGAGGTTAATAAGACTAAGGACCTAAATTTATATCTTAAAATGGTGTGGGCCACCCACTATCAATTTAAGTTGGTGATGTCTGAGTAATGAGATTATGGTAGGTATAGTTATCATGTGTTTTGTAATATTATTTGTTCTATTCAACATATGACCATTTGGAGGTTATATCTAAATATTGGGTATCTTCCTTTATCCATTTTTCTTTTGACCATAAATAATATTGAATTTTTTCATTTTTTTGAGATAACTTGTTATTATATTTTTCTTTTTTCATTAATGGGATCATAGTATGAATGTTTATGCTCATTCATGTGGGATTTGTGTACGCAAATGTTGTGTCTATGAATATGATCAGAAATTTATAGGTGACCTTTGTAGATGTAGGGAAATTAAGATTTATAGAAATATACAATAGTATATAATAAATTTGGATATTGTTTTTGATCATTCTATGAGTCTACCTTTGTTTTACTAATATTATTCAAACCATAATGAGACAAGGTAAATCATTTAGGGGAATTTTTAAAAATTTAATTTTTTTTCTCTTTATTACATGAGGAAAATAAAGATCACTCAGTTTGTTTATTATATGTTACTCATGTATGAAATGGTATGAAATAAATCTATAAGGTTCATAGGAATTTGTTAATGAGGTTTTCATACAGTGTGGATTTATACATTCCTCATGTATGATATTTCTTATCCCACTCACACATAGCTTATTTTTTATTATCTAGATAAAGATCAATAAATTGAATATATTTAAACATGTTTCCCTAGAAACATATAGGATACAAGAAAGACTCATATTGATTAACCAATCACCCACAAAATGTATTTAGACTTTAGAACCAACCATCTATTCCTCATCGAATAGAATATCTAGAAAAATAATTTTTTTTTGTTAGTAAGTAAATTATATGACATAACTTGAAATTATAATTTCAATATTGTTACTCAAAATTTTGAAATCCCCATGGTTTCCTCCAGTAAAATAATATTGAGATCTCGTGATCTACTACTCAATAATTCTCATGAATTTTATTCTCCTCTAGTTGTTCTTGATATCTTCTAGTAATATCACAATTTTCCTCTTTTTTGTTCATAAAAATATTATGAAAATGCTTTTATTAAAATTCGACTTTATTTATCTCTTCTTTTAAAAATATATAATCTTCTAAAACTATGTTTTCTAAAAATGTTTTCAAATTATTTTTTATTACTCTATTATGATTTTTAAAATAAATTATTACCCATGTTTGAATTTTTAAAAATGATTTAGAAGGAATATTCATGTCATTTTAAAAAAAATCCCACTTATATTTTATAAAAAATGATAAATGAATATATATTTAAATGTGTATGGATTGAAAATAATTTTCTAACATAAAAAACAATAATTTATTTGAATATTATTTTAAATCATTTCACGTTTATTTATATGAAAAATGTATTCCAGATATTTTTCTAATTTAAAAAGTGTTTTTCAAAGATAAAAGGATACGTTCCTCACGGGATTTTTGAAATGATCAATCAAGATGATTTTACATCTATGATTACATTTTTTAGTGTTACCTATAACTTACTTGTGATATGATCTAATGATTCCATTCATATCCTTTCTCTGAATAGTTTATGTTTTTAAGGAACGATGTTTATGAAACTCGTTTATCTTCTATGGGTCATTAAATGATGAACCTGTCATGAAACCCACTTCTTTTAACTAGTTATTCTATGATCAAATGATTATAAAACCTATCTCTTTTACCCATGTCATGATATGATGAAATTTTTATGAAACCCATTCCATTTTGTCAGTTATTGTTTGATAGATTTGTATTTTCTCTTGAAACACACAAATATGGTTTTCATTATATACAAGGGTGGGACTATATATCCCTCTAATTCATTGAGTAAAGATTATATCTCATGAGATAGATAGGGATAAAATGGGAGTAAACATGGTTCAGTAAGATATGGAATAAATGGGATTAAACTCAAATTAATAAGATAGGGTTGAAATAGGGATTGAACCGAATTTTATAAAATAAATTTTCCACTATTATTGTCTTGGCAGTAATACATGACTAATACAAGAATGATTATCTATGCTTGTGGGTATGCCAAAAAATTCCTTGTCTTATGACAATGTTATTATCTCATGGATCATTTTCTTTGATTCCTTTATGAATCATGTCTTTTTAACTTCCTATCATTATGTCATGACTTAATAGTATGATATTTTGTTCAAAAGGTAAGGTTTTAAAATGTTATATTCATGTAATCATGCCCTTTTATTCAGGTTATTCATGAATATATCCCTTGTTTACCCTTACTGAGCATCTAAGATCTCCATTTCTTTTTTCCCCCACATTATGAATATATATATTATGTTTTATATGTGTAATAAGGGTTATAGTTGTGAAGAACAAATTTGATGATGTTGTATCTCACTATTGTACAAATTTTTATGTTTCTATGTTTCAAGATGCACTAAACTGTTACGGTCCTCGGGCATGTGATTGTATATTATAATGAATATTCATAAAAACGATGTAATTTTTAGGTATAATAATACTGGGTTACTATAGTTGGTATTAGATCCTAGTTTTAGTAAACTTTTTGAAACTCGGATGAGAAAATGTTAGTGAGGTTGCTAAAGACATGTCTAAGGATAAGTCCAAGTATTGGCCATAGTTTAGGAAATTGTAATGGAGTTTTGGTAAAGGATATAGTGAGTGGTTTCCTAGAAATATATCCATGTCTAGACACTACAATTTGATGTGGCTATTTCATAGATATACCTAGGGGTAAAGATATTGAAAAAAATATATTGAGCTAGACTTTATTGGAAAATGGATAATGATATTGGGATTTACTACACACCTGGTCTGACACTCCAGGGGAGTATTCTTTGAAAAATCACAAAATATTTGTGAACCATCATGAAGGATTGAAATAGAAGATGACTATGAATGAACTAACATAAACATAATGTGTCTTATATTAAATAATGTGTCATGATTTAGACATCTTATAAGCAATTTTTTAATATTATGTGGTTCCACACAGTGATTATTGTTTCTTAAACCGTGCTTTTGGGTTTTAGTCAATGAATTTATCCCAAAGTAACCACATTAATGTTGATGGTGTATAATGAAAATATTGTCTAACTGGGCATTCAAATGTTATGGTAGATGGAATGATAAATATCATTGTGATTCTCAAAAAACATTCTCAAGATATGAATCATGCTAGACTACCAAATGAACAAAGGAGGGAACAATATTATGTTGACTACTTCATAAGGCAACATCTACTGTATTCCAGTTTGTATTATGATCTACTAGTTCTTGAATAATGTATCAATACCACTAATAAGATATTTTCCATTATATAGTGTTTAGAAAGTGAAAATTCATTTTCATTGTCTATTGTTGGGAAGGTGAAGCATATCAATGGTTAAATATTAACAAGAATATGATGCAACATGATGAAATGGACTCCATGGACTGTGATAAGTTCATGAACTTATTTTTCAAAATGTACATTCCCAATATTATTCATACGTATTTGGAGAACTATTTCCATCAGCTAAAGAAAAATGATGTTGAATTTTTTGGTACCTATGAGTATGATTTTACAAGATGTGTGATGTACACTTCTGGGATTATCATCCAACCTGAAACCAAGGATGATCAATTCCTCAATGGATTAAAACTAATTCTTTGTATGGTGTTATACATAAGAGGTATCAATATATATGAACAAATTAATTGATGTTATATGAGGATTTAAATTGTGGTTTATGTATTAATGTCATGGTTTTGACAGGAAAATTAATATATAGTTCAAATAAAAATATAAAAACAATGGAGAGAAGAAGATGAGTTTTCCTTTATGTAAAATGTGCTATAATAAATATCAAGGCAATTTTCCTAAGGGGACTTGTAAATGTTTTAATTAAGGAAGGTACGGTCATCAGGAAACAGATTGTAAATGTTATGGTGAGAAGTTAGATATAAATGAGAATAGAGAGAAAGATGCAACAAATTCACCACCCATATTCGATTTTTTCAAGTGTTTGGATAATAGGTATTATGTAGACTAGTGACAAAAAAGAGGATTAATAATGATGATTGATGTCATTAGCCTTTTAAGTTGAGGTAAAGTTAGAGATCATATGTGATCATTTTTTCTAATGAGGTGTACTATAATGAAGTTGTAAAAGGTACAGTTACCATCCACCCTATAACTGTTAATGACTTATTTGACTCGGTATCTACCCATTCATTCATATTTGAGGAATTTTATAAGGGTTTTAGGATTCCACCAAATTGATTAGATGTAGAATTAGTAGTTAAAACCTCAAATGGAATGATGGTCACATCTCATGTATATGATTCCTCTCCTGTTGATTTTGGTTGTAATCTTCTTCCTGTAAATCATAGCATTCTTCTTATGGTGGAATTTGATGTCATTTTAGGTATGCATTGGATTTATCTTCATAAATCCTACATCAATTTTCAAGGATGGGAAGCCCCATTTAATATTCCTTTCTAACTAAAGATCATTTATCCATGCGATGATAAGTACAGACCTATGACAAATATTACATTCATAGTTTGATTCTTAATTCCCATTCATAAGGGGTCTTTATCTTAGATGGTTGGGACAAAAATATGGCATTGAGGATGTAATTATTATGTGATTTATTTTTAGATGAATTACCTAGTCTTAGACAAAAATGTGATGTAGATTTATTAATATAACTCATAATTGGTGACTCCAAAATTTCAAAGAGTCTCTATAAAGGGTACCATATTGAGTTGCAAAAATTGAAGAGGAAACTCCAAGAAAACCTTAACAAGGGATTAATTCAGTCATCTGTGTCACCTTGGGGTAAACTTCTTATTTTTTTCTAAATAAATATGTAATTATGTGAATATGTATTAATTATTAGGAGTTAAAAATGATTGCGATCAAGAACAACCATCATATTCCACATATTTAGGAATTGTTTGATCAAATGCACGGAGCTCAATAATATTCTATGATTGTCCTTCATTTTGGATATCATTAGTTGAGGGTTAAGAGGGAGGATATAACAAAGAAAAAAAATAATACAAGTTATGGAAACTATGAATATATGGTTATGTTAATATTTCATGAAAATTCCTCCACTATCTTTATATATTATATAAAAAAAGTTTTCATAAAGTGTGAATGTTGGCTGAAAAAGGTATAATTTATTGGTAACATAATCTGAAGAGAGGGAATATATGTAGATCCATAAAAATGGAGGTTTTGAATATTGGCCCAGACCAACCTTGGTTAAATATTTTTGTAGTTTTCATTATTTAGAAATATATTGTCAATGGTATATTGAAAATTCCTCATGACTATCTAATCCACTAACCATGTAAAATTTGATTATAATTATGTTTTTCTAAAAATATGAATGTGGGGAAACTTTCAAGGGACTGAAGAGATGTTTAGATAGTGAACCTATTCCTACATTATACAATAGTGGATAAGGGTTTTTAATCTATATTGATTCATCAAATACGGTATTGGTCTGTATTCATATGAATAATTACATGGTTATATCTTATGCCTTATTAAAATTTAAGTTTCATGATAAAAATTACCCCAACTCATGATTTGGAGTTAGTTATAGTAATTTTTTTATTAATGATATAGAGGAGTTATCCTTGTGAATAAAAGTGTGATATATATAATTATCACAAAAGTTTAAAGTATGTATTCAGATTGAAGTATTTCAAAAATTCGACATAAAACATGGTTAGATCAGATTAATGATTATGACTACTCAATACATTACCTCCTTAGTAAATAGAACATGTTGTCCAATGTTTTCAGTCAAAATGATCATACTAGCTTATCCATGATGAGGATCACAAAAGATCCAATATTTTTATATTTTCAAATAATGGATCTATAATTCTTGAAGTAAGAAGAAAAATAATATCTTTCTTAATTCAATGTTCAACAATCTATCCATGGGATGACTAAAGAGGTGTATAATGAAGGATTATAGTCCCAAAAGAAGGGTCAAAATGTTCATAAGTTTAACCTTGATCATGATGGAATAATAAGGGTTGAGAAACGTTTATGTGTTCTATATATACCAGACTTAAAGAAGGATTTTTTATACGAATATCACATTTATTTATTCTCTATTGATAATTGAAGTGTGAAAATGTATAAAAATTTGAAAAAATATATATGGTGGGACAACATGAGGAGAGGTAACTCAAATTTTTTATCTCATTTCTTGCTATGTCAGAAATTTAAGGTTCAAAATTAAAATTATAATGGACTATTGCATCCATTTCACATACCATAATGTAAATTGAAAAATATTACTATTGATTTTTCATTGGAATCCCTAAAATCACCAAATGAAAAAAATTATATATTGGTGGTATTTGATCGCCTTACTATGTCAGAACAATTCATCCATATTAGAGAATAATTCTATTTGTGTTATCTTTCAATCATATACATTACAGAAGTTGTAAGGTTTTAGGGTGTACCACATTACATTATGTATGATTGGGGGATGAGGATAACCTCAATGTTCTAGTGAAGTATTATTTATGGTCTAGATATGAAGTTGAGTTTTAGAACTGCATATGATCCTCAAATATATGTCCAGTTTGAAAGAACAAGTCAAACCCTAGAGGACATATTGAGATCTTATTCATTGGATTTCAAATCTTGTTAGTATCAAAACCTTCATATATTTTAGGTTTCTAACAACAACAGCATTCACTCAAGATTCATATGCATCCTTATAAATCCCTTTATGTAAATCAATTTATATCTCTAACATGTTTGAATGAAGTTGGAGGAAAAATCTATTAGGACACGAGATAGATGAAGGAATGGCTAGTAAGACTAATTATATTCAGGAAAAAATCATTGGAACGTAGAGAATGAAGAATCTTTATACTAATAATCACAAGTGGGATATAAATTTTTAATTTTCTGATAATTTACATACATTAATGGTTCCATGGAATTAGTTTATGGGAGTTTGGAAGAAATATAATCAAATACCTAGGTATATTAGTCCCTTTGACATTCTTGATTGTATTGAGATGGTAGCCTATCGCTTAGTTCTTCCATTGAATCTCCATCAAGGCTATGATGTGTTCCATGTATCACTATTTAGTATGTACAAGCTAGATACTTCGCATATATTGAATCCATAGGTCATATCATTGGAGAAATATTTCTCTTATGATGGAAAAATGGTGGAGATTCTGGATCGTACAAAGAATATTCTAGGAAACAATACCAATAACGTGGTTAATGTTTATTTAGAGAAAATTAATGTTTTAAGAAGCTTCATGGGGAAACTAAAATATAATTTAGGATAATTATCCTCATTTTTTTATTTTATAATGATGAATTTTAAAGGCAAAATTCATTTTATGGGGGGAGTAGAATATAACACCCTGAGTTTTAATGAATTAATATTTTTTGAATAAATTAAATTTAAATGATGGATTGAATTACATGAAACAATATGATAATATGTGTTATAGACAAAACTAATTTTTTAAAATACATTCAACAATTGATTAGATTGTATTACATGCAACACTAAGTTTTAATAATACTCTTAACTAAAGAAATGATTTTATGTATAATTGTTAACAATTATAAAACTAATTTATTAAACATTGGGAAAATTAATTTTATAAAATAAACTTTATTTTTCAATTTATAATTTCGAAATTAGATAATGGTGAATTTTTGGTATTTCTATGAAAGATTTCATTCCATTGGTGAATAGTGAAAAAATGAATTTTCATTGAAATATTATTTTTAATTTAATTTTTTTATAAAGATAAATTATATTTTAAAATGGTTTTAAAGTATTATTTGTTAAATTATATATATATTAATTAATTTTAGTTCATTGGAATCAATTTTATATTAAAACTTTATATACAAACTTTGTAATGTTTCAAAAAATTTCTCTTCAATACCCCTATTTATCATTATATATTTGAGATTAATTGTAAGATACGTTTTTCCACATATGTGAATTGAATTTGGAGAAATAGAATATATATTTATTATCAAAATAGTTTATAATTTCTAATAAATTAAATTTAATTTTTGACCAAAATGAATGGTTAATATGGTCAACATTAATGATCGTGGTAAAGGTAAAAGTAGGTTTATCAAGGGGTTAAACAAAAATGATAACTGTAAAACCCATTATAATTGACTAGAAACTATTTTGTGGACATATTTAGAACATTAAACCTCTATGTTTCTAAAATATTCCATTTTTTACTCTTCTTACATAAGAAAAAAAATAGATCCCATAATTCTTTTAAAAAACATTGTGGGTGTTTTGTCCCCCACTTATAAATGGCCACCCCTCTCCTCAC